>OY744608.1:53436231-54036231 GCA_963556255.1 Allolobophora icterica
GCTTTATGGACAGTCGACGATTCCATACCCGGGTAAACTTAGAAACATGAAACACGAAAACACGGAAAACACGAAAACACAAACTGATATTTAATAAATTATTTATTCACAGCACAATTAAAAGGTTAAAAATAAATCTTAATTGTGCACTTAAATAAAATGAATTCAACTACATTTGAATTTCCGAGAAATGTGCATTTAGTCGTCGTTTAATTGGATAAACATGCAAGCCGGAAAACCTGAAGCTAGTATTTCCTGATTCAACACTAAATGACGTCAACAAAAATCTGCGCTAAATTGGAGTCAACCAATCGGTAAATGGAGGAGGTTCTCTTTTAATATAGACTGTTTAGCGTTCCTAAATACTAGACATCCTCATTCCTCAATACTCCTAGCTAAACAATGACCCATTTTATTCTGCTTAGCCTCAGCATATGAATGCGCGTGACCGCCATCGGTTTCTCTCCTGTAACCGTCTCATTGAGTCTCTAAGCCTTAATTTACCGACCACTGCAAGGTAAATTATATTTCTCCTATCTCGCTCACGTACAGTATTAGCGTCAACCAGAAATACTGAATAAATTGGCTGGCCGTAATTCCAACCATTTACTTTCCATTTACCGCCTATGTTTACTCATAAGCCAAAACATGAAAGTTCGTTCCGTAAAGCACAAGTCATTTTCACCTGTCCTCATTGTGTTCCAAATAGCTGATAAAGGGACCAGCAAGGGCATTGTCTTAATGACAATCGACTAAAGGCGAGCGACCGTCCATCCCTGTCTCACTCTGTCTGTCTGTCTGTCTGTCTACCTGTGTCTCGCCTTACAAGTTAACTTACCAATTATAATGCCACGCCAATGTATTGATCATACATCGCTCACCTATAGTATTATGGTCCACCAGAAATAGACATTAGGCGTAACATTAGGCTTATCTGCAATCGAACCTGCCATACAATATATATATATATATTAACGGAAAGGCCAAAAACAATAAATTCCGGAAAACGCTAACCATGACTACCTCTTTTGCAAATAGTTTACAAATGGACGAGTAAGGGCACTGTATTGATTCCAAATGACTGAAGCCGATTGACCTCTGTCTCTCACTCTGTGTGCTGTCTCTCACTCTGTGTGTCTGTGTGTCTGTGTGTGTGTCTGTCTGTCTGTCTGTCTGTCTGTCTGTCTGTCTGTCTGTGTCTCGCCTTACAAGTCGAAGTATTAGTGTCAACCAGAAATTGATTTTAAATTGTCTGGCTTTCCTGCAGCCTAACCTTAGGCTGCAGGAAAGATGCAGATGCAAAGGTTCACCAGTCACTCTGGTACAGAGTAAAGCAGGGAGGCGACCTGACCGACGACTCTGATGAGCGTAGACTCGGATCCGACCTGGGCTGGTGAACCAAAGTCCTCCGTGCCCACCTTCTCGTGGTGCGGACCGTTAGTACCCTTCCTAGGAAGTACTCTTCCTAGGAGGGGGAACGAACGGGCACGGCAGGCAAAACCAGGGGAAGGCAATGGCAAACCACCCCTGTTAATCATGCCAAGAAAATCGTCATGCCACACACCAAACCACGCCGATGGTCGCGGATGGAGGGACTCCCAGGCCGGAGCGCTGAGGTGGGACTCCCAGGCCAAAGCGCGACTCAAGGGCTACTGGGAGAAGTAGCAAGACGGCAACGGAGACTGTGTGGCATGACGATCGCTAGGGCTCCTAGAGCCGACGGCACAAAGACAAAGACAACCTTAGGCCTATACCTTCCATATATCACTCATATTTACGGAATGGTCCAAAACATGAAAACCCGGAACACGCTAACGATGACTACCTGTGTTGCAAATAGATTACAAACGGACGAAATAGATTACAAACTTACTCGTCCGTTTGTAATCTATTTGCAACACAGGTAGTCATGGTTAGCGTGTTCCGGGTTTTCATGTTTTGGACCATTATGGCATTCCGTAAATATGAGTGATATATGGAAGATATAAGGTTAGGCTGCAGAAAAGCCAGACAATTTAAAATCAATTTCTGGTTGACACTAATACTTCGACTTGTAAGGCGAGACACAGACAGACAGACAGACAGACAGACAGACAGACAGACAGACAGACAGACAGACAGACAGACAGACAGACAGACAGACAGACAGACAGACAGGCAGGCAGACAGACAGACAGACAGACAGACAGACAGACAGACAGACAGACAGACAGAGACACAGAGGTTTATCGCCTTCAGGCAATTGGAATCAATACTGTGCCCTTACTCGTCCGTTTGTAATCTATTTGCAACACAGGGAGTCATGGTTAGCGTGTTCCGGGTTTTCATGTTTTGGACCATTCCGTAAATATGAGTGATATATGGAAGGTATAAGGTTAGGCTGCAGAAAAGCCAGACAATTTAAAATCAATTTCTGGTTGACACTAATACTTCGACTTGTAAGGCGAGACACAGACAGACAGACAGACAGACAGACAGACAGACAGACAGACAGACAGACAGACAGACAGACAGACAGACAGACAGACAGAGGTTTATCGCCTTCAGGCAATTGGAATCAATACTGTGCCCTTACTCGTCCGTTTGTAATCTATTTGCAACACAGGGAGTCATGGTTAGCGTGTTCCGGGTTTTCATGTTTTGGACCATTCCGTAAATATGAGTGATATATGGAAGGTATAAGGTTAGGCTGCAGAAAAGCCAGACAATTTATTATCGATTTCTGGTCGACCCTAATAATTTAACTTGTAAGGCGAGACACAGACAGACAGACAGACAGGCAGGCAGGCAGACCGACAGACAGACAGACACAGAGGTCACTCGCCTTCTGCCAATTGAAATCAATACAGTGCCCTTACGCGTCCGTTTGTAATCTATTTGCAACACAGGTAGGCTACACATGGTTAGCGTGTTCCAGATTTTCGTGTTTTGGGGTTTTCCGTCAATATAAGCGATGTATGGAAAATATAGGGTTCGACTGCAGACAAGCGAGACAAATTAATGTCCATTTCTATGTCGACCCTAACGCTATAGGCTCTATTATATAGGGTTGCCACCTTTCTAAACTAGGAAGTCGGGACGCAGTTTTAGAGCACCCAAATCGTAAAACACCTCACCATGTGGGACCAGAGGCTCAAGTCGCGCAACCGAGTAATTTTTGTGGGAAAGAGTGCAAAATAACTATTTAAACAAGATAATTGAGATTAAGATTTATGATTTTGAACAATGTAATGATTTCAGGATGTGTTTAAATGTTATTTATGATATTTCACTTAGCCTGCATCGTAAATTTATAGTGGTGTTGAACAAATATAGTAGGCCCTACGGGTAATGTGTTTTAAGTCACAACATTGTGTTAGTTTGGAAAAAATTCCCACAACTTTGAAAGTAGGGACATTTGGCTGTCCCGACTAGGTCAAGTAGGGACGCGGGACATTTACCTCGAAATCGGGACGGTCCCAACAAAATCGGGACGGGTGGCAACCCTAGCTCTATATGACACGCCTTCAGTTAATAGTCCTCAATACGATGCCATTACTGCTCCATTTCTAAGCTATTTGCAAAAAGACAGAAAGACAGACAAACAGACATACAGACAGACAGACAGACAGACAGACAGACAGACAGACAGACAGACAGAGATTGTGACACAGAGAATGACGGTCAATCGCCTTCAGTCAATTGTCATGAAGACAATGCCCTTGCTAGTATGGTTGTAAGCTTTTTGCAACACAGGTCAACACGCCTTGTGCTTTCCGGAATGAAACCCGGAACCGGAACATGTTTACGGAACGGAATATGTTTTCGTGCCGCTGTATTTACCCGGGTCGATTCCATGGGGTTGCTTTCTGGACAGTCGACGATTCCACGGGGTTGCTTTCTGGGCAGTCGCCATAACCATACGTCCGTTTAGTGTGCAATTGTCATATCCATATGGCTGGGGAATGAAGAGAATATGCCCACTAATTATGAATTATGAATTATGAACACACACACACACACGCACGCACGCACGCACGCACGCACGCACGGTTGTACGGTGAGAGACCCCAAAGAGTTGAAATATAGGAAAAGCTTAATTTGCACAGAGTTGAAGTGTAGGAAAGGATGGCTTTAACTTGTGCGGAGAAACACCACAAGTGTCCGATATATATGAAAATGTGACCTTAAGCTGCATGGGGAGAGACCACAAGGACTGAAACACCGGATGCGGTGATCTTAAGTTGCACGGAGAAACAACCCAGGGAATTGAAATACAGGAAAGGGTGACCTTAAGTTGCACGGAAAGAGACCCCAAAGAGTTGAAATGTAGGAAAGGGTGGCTTTAATTTGTGCGGAGAAACACCATAAGGATCAGAAATATGGGAAATACTGACCTTAAGTTGCATGGGGAGAGACCACAAGGAGTGAAATACAGAGAACGGTGACCTTACGTTGGACGAAAGGAACCCAAGAAATTGAAACACAGGAAAGGGTGAGCTTAAGTTGTACGGAGAGAGACCGCAAGGACTTTAAATGTAGGAAAGGGTGACCTTAAGTTATACGGAGAGAGAAATGCTGGACTGACACTTGTAAAGGTCAATTTTTTTTCTGCTGTACGTATTCGCTAATTAAATATCATTTTCATCCAATGCCATTTCTTTCCTATGTCTAAACTAATAGCTAGCAGTGACCTTAAGTTGTACGAAGAGAGATCCCAAAGAGTTGAAATATAGAAAAGGGTGACCTTAAGCTGTACGGAGAGAAACCCCAAAGAGTTGTGACATAGGAAACTGGTGACCTCAAGTTGTACAGAGAGACACCGTAAAGTGTTGAAGTACAGGAAAGGGTGACCTTTAGCTGTACGGAGAGAGATCCCAAAGAGTTGTGACATAGGAAACTGGTGACCTCTAGTTGTACAGAGAGACACCGCAAAGAGTTTAAATCTATGAAAGGGTGGCCTTAAGCTGTACGGAAAGAGACCACAAGGAATTGAAATGTAGGAAACGGTGACCTTAAGGTATACGGATAGAGATCCCGTTGAGTTCAAATATAGCAATGGACGAATGAATTTAAGTTGTATGGAGAGACATCGAAAGGAGTTGAATTATAGGTTATAGGCAAGGGTGACCTTACATTGTACGGAGAACTACCCCAAGTAGTTGAAATATGGGAAAAGGTGACCTTAGTTTGAGCGGAGAGAGGATGAAGGGGGTTTAAATATTGGAAATGGTGACCTTAAGTTGTACAGAGAAAGATCCCAAGGAGTTGAAATAGAGGAAAGGATGACCTTAAGATGTAAGGAGAGAGATTCAATCCTAGGATTTGAAGTATAGGAAAGGTTGACCTAAGTTCTACAGAGAGACCTCAAGGGGTTGAAATTTTTTAAAAGGGTTACCTTATATTCTACGGACAGTGACCCCAAGGAGTTGAAGTATAGGAAATGATTACCTTAAGCTGCACGGAGAAAGATCCTAGGAGTTGAAATGTAGGAAAGGGTAAGCTTTAGTTGCACTTGCATGGGGTGGGACCCCAAGGAATTAAAATATATCAAAGGATGAACTTAATTTGCACCGAGAGAGACCTCAAAGAATTGAAAAATAGGAAACGGTGAGCTTAAGTTGAATGGAGAAAGGCCCAAAGGAGTTGAAATAGGCCTACTGGAAAAGGTTAGGCCTACCTTAAGTTGAACGGATAGAGAATGGATCCAAGAAGCTGACATAAAAGAAAGGATGAACTTAATATGTACGGAGAAAGAATCAATCCAAGGTGTTGAAATATAGGAAATGGTGACCTTATTTTCTACGGAGAGAGACCCCAAGGAGTTGAAACGTAGGAAAGGGTGACCTTAAGATATACGGAAAGAAAATCAATCCAAGCAGTTGAAATAGAGGAAAGGGTGACCTTAATATGTACGGAGAGAATCACTTCAAGGAGTTGAAATATAGGAAAGGTTGACCTTAAGTTTTACGGGGAGAGACCCCAGGGAGTTGATATGTAGAAAAGGGTTCCTTAAGTTGCACAGAGAGACAACCCAAGGAATTTTAAGTATAGGAAAGGGTGACCTTAGGTTGCACAGAGAGAGACCCCAATGATAGAAATATAGGAAATGGCGACCTTATATATGTTCTACGGAGAAAGACCCAAAGGAGTTGAAATCGAGGAAAGGGTGACCTAACTATGTACGGAAAGAGAATCAATCCAAGGAGTTGAAGGTTGACCTTTTAAGTGTTATGAAGAGAGACACCAAGGAGTTGAAATGTATGAAAGGGCTACCTTATGTTCTACGAAGAGAGACTCCAAGGAGTTGAAATATAGGAAATTGTGACTTTCATTTGTGCGGAGAGACACCTTATGGAGTTGAAATATTATATAGGAAAGGGTGAGCTTATGTTCTACGGAATCTACGGAGAGAGACCCCAAGGAGTTGAAATATAGGAAAATGTGACCTTAAGTTGGAGTGTGTGACCCCAAGGAGAATGAATATGAGAGAACCTGCCTCTTTCTGTCTTAACCTGCGTGTGCACCTATGTCTTATTATAAGTCTGTCAGCTTCTCTGTTTTCTTTGTCTCTGTTTTCAGTCGGTTTGCCAATGTGTTTCTATCAATGCTTTGTCTGTCTACTTACCTGTTTCTCTCACTGTCTCTGTCACTATATTGTTATTCTTGAATTAAGCACTTATGTCATCGATGTGATTACTGTTGCTCGCTGATTGCTTGTGTGAGAACTGTGATGGTCCAAATGCATCACATTTCTTTGTATGACCTTATGTGACCGTGACTTAGGACCGTGACTTCATTTGGGTACTCCACTCATGGCAAGCGTCTCAGGCAGTTTTACTTTCCATTTTGTCGAAGTATTCTTAAGTTGGCCTGGTCGTCTTTGCTTGCGTTATTATGCGAAAAAGAAGACATTAAGTCTCTTCTTCATATATTCCAATCTCAATCTCACTCTATCAGCATCTCTCACGCTCTCATGTCCTCTCTTTGTTTTTCCCATTTTCTTGCGATTTCAGAGCTCTTACTTTCAGTCTTATGCTCATTTAACTTTTTCTCCATTTACTTTAACACGCAGCCCTAGTCTTTTCCATTCACTAATTCGCTCAGTCTCTGATTTATTTACTTGTGCATTGTGACCCAACCGAGCTTTCTGCCGCTCTTTCTAGGTATTATAATGTCTATTAGTTGTCTTTTCGCATTGTATCGGTGCGAATATTTGTCTTGCATTCCCATCCAAGTAAAAGCAATTAAATTACTCAAATTGAGAATTTTTCTAAAATTGGATTTTATGTGGGTAGTACCAAACTGGCGATGAAATTCGACTGCCTGAGCGCTGAAATGAATGGACTACGGAGACCTTTGCCAAAACCTCCTCGTGGTGGTCTCTGGGCATGCAGTTCTACCAGAGCTCTGGTTGACTGCATGGCGAATATTGGCAGATTTATTTTAAAGACACATTTGCATATTTCTTAATTGCCTTACTTATCGTATATCTTTCGTTTTAGCTTAAAGTAGTAATCGTAATCTCCAAACTTCTAAAGCGTCACTTGAAGGCCAAGCGCAGGGCTCCAGCCTATTCACGAGCGCTACGTCAAATCAGAGGGGGTTCCACAGAGTAGTCCAAAAGAGGTCCTAGTCCAGTTTCCAGAAAGGCCAAACCAAATCAGAGGGGGTTTCCAGAGAGTAGTCCAAAAGAGGTCCAAGTCCGCTTTTGAGAAGGCCAAACCAAATCAGGAGGGGGTTCCAGAGAGGAGAACAAAAGAGGTCCAAGTCCGATTTACAAGGTACCAGATCAGGAGAGGCAGAGCAGCTGTCAAGGCGGGTGTCGTTTATGGCGAGAAGAATTGGAAGGCGGAGGATCAGATGAGTCAGGGTAGGAGTACTTTAAAAGGTGATCACTTCAGTTTTGAGTGGATAGCCCGGGGGTGATAGACAGAGGAACATGAGGAGGAGGAGGAGGATGAAGGACAGATTACAATAATGATGGAGGCACTGAGAAACTGCGGAATTCAGAGGGAGTAGGCCTTCATTTAACGCACTAATAAGAGTAGGCCTTCACTATGATATGGGCCTCTGCATGTTCGGGCAAGTGGGTCAACTGCATGCCCTTGGATATTCAATAAATGTAAATTTTAAAGTATAATTAATTTTAAATAATTAAAGTAGGTTATGCCAACATCGCGTTTGCCTTCTAACCAACTTATATGCTACAAGCAGTTTTTTTATTACTTCCGGGATCGATGGTTATAACTTGCCACATCGCAATGTTAACTGTCAATGGTGACATTTGTTTTCGTGAGATATGCTGTTAGTACTATATGGCCAGATGCGCGTTTACGCATAGACGCACTACGCGCGCGTCTATGGCCCCAAATCTTGGATGGCCTCCAGACGACAGAAAATATATTTTCAATTATAAAATTAACCAGTAGAATTTGTGATTTCTCACAATAATAAGGACAATTTTAGAGCTCAATTTATTCAAGAAGTAAAAATGGCCACGTATTTCACACTGATTGTTGATTAAAAAGTCTGTGAGGTTCAGTGTAGTGTTTAGTGTAAAGGTATACTTTGGAATGAAAGACTATCCTAATACAGGCGATATATTCACTTTAGGCATATACAAGAGACTTGGTAAAGGCCTACTTACCTCCTTTTCAAGTATTATTTGTCAGTGATATTGCTCATCAACTATCAATTTTAGCAGGAAATTCCTCACCCTGAAGCTTTAGAGACAGTCTTACCTTTTCAAGAACTCCCACCCTGACTCATCAACCTTCCAATTCTTCTCGCCCTAAACGACACCTGCCTGAACAGCTGCTCTGCCTCCTGTCTTCATCTGGACACCCTGGTAATCGGGCTCGGACCTCCTTTGGACTACTCTTTGGAAACCCCTCTGACTTGACGCAGCGCTCATGAATAAGCTGATGCCCTGCGCTTGGCTTTCGAGTTGCGTTTTAGAAGTTTTGGAGATTATGATTACGATTATTAGGCAAAAGGCTCAACAGAAATTGACATCATACGTAGGACATATGGTAATATTCTAACATGAATTCATACATCCCACCTATGGGCCCAAATAATTCCAAATGTAGGGCACGTGAAGCCATATGACACATTCTCACATTAATTCATACATCTTACCTCGGTCAAAATCATTCCATATTTAGGGCATATGAAGCCCATATGGCAATATTCTCAAATGAATTATACATCCTACCCAATACCATGGGCCAATATAATTCCATATGTAGAGTATATGGAGCTCATATGGGAATATTCTCAAATGAATTGTACATCCTGCCTATGGGCCAGTATAATTAAATATGTAGGGCATATATATGGAGCCCACATGGGAATATCCTATCTATGGGCCAGTATAATTCCATATGTAGGGCATAAAAAGCACATATGACAATATTCTCACATGAATTCATAAATCCTACCTATGGGCCAATATAACTCCATATGTACGGCATATCAAGCCCATATGGGAACATCTTACCTATGGCCCATTATAATTCCATACGCAAGGTGTATGAAGCCCATATGGGAACACTGCCAAACACAGTGCTTAAAACAGAAGAGAAAACAATATGATAGCATTTCACAGAGATCGATTTGAAAACAAAAATCAACGGCACTCAAATTCATCACCAGAGACACTGAAGTTTTAAAAGTATCAGAACACAGCCATTAATACGGAAGTAACTGAAAAGGCAGATTCCACCTGTGAATGTCTGTACAGCTCATTAGCCACACATATTCCTGTTTCATTTACAATGTATGGCTAAATCACACAACATTTAATGACAACACATGCAATTTCTGTGATATATATATCACAAGGCTGACGTTACCTCTGCTCTGTGGGAAAAGGGATACTTTTAGTCCCCTTTGCTCATTCCATGACTATGCAAAGTCGAGCTTTATCAGAGGTCGGCCCGCTGGTCTGGAATAGACTTCCCTTAGAGCTCTGCATGTGCCCTGGGGTCCCCTCTGTCCTGTTTCTTGTTAATCTTAAAACTGTACTATTTGAGCATGCTGGTGTTGGGAGCGCCTCTGAGTAGTTCCCATGAAGGGGTGCTATATAAATCCTCGAATGAATGAATGTAGTAAATATATACTATATATACATAATTACATATAGATACACACACATGCCATCAAGTGTATTTATATCATACATATCATCATATCATGCACTGACTCCTGAATGGCAAGACAACCGTGAGCCATCAAAGGTGGATCACATCACCCATTGTTGTTCCTCATCCTTGATTCTGCGTGCTTCAGGAACTCTGAACATGTTGCCATTTATCAACTCCAGTTGGGAATCTGTTGGTTGGGCTCAGTGTGTGTGTATGAGCCTGCCACTGGTGACTCTTCTAGTTATCTCAGCAATGTTTGCTAAACGATGAATGTACTATTTTTAGGACAGCTACCATCATTTAGAATAGCATAGAGAGTGCCTCTAATTTATTCCCTGGAGGTGCTGTAAAAATGTCCTTAATAAATATCTAAAAAAGTAATGCATAGACAATACAATTATGTTATATATACATACACGTCAATGTACAACCAGACAATGTAAGTGCATTCTGGCCACGCACCTTTAACAGCACACGAACACTTTGTACATCTACAAACCATGAGTTCTTAACAGCAATATCCAAAATGGCGTCAGCAGACACTCTATATATAGCATAGCCATAATGTTCCCAATCATAAACAACTACTGTATGTGGGAGCTGATCTGCATACCCATAAAATCCGTTTTTTCACTATGTACTTAAAGGTACCAGCATATTCACTTGGCTGAAATAGAGCTACTGAAATGTCTGGGTCATACAAAACCACACAATTCATTGCCTAATTCTCTCACAACAGTTAACTGATAATGCAAAAGCAGAATATTATAATAAGACGCTCCATTAATAACCATAAAATTATGGCGACCAATAGTACTTGACGATTGGTAAACAGTAGACATATGGTTAACATTGATGAAGCCAAGAGGAAGTTTTTGGAAAATCAGATTCAAAGTTGGAATTTGGCGAGCACTAGAGACATGATGAACATTCAGGGCTATTGATATAACACTGGTGTGTCTGTAAAGTCTTCAGAAGAGAGGACGGAAATCCACATGCGAATGGTGTTAAGAAAAATATTTTGCCCATCAGATGTCCAATTATCCCTTTGAATGATGATCATTTACTTGGCATTACTTATGTGTTGCCTCACACTGCAGTATATCAAAATCTTTATTTTAGGATGACACGAACATGACAGCGGAATAGCACAACTGCACAGATGAAGATATTGCATTTAAATGTAAATGTTTTAACAAAATCTGCTTTGGAACAATTGTAGTGGCAACACTTTTGGTTTAAAATATTAAATTTATATTAGGTTCTTAAGTATAATTATACAAGAGCTTATGTAAAAGTACAACAGTATTGGTAGAAAAAACATACCTGTATTATGAAGGGTAGCAAGACATTAAGTTTTAGGCATTGTAAAAAATAGAAATATGGTCTCTCAGTGTGCAAACCACATAATTTAAGGCTTGATGTGCAAAATCAGATAATTTAAAACTCTAACCCATCAGACCCACTCTGCCTCACTCTACAACGACAAAAAATGACTGCAATTAACTAAGATACCCCATAAATTTTTAGAGTATTTGGTAAATTCTTTAACTTTTATCAAATTTTGGCAGTTTTCTTGGAATATCTGGAGATGTTAACTGCGCAGAAGAAGAGATAGCGCTTTCAAATGATAGATGTGGTGAGTTAAGCATGAGGTGTTTATGTGATTCTTACAAAACGTCTCGCAAGTACATCATTAAAAATTTAATAGTTTATGGAAATAGCATAGTGGAACAATGGATATGTCTGGTTTTCCATATAAACACCTCATGCTTAACTCACCACATCTACCATATTTGTACCATGTTGCGGTGTGACAATGTGTGGAGTTAATAAACGAATAATGAGTAATAATGAGTATATTTGTTTGATTAGCATAAATTGTCAGTTTCCAGCTGTAGGCCACTGTACCTTACTACCATTGAGTTTTCTAATCCTATTCGAACCTGCCCATAGTTATTCTACATCGATCAGCCAATTAGACTTTTGGTGGAAAAAACTTATATGATTCTTACAAAACCTTGCACAAGTACAGTACAGGTGTACTCATAAATACGTCAAAATGGAACATTCTGCCAAAAATGCTTTATAAGGTACCACAGAAATCTATCTGGGAATGCGCTAAGGAATTTAAATATCTGGAAACTTACTTTTCAATTACGTGATCAAGATTCCAAATACATGCACACACATAAAAATCCCATTTATTTAATCAATTTGGCAGAAAAGAAACAAGGTCACATCTGTAATTGTACATCAAGTACTAATTAATTTATGATGCACATCTTCAGTACATCTAAAATAACCAGAAGTGCTTTCAATTCACTTTGGTGAAACAAAGGTCATAACAAAAAAAGAACAAAGGGAACAGCAAAAGGCAGAGATCAAAAACATTAACTGATATGATGGTAGATTTCATAATCATAATCTTGAGATTTATACTCTGCCCAAAAACAGTGAAGTCGTGAGAACCAACTTATTTACAGGACTTATAAATTTAGAACCAGGATGGTACATCCACGATTGTATAGCAATAATAATAATCGTAATTATAATTTGAATCGCAGTTGTGCATTATCTGTTTGAGAAAAGTTCTTCACATATGTTCCTGATAATCATACATGTATGATGTGGTATGATTACAAATCCAGGCTAAGCCCAGTCCAGTCTCAGTTTAAGTCTTTGTTCTAAGGGTCTGAGTCCTTCAGCATCAAGTCCAAGTCATCGTCCTTGAAACCCAAGTCATAGTTGAGTCACAAGTCCAACAACTCTAGTATTCTGAAGTCCAGTCCGAGGCTGAAAAAGGTTGTATTTGACATTTGAGAGATAAATAGATACATGAACATCATTGAACATGGACACCATAAAGTCAACAAATAAGGAACTGTTAAAAGGATGATTTAAAATCTTGATACAACAGTGAAACAACGGTGAACAATCAAAGTTATTCTGCACACTGTAATGTAAAGTAAAGCTGCATGAAGTTAGTTTGTGAAATTGACAAAAGGCACTTCAACTTTATCAATCACAAACCACATCAATCATAAACCATATCAACAGCCGTACATGCAAATGCAGGTTAACAGCTTGAAACAATGGAGGAATTCCTGCCAAGGGATATAGATATGTTTACCTGATTGCTAAAATGTATTAACTTAAATATGCTAACAATATCCATCCTAAAATACAACGTATACAACTATACATATGAAAAAAATACAGAGATTTAGAGAGTATTTCACAGATGAGAGCACTTAAACAAAAACATGAAAACAAATAAAATCTGCATTTAGCATACAGAGTATTTCAGAATGAGTATTACACTGAAACTTATTATAACTCAGGTCCAGTTCTCTTTGCCCTTGATGCCCAAAATACATATCATTCATGTCCAACGGCACCTTTTTCTGAGGAACTCCTCAACTCTATTTATATATACATCAGAAGTTCACTATACCACACGTAACTATATAACACAAACTCTGATAACATGATACAATGAGCTTGATTTTGTAAGGTACTTATAAGGCATTATATACAGTGTTTTGATATAAACTTACATACAATGTAGTACTTTACAGCTGCCAAAGACAGTGTAATTAATGTTGAAATGTGTATATATATTAAAACCATATAAATATCAAATAAAATAAAATTCACAACTTTAAAAAGGTGCAGTTTCAGCTGAACTGGTGAATTAGTTTCTGCAGTCTCCAGAACAGATCAACATGCACTTCAGGCTGCACAACTTCTATTTAAATTTCTAGCACGGTTTCTTAATATTTTTCACTGCAATATGTGAGACATAAGTTTCATGCTGAAAAACTTGAGATTCGGTCACCAGGTGGCCAAGGCAGCTGCACAATAATTCCTGTAAACAGCACCGGTGGTTGAATTGGTCAACTTGGCAATTCTGTTAAAAACAGAAACTGGAACCTTATAGCAGTTCAGAAACTGCTAGCAGTTGCTCAGCACACGCATTTGTTTAAAGGAATCGCAAGAAATTTAAAATCGCAGGAAGCATTGAAACGCTGAGAAACAGTGACATCTGTGGCCTGGAAATGATAAGTGAAGCTGATGTTAGTCCCAGTGGATCTGGAAAAGAAAATGCAAAACTGTTATGATTATAATTCATTTATTAATGTAATTAAAGTTATAATTACAACGTAAATAATTTTTAGCTACAAAGAATAAGTGCTTGGTGATAATATGAATATAGATAAAGATTAAAGAAGAATGATAAAAAATAAAAACTATTGTGGTAGTCATAGCCCCGCTGCAAAGCTGTCAATTCTTTTAAATAATTTATAGTATTAATTCACTGAGTCTTCTAATCAAAATAAACTTAACAAACACAATAGCAAACATAATCAACCTAAAAGAAATCATAAAAATCATAAAAATTAAAATATTAAAAAATCATAACAATTACAATAGTAAGGACACAGCAATCATGACAAACAATGCCTCAACGTCAAACTCTAAGAAACTGAAACAGGACTTACAATCCTGTTCTCAAATGATTGGGGCAACAGTTGAGAAGATATTGAGAGTCTTGCTATCTGCTGGTATATTCAAACAGACCTGCTACCTAACAGATCCTCACTGGATAAAGACAGATCTCTGAAGCTGTGCCTTTCAGGTCACTGGCTTCTGACACATTTGCTATTGCTTCATTACTTCAATTACAATATGATTAAGTTCCCTTCTTCTTTACCTGGTACCGTACTGAAAACATATTCGGAATTTGGAGAAGACCAGCCGATGTCATTGAGCGCTCGAATTTCCAGCTGGTAGTAAGAAGCATCGAGAAGACCCTGAAGAATGTAGTAGAGCAGAGGAGCATTGGGATCTGTCTCCTTGATTCTACGAGTATAACTCTCCAGCGGTTGTTTCATTTCGTGAGTTCCAGGTAAAACTTCCACCTGATGCACAGTGTAATAAGATCAAGTGATACAAGATATAGCACATCAACTTCATCAAGGTATTCAAGCTATTCAGAAGTGCTCAAAACTGCTTTGGAAAAAACAGTCTTCAAACTATGTGATGTGAACATGTTGCCTTGTAATACAAAAACCAAGTTCCATTGACATGATTCACGAATGGCTTCTTGGCTGGTACGTCCCCTACTGGGAAACTAGGTGTTTTTTTCACTCTGAAATTCCACTATGCTCACCAATCGCTACAAGCAGACGGCCAACTAATCGTATATAAAAACATAGCTGGTCCTTTGTCTGCCTTCATTCCACTCTTTTGAGGGCTCTTTAGAAGTCCTGCATACAATTGCAGTGTTTACATTACAATGGGCCAAAACAAAACCTAGTTCACTGGAGGTTAGGGGTAGACAGGTTGGGACAATCCCAAAGGCACTTTCATGAAGTGGCTTTAGACAGATCTCTGAATAGATTTCACTCTTGGTTCTCTGCAATCTTAATCTGCTTCAATAACTAAATATAATCAACAAAACTTTAAAGTAGTTCTGCTACTCTTAGTCTTATTAAATAAACAAAATTCAATATATTATGTATATATCTTAATTATGTTTTGTTGAATCTGTATTGTTTCCTTATTCAATTTCTGCAGAAACTTGAAAATCATTCTGACTCAAGCAATCTCGCTGCATTTTATAAGCCACTTACATCTCTTTTCTTAAGCCGTGGCTGGCTGGGGGCGTCTCTGAGTAGGTATCTTGAAGGGGCATTATATAAATTTTCAGAAGGAATTAATTAATGAATTCGTTAGTTCTGATTGTCATTGTCATCGTATGTTCTTCATAACACATACCCGACGCATTCTGAATTCAAACTCTCGTATTGGAAATCCTCCGGTTTCTGGTCGCTGCCAGGTCACGATGAACTGGTACGGCCAGAGTCCAACTGGATCAGACGTAATTATTATTGGATATGGAACACCTACACAAACACCAATGCAATTGTCTCAATGAGGAACTCAAGAGCATCTCACAAGCAAGCACAGGTTCATAGCTTGTCCACTATCATCATCACCATCACCATCACCACCACCACCACCACCACCACCACCACCACCACCACCACCACCACCACCACCACCACCACCACCACCACCACCACCACCACCACCACCACCACCACCACCACCACCACCACCACCACCACCACCACCACCACCACCACCACCACCACCACCACCACCACCACCACCACCACCACCACCACCACCACCACCACCACCACCACCATCATCATGTCATTATTATTATCATCACACTCACAATTATCAATCATCACCATCAATTACCCTTAACACCATCACCATCATCATCACTTGATACCCACATGGTGGTGAAGATGATGATATGATTAATATCATAGTGATGAAGACGATGATGATGAGAAGGAGAAGATTATTAAGTTCTAATATGAAACTGAAAGAGCATAAAAAATAAATCTCTTTGACTTGGAAAACTCACTTATATCAGCTGTTCGTACGGTATATGTAAGAGGCGGATTACTAAGGCCAACTTCCGTTCGAGCTCTAATTAAAAGGCTGTATGACATACTTGGACGCAAATACTCAATCACGTAATCATCACCTGAAAACCCACAAAAAAGGAATATAACGCCCAATACAAAACTGCCAAACAGTGTAGGCCTACCAGTAGATGTACTCAATTCTTAGACAGACACTGAAAGCGTTCTATAAACACAGTAATATACATGCAGTTGATACCACATAAACACTGAAATAGTTCTCTCTGCACTCAATAAGCCATGGTACAAGGTCTAAGGCAGTAATCCTGTACTAGACCCAAGAAGGTTCAAACTGTTCAGCGTTCAACCTATAAAATTCTTAGGCATAATTTTGTTGTCTTGCCTCATTTCATCAAACCAATTCTCCTTTCTCAGAATATTCGACTTAACTTCCTCAAAGAACATTTTAAACAGAATGAAACCTTGAATATCACAATTACTATAAATCCAAAGAAAGCAAGTATGCATGAAACCCACCAAGAACAAATTCGACAACTCTTAATTCGAACTGCACCCAGTAGCCAAGCAGTTGAGTTCCACCCAAATCAGTTGGTGGTTGAATAGACAGCCATATGGTGGTCGGAGACACAGTTGAAGTCACATTGGTCGGAGGACCAGGCAGAACTAGAAAGTGAAATTAAACAAAACAATAGAAAATAATGAATGGAAAAAATAATATTGTAACTTTTTCTTCTGTAGATAAGCAAGGAAAGATTTGATGCACTAAAAATTCATTTTAACTAGCTGACTTGTGCAGTCTAAAGAGTTAAAATTTTTAATTCTGAATCAGCATTAAATCATCTATAATTATTTGGTCTTTTATTAAATTACAGTTTTTTTAGTTTTTCCTTCTTCTTAGAATTTTCCATTGTTACTTTTCTTGTTAATGCTTGGTGTACAGAAGCGGACAGAGGTTCTTTTAATAAGAACTGTCTCAGAACAAATTCATAAATATGGTAAAACCACCACATAATGTTATATAATGACAAACATATGAAGTGCTGTAACTGACAGGCAGGAGGTTATCAGTATTCCACGAAACTGATGCAATGATTGAGTCTACATGCCTTAAACAACTCAGCTTATCACAAGCATTGCAGAATCCTAAGGCTAAGCGTGCAATTGGATAACAACAGTTCAGCATTTTCTCATTGTTACACAGTTGGACAATGAATCACCACTAATCACACCAGTACTATTTTCCAACTGACAGCACAAAAATGCTGAAAATACCTTAATTGAAGTACAAATACTGAGCAATGTTTTATCCAAAATTGTAATCACAATTTTCTCCAGTGTGAAGATGCCGAACTGTGGAACTATCTTACTCCAACCAAATGCAATCAAAACAAAGTCAAAGAGATGGAATCAGAATCTGAGAAAAAAAGGTCATACTCTTAATAAGCTTCGGACACAATTCCCTATGACTCAGCGTAAAATGGTACGTATTGAGCAGAGACAGAAATCCCACAGGACATTCAGCAGGAAAAACAGATGCAGAGAGAAAATTCCAAAATAAATGATCTACTATGCTTACTTGCTCTCCTCAACTCTATGTTCAGAGACCCAGTGCCAAGCTGATTCCTAGCCCTGCAGGTGTACGCGGCATAAACGTATGTCTCGTCATACTGTCGTATTGTTACCTGGACAGAACACAAGAAACAAAGCTACCATAAATTTCTGAGAGTAACTCAAATCCTTCACTCAACTCCGGATAAATTCTTACTGAAAACTTCAAAAAATCTGTATGCACTCTGTTCTCACACAAAAATCATTTGTATAATTTAGCATTGAAGCAAAGATTTCCAGCAATTGATCAGAAAACAAATATCACGTATAACACAACAAATACCAGATCTGTGTTGTCCAGTTTAACTGGTTGCACATGCTGCATGTACACTTATCAATTCTAGGGTTTATTCAGACTTTTTGCTCTTTGTTAATTGCACCACTAAGATTCCACAATCCACATCAAAAACTATGAAACTCCCATTTCACTTATTTCCAAAGGCAAGAAAATAAATTCCCATAATCATGATTGTCACGTTATTGTCATTTTATAATAAGTATTACCATTATTGTTTGGGATGCACACAATAGTCCAGTAATTAGTGCACTGGACTATCAACCAAGATGTTGGGGATTCAAATCGCCACTAGAGCATATATCTATTTGAGATTTTCAACCAGCTACAATGGGTCATGGTGACCATACACTCTCCGAGGAAAACGAGACCACAACGAAGAGGACTGACCATCCACCCTTATATGAAGAAACATGAAGCTGCTTAAGGGACTGCTTTTCTTCTTACCATTATTATAAAACTCAGTATATTAATATTAATACCATTATTAAACATTATTAATGTTATTATTAATAATATCATTAACATAGCAAAAACATCCATTGATAGCTTTAAGAAGAGAAAAATTCCATTAAGAAGTTAGTTGAGCTAGACACAGGCATAGTTCCCTCAACTGTAGAAAACAGAAAAAATGACAGAGAGAGCCAAAAGTGTTATTTCAGTTATTAAATGATTTCTTTAGCAAGCAAAAAGGAAGCAAAAGAATACTTTGGCAAGCAAATAGGTGTCTAACAAGTGGTCTGGCGAATCAGTAAATGTGCAAGATAGCAGTTAACCCATTCCCACCGGATCGTGTCCATAGGAACTCAATCCGGTGGGAATGGGTCCCTACCATTCACCCGATATGAGAGGCATTGAAACAGACTAGAAACTGTTTATAATATAATAATAATAATAATTATATTCTTTATTATTTCAAACCGACAGACGCAGTAAGATTACATTGAAACATGAAAGTACAATCAATATCTTAATTAAACACACGGTTAAATACACATACCTAAAAGTAGCATCAGTGCTGATGTCCGGAAAATTCTCGCATTTTAGAGTCTTGTTTTTTGACAAAACAGTTAGATATTACAGTGGAAAAACTAGTTTGAAGTGACGGGTAAATGTATCACGAGCCCTGAAGTTTGCAGGCATGTCACGTCATGATACTGACGATCAACTTTCATCTTCTGGCAATGAATTCATCGGAGATTTGAAGATCGCCAGTGACCATGTTGTTTGGGATGAGCCTGGTTGGCAATTTGGAGCAGTCTGATACCGAAACTTGACTTTTGGACTTGGAATTTTTGTGAAAAATGCACTGTCCATTTGTGTATCGTTGACTGTTTAGAACGTTGGCATTCTGAGGCTGTTATATAAATTAAGTTTTGTTCACAGTAAAATATAAATTTCAGAGCCAGAAGTCTGCTGATTCAGAAAATATATACTTTATTGTGCTTAGGTGTAACTGTTGTTGCATCACTGTTGTTCCACCATGGAGGCCATTTCTTCTCATTTACCTTCTTTAACACTTTAAAGACGAGCTGCACTGGCTTCCCAGTCGCTTTTAGTACACTCTTTATCGTTAAAGTGTTACAAATCCTCAATTAATTTCACTTCTTTTTTCAAAAACTTCTCAAATAATATCCATTAGAGAAAGAAACAATAAAAACCAATTTCAGTTACCTGGAGATTACTATTTTTTCCCATCAGATAGATTCGAAACGTTTCGTTATTCTGGATAAGATATCCTCCCTTCCACCAATCAATCACTGGCATTGGTTCGGCAAGAACTCGGCAGGTGATATTCCGTGATTTTCCAGCCCAGTTATACACAAAAAGAGGAGTATCCGGATGAAAACGTGGAGAATCTGAAGTGCAAAGGAAAATTACACCGTTCACAAAACAGTTATTACACGTGCACAATTAATATGCTTTCCATAGTTACTTCTAACTAATAAATAATACCAAGACAAAAGGGTAAAATAAACTCTCATTTACTCATGGGTGTTTTCTTCAGATGCTTAGCCCTGGGTTGAATGACCTTCTGGGTGAAGCACAAACCAAATCATCATTAACTGTGAAACAACCACATATCCTTTCTCTGAAAGTTGCTAGGAATATCAGCATAGTACTGTGGCAAGTCTTTGAATCAATAAATTAGCCAATTCCTTAAAAAATGGTTATAAAGATGCTTCATATCAGCACCTCTCCAAGTTCACTATGAAAAATTAGCAAATGTACCCATGTTCAACTGTCTCTTGACTCTAGGACACACTTATAAAATACTATATACCACTTCTGCAATCTAACTTTAATACCAAAACCAACAATACCACTGTGCTATTACCATGTCTAAATGGTTATTTTAATGCATTTTGCCACATGAATTACCTGATTAGAACAAAACTCCAAACCAACTACCTTGATGTCAGCACTGGTAAATTACATTTGACTGCAGCATTTCCGGCAGATGTAAATTATGCTTTACTATGGCATTACCGGCAGTGCTAAATTATGTTTTACTAAAACATTACTATTAAAGGGTTAAGCACAGGAACAAGACCACTGAACTTGATAAATTCAAAGACGTGACGTACAATTAACAATTATGGTTCCGTTGCGTTCATGATATCCTGCTAAGTTGCGTGACTTGCAAGTGTAATTTCCAGTGTCATCTGGTTGCAGGTTCTGGACTTCCATTTGCAGCTCACCTGACGTTGGGGTTCTTAAGGTAATTCTCCCACCAGCCTATATCAGATTGATTAACAGAATACAAAAATACTTAAAAACATTCAAATATTTTATGAATAAAATGCAAAACAAGTAATAGTACAAAAATAACAAATGCACTGCCAGGATCTTTTAGCATGCGGATCGCAGCAACCAAGGATTTGACGTCATATGGGAACGAACCCAAAATCTCGCCGATGGTAACAAACTCTGCTTCAATGTGCAAGGGATCATCTTTACAAAATGGCATCTACAAATTTTTAAGACTAGAAGGAAGATTTAAATTAAGCATGTCATTCTCCCACTGCTACAGTGTGGTCCTGTTTACATGCTACTCATTTATGCACAAACCTGCTTAAGGCACACCTGATGCTACCTCTCTAACATGCAAGATCCATAAACACATGATACAGGAGCTTATTGTGTTGTCACATGGTAGAATTTTGTTATTCACTATTATTACCCTAAAGTTTACACATATGTGGCTCCACACACCAAAACCAGTATTGAGGTGATTTTGCAACATATTAAGTTTGATATATTATTTCACAGGTCTTACATCAGGCTTCAAAATGACACAAAAATTATTGCTCTAGCATTATTCTAACTCAAGATATCAGGCAAAAGTGATCCAATGGTGCGAATTTTAATTCTGAGGAAAAAGCCCATTAACTTAAACAAAATATAAAATGGAAAACTCCATAGCAACCACACACAGAATGTGATAAAATTTGGCTGATACCATGGGTAATATTTCCTTAAATTACCATGCTTCTCACTTAATTACTCAAATTAAATTTATAAAAATCATCCTAAAATGGTTGGAAAGTATTTTTTAAAGTCACTAAAACTTAATTAAAACAAAACAGTAGGTGTCTCAAATGGCTTTAAACTCGTTTTTTTTTTACAAAATAACAGAAATGAACATTTTAAACATATTTATATATTAGATTCTGCAAAAAACCGAAAAACACAAAAATAATATTTTCTTAAGTTTCTGGCCTATTACTCTGATGTGTAGTTTCCGACATAATACCGATTTCGGTCTGGCCTGCCACATATATGTAAAAAGTTACAAGTTATGCAGAGATGTGCATGATGACACCAATTTTATAATAACATGTATTTAATTCCCAATCTATTTGCACAGGTACAACATGACTTGTTTAACATGAACAAGAAGAAAGCAACCTCAGGTGGCAACAAATCTAGCGAAAAACTTATGAAGAGAAACAAGTGTCCATCAACAACAGGAGACAAAAAAATGGTTCAAAGAGAAACAACAATTCATCTGTGCATGAGGATAAATTTCTAGTTGAGAGACTGGCAACAAAACGGTCCAACAGGACCAACAACCAAAATTCAGTTCGAACACAAATTAACATTGAAGCAACTTTTTCAAGATCAACTCTTATCACCAAATGTACAAACATCATACAGTTTAAAACTACCGGTAATCAACATACTCGGTCCTACCCCATACTCTGCATGTAACAATATATATAAATATATATATATATATATATATATATGCACTTGTATATATAGAGGCAATTTTCATGAATGATCCAAGAACAAAGATTGGCAACCTAGCAAGACAGAATATCTAACCTTGTTACACACAGATGCCTATACAGATAAAAAGGCAAAGTGTTTATAAGACACTTAAATAGTTATTACCAATGGATTGGAACATTCATGTTATCTCCCAGCATCAAATCACAGGCCCCAGCAAACACACATCGAACAATCACTCTGTCATTTATATCTTGCCCGCATATTTCATAGTCACTCACATTTTGACCCATCACATAGTCGACTTTTAATCCTTCCTTGCGGTAAGTCATGTCTGGTGGAGGATCACCGTATGAAAGACAGATCAATGTTGTTGTTAAATTTTCAGTTTGCGTGACATTCTTTACTGAGTATATCGTCGGTGGAACTATAAAAATATACAAATACCAGTTACATCCTTTGAAACATTCAAGTTTGTGTAAATGAAATCCTGCAGAGATCAGAGGCTTTAGGTGTCCTGTTCTGAGGTGGGAGTTTTCTCAGCATATTTAAGAACCATTCAGAAAGGCTCTTTATCAAAGGCATCACCACCACCATCAGAAGGAATGCAAAATAAAATAGTAAATTATATCATTTAACTTTACATGTAACAGCCATATTTATATGTAGCACCATAAGATATTCATAAATGTTTGATTTAAACAGATGATTGATAAAATAGTTAGTTCAATTTCTAACTCAAAAGATATAATAAAAACGTAAGCAAATGGAAACTTTAAAGTTTAAATAATATCTATGAATAGAATTTGTAAAAATGCAATATTTGTTACTTCAAGGAAAATTTTCATAGTTTAATTTGTCTATTCTTTTTTTGCCCAAGCCAGCTGTGGAGTACATACAACCTTGAAGTGACATGCATGCATAACAACTGGATTAATTAAACTAATTAAGAAGAGCAGTCCCTTAAGCTATAGCCCGGAGGCTGCCATGGGTAAGAAGTGTTAGCAACTTCATTTTATTAGCCTCGGCATATGAGGGCGGGTGGCCAATTCTCTCCCTCACCATCCTATTTGCCACTGACAGCGTAGTCAGTGTACTCATTATAACCGAGTTCGCTAGGGGGTGCAGGTGGGGCAGAAATCTCAAACCAAATTTCTGCCCTGGTGGGGATTTGAACCCTCGACTGACGGTCCAGCACTCTAACCACTATACTATCGAGCACCCCTTAAACTAAAATGAACCAATTCATAAAAAAACAAGAAGGGAGGTAGAATCCAATATTTCACAAATGGGAAACTAAAGGAACGCAATTCAGCCAAAGGAATGCAATTTCTAAATATGTCTTTATGACTGTGTGACTGTGAAAATCCATCGTACCATAGACTCGAAGGTACGATGTCCTGGAGTCATTTCCTACTGTGTTGAAGGCTCGACAAAGATAGGATGCCTCATCCTCTTTTGTCAGCGGGCGGAAATGTATGATGCCGGCGTCCCCATCCACCATCTTTCGCTCATCACTGAACACTGGTTGTAAATTGTTGTTCTACAGAAAATTTATTAAAGCGTCATAATCAACTTTCTCTGGACACTAAACAATTGCGGAGTTACTCAATCATGCCTTGAAGAGGTCTTTGATAGGGCACCATATAACAACTCAGGTGCAAATATGCAAGCATACATATTACATAAACATGATTAGAATTATGACAGGAAGCACGATCATACCAAAGTTCTTTCCTGAAATTGAAACCTACCAGCATACCTTTGAGCCACGTAGAGAACTCAACAATTTTGAAAAGCTTACAGGCCTTACATTACGAAGAACACAGAGTCCCACCAACAGTTTTCCAATGCAGATATACACATGATTTCATCACACACCATTCACAGACCAATCCATATATCTCACCAGTCAGACCACCCACCACCCATTAGCCAACCAGATAGCCAGCGAGCTTACAAAGAAATATTAATGAATCTGTTAAAAATCTGTTTCATGCAAAACAAATGGGTGGCATTACCATGTAGAACTCAAACTTTGGAGGAGGTTTCCCAGTGCCATTGCATTTGAACGACATTTCCTGACTTGAAACTCCTGCCTGAGTTGCGTCAATCGTGATCTTTGGTACAACTAAAACATAAATTGATCTTCTATTCTTTCACAGTTAGAATCTGTGGTTAATCTAATGTTAAATACAAAGTTAAGATGAAAGTTTACGCAAAATCAAAGGAAAAGTCATCCAGTAATAAAGAGGTGCTCAAGGACCCACAATAACAGAACAATCAAACATAAATTACAAAGCAATATATTGACTTCAATCAAACATAAATTACAAAACAATATATGGACTTTAATCAAACATAAATTACAAAACAATATATTGACTTCAATCAAACATAAATTACAAAACAATATATTGACTTCAATCAAACATAAATTACAAAACAATATATTGACTTCAATCAAACATAAATTACAAAACAATATATTGACTTCAATCAAACATAAATTACAAAACAATATATTGACTTCAATCAAACATAAATTACAAAACAATATATTGACTTCAATCAAACATAAATTACAAAACAATATATTGACTTCAATTAAACATAAATTACAAAACAATACATTGACTTCAATCAAACATAAATTACAAAACAATATATTGACTTCAATCAAACGTAAATTACAAAACAATATTGACTTCAATTAAACATAAATTACAAAGCAATATCTTGACTTCAATCAAACATAAATTGCAAAGCAATATATTGACTTCAGTCACAATAATTTCCAAATATATTGACTTCAAAAGCAGAGTGTGTGAAAAAAGATTAAAACCACAAAACTGCATTAAAAATTATTATGTATAACAGCATAACATAAATTATTCATATTTAGCTGCATAAAAAATAAAAATCATTTATTCACAATATTAAATTACAGCATTATGATACAACATTACTTGGCAATGTGAAAGAACATTACATTGTGACATAAGAATACAGCTGAAGAGAACAGAGCCAAATGCATGTAGGAACTGCTTACTGCAAACAAGGACATTTATTTCCTTCTCAAAATAGCGTCCTGTTGATTCAACCTCTGCACAGCAGTAGTACAGACCCTCATCATCCAACGTTATGTTTGATATTCGCAGGCCATAGACATCCTCAATGTAGCGATTGCCTGCAAAAATTAAACACAAGCTTTACAAGCACCACAAATGCAAGTAATTAATGTAACTGCATTAATGAAACTTGTGTTGATTTTTTTGCTATTTTGAAGATATGTTCATGTCTAAGACTCTATCAAAGTTATAAATTTGTCATAAACACTTTGGTTGAAGACTGTCAGTATCATTAATGATCAAAATCATGCTTATGATTAGATTACTAGTAGCTTAGTTATAAAAACTTAATCAATAAATATCTTCAGAAACAATAATTCTGTATTGTCTTACTTGTGAGACGTTCTCCTCGATACTTCCAGAAGACGTTTGGAATTGGGTTGCCAGTGACAATACAAAGAATCAGAGCGTCTGTGTAAACGGTTGGAGTCTGAGGAGAAGGAGCATTCGTAAACGTTATGTCCTCTACAAAAGTGGAAAACATTAGCAACGAGGCAACATGACAAAGACCAGGAAACGTCTCTGCTGGGCTAGAGAAACTTTTGTCTGTTATTGAAAATCTAGTTAATCTAATTTAATCATAGCAGAACTGTCTGGTCAGAGCTACTTACTTATCATAAACGTGTTTGGATTCACAATCTTATCTCAAACTGTTTTGGGTTTTAACTTTTACCACAAACTCATTTAGATCTACTGTATTTTGACACACATAACCCACACATTCATATAACCTGTGAAATTTCGCTAATTAAGTAGAAAGTTTTGTAAACCCCACAGACGATAAATATAATCTTTAGAAGCACCATCCAATCTTCAACCAAGGCCTTTTTGAAATCAAGGAAGTTACTCAAACAGGAGTGTTCCACATAAAGATTTTCTCTGTTATCTGAGATCAAATCAAATCAAATATTTGCAACAAAAGAATATTTTGATTTGAATTGATTTGGAAACAGGATCGTTCTTGGCGAATTTGAACGTGTTCCTGTCACACTCTTTTGTCCACAGCAATCCTCATATGATTTGCCATAGCCATGGCCATAACCTTTCCAGGATGACTATTGCATACTGCTCTCCAATCTGTGCATTCCCTCAAATCTCTCCTTTTAGGAATCGACATGATGGCATTGTCTCTTCATGCTATCGATAATTTGCCTGTTGCCTATGTATTGTAAACAACTCTGTCACACATATTTTTTGTGCCACTGCATACCGTAACTGTATTGTGTAATATTCCACTAAAATCATACACAATCTTTATTTTTGCTACCAGTATATGTTGATCCAATGCTACTACATCTGCACATCTGTCAACACCGATATCTCTCAATGAAGACACCTACCTCTCACATAAACATACTGATCTATTTTGGATGCAAGTATCTTCATAAGGTGATGTCCAGGTAAGCTTATACATCCTTTAACGTTGCAAAAATCTATCTCCAATCTTCAATTTGTAACTGTAATCTTCCTCCATTATCCGATCTGTCACCATCCACCATCCCTCCCATAATGTCTTCCCAACTAGTCCTATCCAATTGAATCTGTGCACTAAGTCTCTCACATGATATGCATGTTATGTCAAGGTAGTATGGTTTAGAAAATACAGTAAAATCATGACTTCAATTTGTGTAATAACCCACACACCAACACAACGTGCGTGGGGTGTGCTACTTGTAAAATCTGATAATATCCATGGGATGTATCTATGAAAATATGGCATATACTTTTCATAAACTCTTTAGGATTCACAAGCCTACCAAAAACTCTTTTCGATCTGTAGGCTCTGTAGACGTATCACAAACTCTTTTGAATTCACGATCCTGTTACAAACTCTTTTGGATCTACATAGTCGTCACAAACCCTTTTGGCTCCACAAACATATCACAAAATGCTTGAAAATCTACAAATTTATCATAAACTCTTGTCCATTCACAATCTTGTCACAAACGCCTTTGGAACTGCATACTTATCACAAACTCTCATCGACAGAGTAGTACAGAATCACCACAAAATCTTTGGATCAACAAAAACATTTCCCCTCAGAGATCACAAACTGTTTTCTATCGATAAGAAATTGCCTTTCAAAGCAGTTTGTTTACACTAGCTTGAACAAAAACAGTTTGACAAAATGCATTTGAAATCTTACGGTATATTTGCAGAGTGACATTTCTCTCTTCAGGGTTTCCCCCAACAACTGCATAACATCTGTACGTTCCAACATGTCTCTGAGCGATATTCGTCAAGTACAGTTTACTTGTCAAACTGATTGATTTGTCAACATAAGCAGTCCTGTAAAATATGAAAAATTACAAAGTAAGCTGAAAACAATGACAATTCTGATAACCACAAAATTTATAGCAGTTTTTGGCAGCCATATACCAAAAGCTTCAATTGCCACAACTAGTGTGTATTCTGAATCTTAATTAATTTGAATCACAATTAAGACCAAAGACCATACAATGACCAAATAATACCTTAATAACATTAGTATGCCTGATTTCATGTTACAGCATACATCGGGATCTGAACTTCACACATAACATAAATAAATAAGCCAACTCAGTTCAACTTTATCGAGCAGCACCAGAAAATTGCCAATTTTGAATGATAAATGATAAATTCTTGTTTGATAGACATCAGTATGGGCAGTTGGAAACAAATGTCTAGCAGTACGTTTACATCTCCTCTGATGTTCGCCATTGCAATACAAATATTTTCTTATGGTTTATTCAGTCTGCAGAACGAAGAAAATCAATATAAGTTGGGAGGTTACACAAGGTGTGCAGTCAGTTGGTTGCTGGGGTCATGTTTGCCCTTCAACACGATGATCTTTGACCTCAGGACCACAATTCCATGGAAGGTGTGAACCCATCAAAATCTAGCTCTGAACTCACCCGTCTCTTCCTGCAGTTTTGTCGAGGATTTCGTCTCCACTTGGACCAAACCACTGAATGTTGATGACAATTCCCACTGGTTCAACGTCCACCAGTGAACAGGTCAAGACAAGAGAGCTGCCCAATGGGCGAGACAAGACAGCATCCAATGGCTGGATTTGGAGAGTGCCTTCAGTATTGCCTGCATACAGAAAGGATCTTTGGTCAAAATAATTTGCCTAGATTCAGATCTTAAAGTAATAAATGTCTATGTTGTTCCAGCTTTAAAGTAAATAAAAATCTGTCATATACCACATAGTATGTAGGATCAGCACTCACTTCTCCATGACCTTCAGCTAGCAGCGATGAATCCATGACATTGGGCACCACAAGACCCACAGGACTTGCAACTCATTTCCCAGCTTGTTCTCTTTTGTTATTGACTAGAATTTTAAATTATCAGTCAATACATAGGGATCTAAATCGTGTCGTGATCATTCCATCGGGCAGTGGTGGGAATGGATGGGGAAGATATGGTGAGGAAGGATCTAAATATAACTGAGATACTGATACAAAACTTGCATTGTAAAATAAGCATGGTGGAGGTTACATGTAGGGGTCAGCCGGAAATCGCCTCGGACATTTGCCTCGGCCGAATATCCCGTTTTTCGGCACTATTCGGAAGTATTCGCCTCGGCAAATAATGACCGGCCGTCTACATCCTTGTCTTCCCACCCAAAGTATAGAGTGAATTCACTCATGTCATAGCAGAGTTCAACATCACTGGAGGGGTCACAGTGGAGCATGTATGGTGCAAAATCATATTGAAACATGAAAACTCCACATTGCTCCTCTCCTTCACTGTCCTCAGTGCTCAATGCATAGCATCAATATATTGGCATAACCATTAGTTTCTGTTTGCAAATATCAATAACAGCCCATATAGATTCAATTTCAGTTGACAAAGACAATGTGCAAATAGTTATTAGTTTCATAACATATCAATATTTGTGCCTTTCTGCAACTAACACCGAGTTGTTAATATTTTATGCTGAAGCCATGGGAAATGTAGAACTTTGGCACAACTTATGGAAAAGATAAAAAAATCAAATAGTTTGAAGCTTGCTATGCAGGCTTTACACATTTGTGAAAATCTAATGTAAACAAAATGTGCAATTCGTGTTTTCACATGTGAATCAAAGTGTGGACATTTGGTAAAGTCAAATCAATATTATCTGAATTCTTAGACTATTAAATTATATACCTTATAGTCATATCTGAACACCTAACACCAGGTGATCAGCTTGGTGAGACATTTGAGGATTTCCAGTACTCCAATCTTAACACTGATATATGGCAGCGGTACGAATTTCCCCAAATCCGTACATCTCCCTCCCCAACCCATCTCTACAAATTCCGAGTTGTACCCTAAGGGTTAGGGTGAGACCCGAATCCCCGAAACCCGAATTCCCGAAACGAATTTCGGCCGGATCCCCGAAATCGATTTAAGACTAAAATTACAAATAAACAGGTGACTAGGCAGTATATTGAGATACATCAAGGCCACGCTAGGTCTATGTCATGTATAAAGAGTTTACAATTGAACTTTGAATAGTTTTCGTGAGTTCGGCCACTTGCTATAAAACTGTTTTCGGGAAATCGGGCGTTTGTGCATTTTCAGCGTTTTCGGGTTGATCCCAATGGTTATACCCGACGGTTTTTTCATTGGATAAATAGAATTGGTTTCACCCTACAGCCCGGCACTATATTAAATGTCTCAGAACATCACATTTTAGTATTGTCTTGTATGACCTGAGTACATGTGCAGGTTCACTTAATATAGTTTTGGGCTCTCTGAAAGAACTACCCTTTGATATGGTAGATCATAGTATTCTCCTTCAGCGTCTTGAGACTTCATATGGGTTGCAGGGCCTTCCTCTTTGCTGGTTTCGATCATATATGTCTGACCGAACCCAAATGATTATATCGGGCGACTCTAGAACAAAATGGATTCACATTAAGCTGGGCGTTCCTCAAGGCTCTGTACTTGGTCCTTTACTCTTTATTCTCTACACGGCTGACATTCCTTCTCTTTTCCCACTCTCGGGAGCTACTGGTCATATCTTTGCTGATGATGTGCAAGCTTTTGTCCATGGGTCTCCTTTATCTCAATTGCACTTAGTTGAGCGTATTGAGTCTCTATCTAAGTCTCTCCATTCCTGGATGTCCTCAAATCGTCTCTGTCTTAATGCCTCCAAAACCCAGTTCATTTGGTTTGGCTCCCGTCAACAGTTGCTTAAGATTGATTTCGCCCTCCTCTTGGAAATCTTCCCTCACTACTCCTTTTCATCAAGTGTACGTGATCTAGGTGTTACGCTTGATAGCTCTCTCTCCTTCAAAGATCACATTTCTAACCTCACACGTGTTTCCTACTTCCACTTAAGGCGTCTCAGGGCTGTTCGACGATCTGTCTCTTCCTCTGTTTTCACAACGCTGGTCCATGCTTTCATTTGCTCCAGAATTGACTACTGCAATTCGCTTCTAATCGGTCTTCCTAAGGTCCGTCTCATGCCTCTGCAGTCAGTCCTAAATGCAGCTGCGAGATTAATTGCCCGTCTGCCACGCTACTCACGCATTTCATCCTTCATGTTTGAGAAACTGCACTGGCTTCCTCTCTCTGCACGTATTAAGTTCAAAATCCTTATGCTGGTGTCAAAGACACAGCGGGGTCTCGCCCCCAAATATTTAATTGATGTAATTCACCGGCCTCTTTCTGTCTCTTCGCATCGTCCACTTCGCTCCTCAAACAGATTTGATCTCTCAGTTCCTCATACTAGAACAGCTATGGCTCAGTCCCGATCTTTTGCCTCAATTGGTCCCTCTCTCTGGAATACACTGTCTCCTTCTACTCGCTCTCAAATTTTAATAAGTAACCCCTCATCTTCTTTTGCTTTCCTCAAGACTTATTTCTTTTCTCTTGGCCTTGCGCACTGGGAGCGCCTCTGAACGGTTCACCCTACTAGAGGCGCTTTATAAATGTTTAAATACAATACAATACAATACCCTACACATTCACGCGCATTATAACACCTGTGGTTGAAGCGTTTAAACATTTGAACGGTTTACCCACCAATAAGAAACAAAGTTAGCAGGACGCTGAAGAAACACATCACAAACATATTAAAGCCTCTTCTGTATCATTATCACTTTTCATGAAACATCTCAAATTCAAATCATCTATACTGTAATAAACATTACTAAACTTGCAGGAAACCAAGCTCAACCCCAATCATAACAGGCCCACCTGTATTAATCCGAACTGTTGCTTAGTGGCCGCTGTTTCAAGCCCAATTATAGCCAAATTTAAATTCGTTTCCACAGGTTTTGTTTGCAGCAACAAATTAAAATTATGTTGCGGTAAAGTTGTATTTTTTAAGGATATCAGACTTGTTAGATGGCAAGCACCTGGTGAGTGCAATAAGGCTGAGAAGTGGGAAGAGCACTGAAGCGGTCGTATTTCCACAACGACAAACATTGTCTTGTACAGCACAAGACAACATTCCATGTTTGTGTCTTCAGCCGTCCTCGATCCGAGAATTGGCCGAACCACGGACAGTTCTATTCTACTCCACCCACTGCTGTTTCTTGTCTCCATTCAATAATCGGTCGAATGATAACCCTGTCCACGACTTTTTGTTATAAATCCATTCCATGTTAGGTCTTCCTTGAATTCCAAGAATTGTGCCTAAGATATTCTTGGATTATCATCTCCTTTTCCCCTCTTCGAACTAAGATGAAAGCACTAAGACGAAAGCATTGAATAATCTACATCAGACATAAGATGGCAATTTATAATTATATTATATGTTAAGATGCAGTTTACGATCACAATTTCAGAACTTAACTACCTAAAAGCGGCTATAACGACCAACGCTAAGGCACTGAAGTGTATATATATTTTCATTTGGTACTGAAAATGTCCTGACAATTCGGCTGTCGTGGATTTGAATTTGTTTATGAAAGAATTTTTGACGAGATAAACTGATTTTTGCTCATGGATTTTATATAAATATAATTATATGGACAGAATAATTATTATTCAAATAATTTATAACAGTTTGGATAAACAAAACTTTTCCCCAACGACCTGCTTTTCCGCCTTCCGATTAATTACCTATATATTCTTCTTTGAATATTTTGTAGTTTTTTGCGTGTATCCCATAAGCCCATGCGAAGTTTCCCCTCCCTAATAAAATCTTTGTTCGTACCACAAACCTATTCTTAGATCTTTGCTGCGTACGAAGTGGAGTATTATGTTATGGTTAGAAAACATTTATAGTTAAAATGGTGAACGTCGAAAAAGGAGTTCTGGTCGAGTGGTAAGCGGTTTTGTGTAGTCGCACGTCTTTAACACAGTGGTTGATTCTGAAAACATTCAGTGCACTTGCACTATAGGATGTCATTGGTAAGTAGTGCTGTGTTAGACCGCAGTCCATGGTGGTCTTCTTGTTTACGTTGACAGACTACTTTACGCTTCGGCATTATAAACAACTGTAGACGATGCTAAAACAGTCAATGTATTATTACTGCTAATCATACAGCCGTAACAGCCCATAGAGATCTATGGACAGAGGTGAACACAGCCATTATATATATATATATATATATATATATATATATATATATATATATATATATATATATATATATATACTAGCTGGTTTACCCGGCGTTGCCCGGGGTTATAAGTTTCAATCTCTGTAGCGAATAAGCAACAAAAGTTAATGTGAAGTGAAATGCCTACGGCGGCGCCATCTGGCGAATGTTTAGAAATGCATGGCGGTTAAATTTAGGTAGAAGTTTCAATCCCTGTAGCGAATAAGTAACAAAAGTTAATGCATTTCTACAGCTTTGGACCTTTTCACTCCAAACCTTCACTATTGCTCTGGGTGGGCATTACACACCCAGTGGTTGGCTTCGCGTCCCCCGTTTTCACCGCTTCCACGGTGTCCTGGGCCAAAAATTTAAGTAACAAAAGTTAATGTTTAGTGAAATCCCTACGGCGGCGCCATCTGGCGAATCTTTAGAAATGCATGCCGGTGAAAGAGAATTGGCGGTGAAAGGCACAGAATCTTGCTTTAGGTATAAGTTGCGATTTGCGAATCTTTAGAAATGCATGCCGGTGAAATTTAGGTATAAGTTTCAATCCCTGTAGCGAATAAGCAAGAAAAGTCAATGTGAAGTGAAATCCCTACGGCTGCGCCATCTGGCAAATCTTTAGAAATTCGTGCCGGTGACAGAGAATTGGCGGTCAAACACACAGAATCTTCTCGGGCGGCGCATTCTGGCGAATGAAAATAGGTTGACTCGAATTTGTCTGGACCAGGTAGAAAGTGGGGGTTTGGGAGAGGTCTTGGCCCGGGACACCATGGAAGCGGTTAAAACGGGGGACGCGAAGCCTTACACTGGGTGTGTAATGCCCACCCCGAGACAGTAGTGAAGGTTTGAAGTGAAAAGGTCCAAAGCTGTAGAAATGCATCGCGGTCAAAGATCGCTGTGACAGACAGACAGAGTCTTCTCTTTATTTATATATATATATATATATATATATATATATATATATATATATTTGCATTGATATAATATATATAATATTTGCTTTGAAGTGTATAGGTGTGCACCATGTGAGTGCTGATTAAACACAGACTGCTTTAAAATCCTGTTGGGAAATGACGGTGAAGCCGTTTTCCCGGCATTTCTCGTATAATTTCCCCTCAAGTTTGAGGCCATTTTTGGCATTTAGTGTTCAAAGGGTTAAGGCATCCCACAGTCATAATAAATCAATATTTCACTAGACGAGTTAAGTTGGCATCTTGTGCAGCGGTCTAATAGTTACCGCTTGATGAGTTAATTGTCATATCCGTGCCCATTCAAGGGGTTAATGAAGTATAACCAATACTGTTGTGAAATCTGGATACTGTTTCTGGTAGAAAAGGGTGTGAAGTGAAGACAAGAAAAGATGAAACCGGTGGGTGGTTGTTTTTCAAATACCTATGAAGCAAATGACTGTTGTTTTTTCAGTGATCCAGCTATGAAACAGCTGCTCTTGCATCTTGAAGAAACAAAAGAGCTTGGCCGGACATTTGTAATACAAGACCTTGATGATACTCATATTTTCATCGCTGATGACATTGTCGAGGTCCTAAAAGAAAAACTTGACGATTTTATGGATCAGCTCCAGTTCTCAGAAATACCCAGTGCTCAGTAAAGACTGATTGGATTTTTGCCACCTGATCGTAGTCTAATATTAATGAAAGTTTTCTTATGTGTTAAGCTGTTTATAGGTGTTTGTGCTCAGCCTAAATACTTTAACTAGAAAACTTTGAACAATGACTGTTTCTGAATTTCTTTAAGTTGAAACATTTTAGCAGAACTGTTACACAAAAATATCCTGGCTTCATGTCACAATACGTATTTTGAGTGGACTGTGGAGCATCAAATAAGATGTCGCAGTAAATCTAAGATAAAAGTTTGGATCTCATTGAATAAATGAGTTAAGTCTGGAGCTGAATTTGTTAATTTCCAGTAATTTTCTTACCAAAGTGTTGTGTTCTGTATGATACTTGCTCGATTAAATGAATATTTTCATCAATAATTTGCAATGTTGAATGATCAGAGTGGCAGTGTTTTAGATCATTTGCTTTGCGTTTGTACTTGGCACAGCTTGAACTTTGTAGAAACAGAGGAATGAATCAGATGTAGTTGTGACCTCAGGTTAGTAGCTGACTGGTGAATGCAGTATGTGTGCAATCGGATTAAAATTGTCCCAGTGCCTGATTATTGCAGGTGCATTGTGGCATGACGAAGACGTGATTGGCTATAACTACCTCAGCAGCTCTTCTTTCTGTTGACTTCTGTTCATACAGAGGATACCTTGATATGTAACCTGCACAATCCAGGATGTGATTTTAACTTTGCTTTTGGGGAGTTGTCCATGCCTGCTCTGATTGTATTTTGAGCACCTTAAAAGCGTGCATCCTTGTTTCTTATAGCCTTTTGGGAACTCATTCCAGATTATAATATGTGTTGTGTGTTCAGAGTGCTTGTGAAATCCTTTTCCACTACAAGAATACTGAATGTTTGTTACATGGTTTTGACAATTAATTTCAACAGTCTATTCGAACTCTGGTAGCTAAGGGACCGTCCATAAAGAACATCCCCAAAAATCATCTCTTGGACTCTTCCCTCTCCTTGTCCGCATTTGGCATTTCCCTTCCCACGCCCATGCAGACAGCTGCATTCCAATGGAGTACTAATACCTAGCTGTTTTGTTGGTCGTACATGCATGTTACAGAGCTGGGGATACTGTCACAGCAAGGATAATTAGTTCCAACTGTCTGCTTTCTGGGTGAAGTTGATTTTTAAGGAACAGATTACTAAACTAAGGGTCATTGGTAAAGGATATAATAAAATTTACGTAGTTTGAACCCCTCTCCCTACCGTATCTGCATCTGGCATTTTCTTCACCATCCCCTTGGTGAACGCCCACACTGTATAAAAGTACTAACGCATAGATTAGGCTCCTGTGCAATGTTATAGGGCTAACTGTCAAACATATAGGGTACTCTGAGACTGATTTAGTGTTTGGCACATACTGCACTGAAGCAACTACGTACCAAGGTTAAATGGGGACTCCGCATTGGACATAACTCCTCCCCTCTGCAGATTCTGCAATTGAGTGACCCTCCCTCCCCTCTGCAGATCCTTGGGCAAGTCCTATGAACCAATACAGATGCGGGCGTCCGTACTCATCAGAGCTGCCCCCTCTTGTCCACATCTGGATGACCCATCCTCCCCTTATGCAGACCTCCTTATAATGGATAACCCCGAAACCCCATAGCCAAGGTCCTCAAAACCTAATGAGTGGGAGTACGTTGCTAGGTGCATCCCTTATAATAATTTCCCAGCTCTGTACATCTGTAGTAAGATAAACGCTGTGACTCATGCTGCTTCAGAGGCCCTAGGAAGACTCCAGATGCATAGACTGGAAAGGCATATGCTGCTTCAATGGCCGTAGACCGACTGCAGTTGATGCATCGGGCAAACGGCCTTATTCGCCCGAAATTCCCTCCCTCTCACTCTTACCCTCCATCCATCTCCCTGTCACTGCCTCCATCTCTCCCGGCCTCAGTCCCTCAATATGGCATACGATCTGACGGCAGGGTGAGGGGGAAGCATCGATTGGTCACGTCCAATACACCACACCTAGGCTACCTTTGCTTCCCCCGTCATATATGACGGGTAATCATCTAGTATTTAAATAGTATTTAATCTTTCACTTGCAATTATCGTAGTCTCGAGATTTCTACAGCGCCCAAAAATGTGAAGTCGCGGGAATCAGCATATGCACAGTAGTAGTTCCATGTTTAACGACATCTTATGGCTGCTTATTGACGTCGTCCTTTCTCCAGGTTTGGGCATGGGCAGTGGCGGTGTCAACTTTTTCACAGGTTTTAAGCCTTTGTTTGGCATGCTTAATTAGACCCAGGCATAACCGCTCGTTGGCACAATAACCCCCCAGTCTCTATTGTCGTTCGTCGATCGAACGTATTTCCGACATTTAAATGACTCGCGACACTATATACTGTGAATATCCATCTCAATTGCCGCCTTAAACCAATATCTTGGTTGACCTCTCTAATCCGAATGTCGACATTGCACTTAAACCGAACCACCAATCTGGCTGCTGAGGTTTTGACTTTACCAAACGAAGATGAATAAAATCTAGTCCCGTGCCGACGTTGCTTCTCTGACAGCATCCAAGGAACAAATTTCTGGGACTCACGTGGGTCCTATAGGATATGACGTCCTTATGGCAATAAGATCTCGCCTATGGCCACACGTGGGCAATCTGGCAGATTAATCGCGGCTCTGAGAAATCGGGGCAGTCAACACAATTACTGTAGGCAAATTTATTTCTTAAGGGACATAGTTATAGGCCTAGTCGGTCTTCATAGTTACTTAATTATTATATAGGATTGCCCCAAGTTTAGAATGTCCAAGGGCCCCCGGCTAGGTTGTAACGCCACGTACAGCGTCGCCACTGCTCGTATACCTACTTGCGAGGGCTCTGTTGTCCAACCATAGGTTCTCGGGGCCGCTGCTCCCTCCTCTCAGCGGAGTGGGGAGTGTTCTTCAGTGCTCGTGAAGGCCAACCGCAAGGCTGGTGCCTTGCGATTGGCCTTTGAGTGGCGCTTTAGAAGTTTGAAGATTACGATTCTTGTTCCTTTTGCCCGTACTTCAGTCTTCTGCTAGACAGAACCGTGCCTTCTCTGTCATTGGCCCTTCGGTGTGGAATGGGCTCCCCTTGGCGGTCTGCTCCCTCGGGTACATTCTGACAAGTTCTATTCTAATTTTGACTGATCTTTAGCCGTGCTGGGGTCGGGAGCACTTCAGAGTAGTAGCCTTGAAGGGGTGCTATATAAATCTCTGTAATGAATGAATGAATAAATGCCTGTATGGTGGAAATGCATAATAATGGTTAAACTAGAGTTTTTCTTTATCAATAATATTGTACATCTGAGTAGCGTTTAAGAAATTTGTTATCTGAGCATCTATGAGCGAGGCTATTCGGCCACTCAGTGAATGCCCGGATGTGCCATGTATTTGTAAACAAACGCAGTGCCTGGGTTATAGGTAAATATGGCGGACGACGACCCAAATGTTGTATCTTCGTTCGCTGAATCCGCACCGGAAGAATTAGTGAACGGGCACGCCGCCGAAAAACAATCTCTCGATAAAAAGCCGTCGACTTCCGAAAGCCTAGATGAGCAGGCGACTGATCTGATAGCGGACAAGCCACAAGGGGACGAAAAGTCAAGTGAGGATGGACTGCATGTCTACTGCAGTTTCAATGCTGTGAATAACGGGGTGCAGACCACTCAAGACCTTTTTGAGAAGGATACAGCGTCCGCGGAGAAGAAAAAGATTCCCGTGAAATACACGCCAAAACAAAGTATGGATGATGCCTTAACCAAACTGATAGTGCTAGTATATTTGTGATTTGGTTACGCCCCTTCGTAAGTAGGTAAGTAAGTGAGTAGCTATTATATGCACACGAAGTAAGAAGAAGAAAGGTGTTAGCTAATCGACTACATTTCCTTTTAAACAATATACCCTTAAGTTTGATTCTATACAACTGCTTTGATACATACATGCATACACAGTACACACACTGAAGGATCATTCAGCTAAAGCTCTAATATGACAGCTGTCCAACATTATGACATGTGACATATTATGACATTCACATGTGCATTGAAACCCAGGTTCAGAATTGATATAAGAAGCATATTTACAGGGGTGAGTTGTTGATCATGCATTGAATGGTGCAGAAACTATCTTCACTAGATTAGTCTGTGTTTCTTTGTAATTTTAACTAAAAAAGAGATTTAATTGAAACTAAGCTTTTTTCCTAGACTAAGATGATTGATTATTAATCTTTATTATTGCAATCATTGGTGGTGCAGATGTAGCATCTCTTCAGTAATAATAAATTTTTAAATGTAGGAGTCACTGTTGGATGTTTTTGAATCATGTCCTGTGATCTGTTCTAGGGCGAGATAATATAGCTATCGAGCGAGCAAATCTTGTCGGCATCTGTAAGCTGGTGATAAAGCAGCTCATCGATTCATCGATATCACACGGCTACGTTGTGGAGGATGATCTTGATCCTCTTACACAGTTTTTTGTCGTCATGGAACACATTATGTTCCACGGAATTAAACGTATGACTTCAGTATTTCTTTTAAATGTGAAAAACCGCATTTGTTGAGGTCTGTTGAGGTAAGTGTGAATAAGCATTTGGCCAGAGGAAGCTGATCTTAAGTTTGTCGTGGTGGGATAAAGCATTAGTGGAATGCAGAAGTCTTGCAGGGTGGCTCTGTGCTGACCATAAATTGTCTTTTACTAGGACAGCAACTTTAAAGTGGAAAAGAAAACCGGTGTAATTTTGAAGACATTAAGTCTGTAACTGGAGTCTGGAGACCTTGTAAGAATTGGAAAAACAAGGCAAGCATCTGCATGAAGAACTGATTGCAAAGAGTCCTAAAGGCAACAGAGAAGAGAATTGCATATTGAATTGCAGTAGTCCAAGCATCATAAGACAAGTGAAAGGACAAGCTTCTTGAGTTGGAGACTGAGGAATAGGTCAAAATTACCTCAGTTAAAAGTTACACTGGCAGCTTTGAATCAAAAGTCACACCGAGGTCACAAACTTTTAACTGGTAGAGTCTGTTTATCTTGTATGATAATTGGAATTCTTTGCATTTTATATTTGAAGGTGAGCCGCATAATAATGCATGACTATGGTGATTAAAGGATGATATAACACAGTGGAGCAGAATGTAAGAGAAATAGTATGGGACCTAGCACACAACCACAACAGGGTAGGCCACAGAATTTATCATTATATGATCGACCTGTCAGATATGTAGTCGACCAGACATGAATTTTTCAGGAAGTTTTGTTGTTCGAGTACTGAAATTTAAAGGGTTGCATGTTAATACCAGTACAGAATGTTGAGGGCATGAATAATAAAGGTGAATGTTAGAAGGATTTCAATAGTGAACTGTTTTTGTTCTCTTTCTTTTCATTGTTGCTAGTGAGGAAGGGGCTGCTGAGAGACAGAACCGACTGTTGGAGCATCTTAGAGACTATGGTGAAATATGCTCCTGATGCCACGGACATTGTCACGAGTGTCAAAGAGATGACTCATGTCAAGTATGTATGCACAGAGTAACAAGTCATGCAGTTCTTTACTGCATAGATAAACAATGTTAAAGAACTCTCGCGTGAAACTATAAATCATAGGAGTTGCTTTTTACTGTTTGACAAACAGATGCAGGCCAATACAGAAAGAAGGATGAGACTGGTAGAAAGAGATTGTAGCTGAGAGGAGAATATAGACAGATTTAATCTGAAGTTCGCTGCTATGACTCAGCTTTTTTGCACCCTGAAGAAGTTTTATGATTAGAATTACAGTTACAGTTTTAAACATTTATAAGTTACGCTGCCACGCGATGTGAGTTGCTTGAGTGTCCTTGACAGCAGGAACTAGCTCTCACAGGAACGCTGGCATCTTCATGATGTTTAACCCTCCTTGTTGTCTTTTGATCACTACCAGGCAACAAAGTTTAGTGGATACAGGTCAAATCTAATCTATTGACTTCTATGGTGCTTTTATCATAATGACCAACAACAACAGTCCATGGTTACTTCAATTGAAAGAGCAATAAAAAGTCATAAAACATCAACCAGTCTCTTCCCATTCTATCGATGGGGACAGGGTGTCATAGCTTAGATTACCCAGATGTCGTACCTTTCATCAAAGCCTGAGCATCTGAACCTCTCTTTGTTTGGATCTGCACTAACGCTGAGATCTTTATGAAGAGGAAAGGATTTGTAGATTGTGTCCTACCCATTTTCACAATACAGAGTGCTTCAACGAGTGGTAGCTGTTGGGAGAACTTTGAGGTTTCTGTTGGTAATTATCTATTGGTTTTCGGTTGCATATCCTGGTGAACAGCTGTTTATGGTTTAATGACTGTTCTAGGGCCCGGTATGATGATGAACGGTTGTTATTGTATACTGTATTCAGGGTAAATTCCCACCGTGTTATTATGTGCATTTTATGTAAACCATGTGAAATGGATTAACACTGAGTATAATCACAACCTTAGGGATGGTTTTATAATTCACATAACTCAATCATCATCATCATCGTCAGAAGAAGTGCAACAGATTAAAAATATATCTCCACAAAAAACCTTAAAATGCTGTTGTTGTCCCATCATCGTCATTATATTTACCACCACCACCACCACCACCACCACCACCACCACCACCACCACCACCACCACCACCACCACCACCACCACCACCACCACCACCACCACCACCACCACCACCACCACCACCACCACCACCACCACCACCACCACCACCACCACCACCACCACCAGCTGCCGAATCCATTAGGTCGATGCCATTGATGACTGCTTTTATAGAAGCAAGCAATTAATTGCATAACTTATGATCCACCATATGACACAGATTGAAGAACTTCCGTCTGATTTGACCAGGTCCAATCTTGGTCGCGTTCGTGCTTGGCTACGACTGGCAATGATGCAGAAGAAACTTCCAGATTATTTTCGACTGATGGTCGACATGAGAGATCAGCTGCTTGTGTGAGTCCATTGCTATCTTGCCACTGAAGGTAAAAGTAACTCATGTGTTGACACATCTCTGTATGCACTCCTTAGAGTCATGATTTCTGGGTTGCAAGATCTCTCGGCATTAACACAAACCCCACAGCCTAAGAACAGAACACATGTCTAATGTCATATATTGCAATCCATGGCATAATTGTCTTACATGTGAGTAGTCAGATGGTGGCTGTGACGTTTTTTTTATTTAAGTTCATAGATACATGGATAACACTGGATGTTTCTTATGTTCCATGTTGAGTTAGAGTTGGTACATTGCATGGTCATTGAGGGAAATCCCATACAGACAAGTGCGTTGTGGACTGGTGCTAAAACATTCCAGTGTCAGTTGTTGGATGGGTTTTTGGGAGAGAGTTTCATCAGTCAGGCAAGAACAGACAAAGATTCTTAATGCTAAGTTTTTACTAAGAGCTGCCATCGTTCTTAATTCGGGGATGTCATGCATGCAAGACTGGTGCAATGCTATATGTGTTTACTGTTTTCTTTTGTCAGCCAATCATATGAGACTGGTGCCCTGCTGCTGGCTGATGAAGCAGGCGTCATTGCTGGCCTTTTGGTTGGACTCAATGTCATTGACTGCAATGTTGCGATAAAGGACGATGATCTTGACCAACCAGTAGGTGGCAGCACTGCATTAGTAACACATGACCCTTAAGCGTTGTGGTTACTCAGTACTTGTGGTTACTGTGTTGATTTAACATGCAGTAATCATTAGCTTGTAGCCTGAAAAGTACTATAGTGTCATATGTAGCAAATGCAGGTGGATAAACGCATATAGCATGTAATTATGGAAGTAGGCTTACACAGAAGATACTAAACGGCTCTGAGGTTCTGTTTTGTGAGGCTTTTGTATCCTCTTCTATCATTTAAGACATTTTCTTAGATAGACATAAACTATTAAAGCTGTATTAAAGGTATCAGTAGCTTTGGAGTTCGTTGATGTGTGATAGTAACCATTAGATCTAGAGATCGGCAAATACTGTACACACAAATAGTTGCTTATCTGCTTCACGTGCCGGAATTTGTATACGCTCATGATATCAGCTTTGAGCTTTATCTAGCATATTCATTTTTAAGAAGAAAAGTATAAAAAAACACCAATACCGGAAGTCCACACTGGAAGTCAAGTCCATTTTATTGATCATTTATTTCTAATATTCAAAATGTATTAGTCAGTTATTACAAGTACAGAAATTTATTTCGATAAGTTTTCATTACATGAAAATGTGTAGCTTCGCATACGGAACAAATGGTATTCGGATTGTACCCGGATCCAGCAAATAGTACATCCAAATACTCGGATTTGGTACTCGGTGGAAAATGTCTACCCGGCTGACCCCTAAAAGTATTGTTCGATGGTTGCTTCATATGAAATCAGTCAAAGTCGTTATCTTTTATTCATGATCCATTATCTGAACAACTCTAACAAGATCAGCTAATAATTGGCATTTAACACTGGCAAGGCATCACTTTTCAGTCGTTGGGAAAGAAAGACATTCCAGCAGTTGACCATCAGATTTTATTTTAAGTAGTTGATAACATTTAAGAAAATTCATAGTTAAGCTTTACTTACTATATAATATCAGCTGAAGCATACGCTTATTTATTTTCAGTTGGGTGTTATTGACTTCAGCCTTTACCTGAAAGAGATTATTTCTCCATGCAACTCAGTCGAGGAGGATGAAAAGTAAGAGGCCTGGATTAATTTGTGGGTCTGGGTGAGCCATGTGGATAACAGGAAACTTTCCTTAATTTCTGGGTGACTAGATGACACCTCATATTTTATAGTTGATCAGGGTTTTACATATTTGGAATCGCACTGTACGCGTTCTGCTTTGAGAACATGTTGTAACTGTAATTGTAAGTGCTCAAGAAAACTCATCAGAGGTGCTCCTAACGTGACCATACTAGACCATGATCAAACAGAATGGTTTTCAAACCGCTTACAAAATGTCAGATAAGGTGTAGTAAATGTAATTATAATTGAGAATTTATATAATGCCCCTTTAAATAATGTTTTTTTGTTCTGATTATTCTTCATCTGAGTACAAAATTATTATTATTATTAGTTGTGTTATCAATTACAGGCTTTGCTTTGTTCTTAAACAGAAACTTTTCAGACTGCGTATTTTTTGGAATTCTTGAAAATTTTAGTGAGAGCTTCCACAAAGTGGCAACAATTCTAGACCAGAAGAATTATCTGGAAGAACTTAACCGACACTTGACGTAAGGTTCAACAGCATTCACTTATTTTGCCTAACTATTCCAACACTCAGCACACTCATTTGTCTTGGCTCAACAAGGTTTATAATGGCTCATTTTTTTACTTCTCTAGCTATCTACTTGATTAATCCATTTAGCTAGCTTAGCAGTTTGACTCAATCTTGAGTCATTCATTTGATTTTACTTTGAATCTGGAATTACTGTGTGTGAGATTGTATTTTGGTGGGTGTTCAACTGTGCTTTCCAGGTCTCAGAAAACTAGCTTTATTCACAGTAGTTTAGGCAAAGTTCTGACTAGGTTTAGTTCTAGGTCAAGAGCCATAACGCTGGCTCGTCAAGTGTATCGATGTTGCAAAATGGTGTTTGGAGCGATGTTGTGTCTTTTGGAAACTTCCTGAGATTGAAAAATTTTTGCAAGCCGGTTCAGTATCTTTAGAGATGTTCTCCATTGATGCTTGTCTTGTTGTTATTATTATTATTGCTATGAAAATTTTTAGTGTGCAAATTCACATAGAGTTGTAAATATAATGTGCTGTAAGTCACTTTACCATGTGAAGAGCAGCTAGATATCCAGTTGTTTGAAAGTCAGTGAGAAAAGTGAGCTCTATAATCAGAGAATCATTGGTAGTCATTTCCATTCCGTGAGGGGAAGCAGAATTTCATCCATTCCAGTATATGGAAAGGCCATGACAGGCCCATGACAGTTCTGCATCGTGGCTCAAAATACCCACACCCAAAGGTTGCAGTCTGTGGGGAGGAATGTGGTTAAACAGGCCAGTTTAAATCTTACCCTAAATTCTACAGGAAACCAATGCAGCTGACCAAACAGGGTTAAGAAGTTTGTGAGAGAAGATGCATGCCATAACAACCGCACGAGCCAGAGAATTTTTAATACATCAGGGCTGTTGACTTCAATATCTGAGATACCTGTAATAACCAAATTGGCGTAATCAAGGTGAAAGCAGACAAGAGAACAGGCTTATGGTCTGTGACATGTCTTTGGTAAGAGCAGACTTTATGTGATGTGTTGCCCTGATATGTAATGTTATGTAAATCTTCTAAATTTCCCACCGCCACACAAAAGCCACGTCAAAGAGACCAGCTTATTCACCGGCACTGGATAAGATAGAAGCAAGATTTGCAAAGGTTTATAATGTGGGGTCGAAATGTGAGCTTACTCCAGAGCTATGCAAGGTTTTGACAGTTTTGGGTAGCGGAACAACAAAGCCAGCAAAGTCAGAAAGAATGCAGGCGTTGGCCTGTGCCAAACATGATGGCCTCAGATTTTTACTGCCTCAGATTTATCTGGGTTTACAGCCATACCCACTGAAGCATCACCAATCATATTGTCTAATGAGTCAATACTTAATGTTTAGGTCGACGATTTCCAACCTAAACCAGAAGATGGAGGCAATGCAGGTAGCTAACACACTGATGAAGGACATGGTGGAAAACACCAAGTCCAGTGTTGTACAGCTGCAACTGGAAAACTCAATGCTTCGTTGTGAGAGCAACGCTCTACTCGAGGGACATCAGAGACAACTACTCGTAAGAATTTAATCACCAGCAATCGCCTTGTCAGTACTAACACCATAGAAATTCCTGAATGTTTAATTATTCTTGCACTATACAGTTGCACTAATCTAAACTAATCTGGTTACTTCTGTGGCACATCTCTTGTAAACACCTAAAGGTGCTATCTATTCGTAACAACCAGACAGCTGATATAGTAGGAACTATCACAAGAATCTTTGCAGATTAGCTAACATAACACGACAGTATCTTTGGTATTGATGTAGGATTGATGAGGCCGACGATTTAACAGAAGATTAGATTTGATTAGTGCAGCTGTATAGTGCAATAAAATTCAGGGACTTCTATTGTAATTGTAATTGTAATTGTAATCGAGGATTTATATAGCGCCACTCATAATCAGAGGCGCTCCCGACCCGTGTCAGTGTCTTCACTGACAAAGAGAAATGTTTTCAGGCGCTTGCGAGACTGGGCAGGAGACAGAGAGAGGAGGACAAGCCTAAAGCCCAGAGGGAGGCTGTTCCAACTGGAAGGGCCCACAACCGCAAAACTACGGGACTGGGCAGTAGCAGTGCGCATCCAAGGGACTAACAAGTGGCCACGGGCAGATGACCGGAGAGAGGCCAGACCAGGCAAACTGGAAACTGGGGTGCAGTAAGCCCTGAGATACAGCGGAGCTGAGCCAACAAGACAGTTACGCATGAGGGAAAGGACCTTAAATTGAATGCGTTGGTGAATGGGAAGCCAGTGAAGGGAGTCCCGGATGTAGGAAGAGATATGGGCAAACTTCATGATGCCCCCTATAAGGCGAGCAGCAGCATTAAGGATGGACTGAAGTTTAGATGTGTTAGTAGAGGACAGGCCAATATAGACAGCATTTCCGTAGTCAATCCTAGTACAGATCAGAGCATGAACCAAGGTCGCAATCGCATGCAGCGGAAGAGACTGGCGAATGGCACGAAGTTGGCGTAAATAGTAAAAGCACGAGCGAGAGACACTATTGACATGATCAGATAGAGAAAGAGTAGGATCTAGGACAAATCCAAGATCACGGACAGAGGAGGAGAAGTACACATTGGGAAACCTGAGGCGCAGAGAGTCAGCATCAATCCTGGCAAGCTGGACACGATTGCCAAGCCAAATGTACTTGGTTTTATCATAGTTAAGACGAAGGCGATTTGAGGACAACCAGAGATCAAGAGCAGAGATCTATGGTGTTAGCATTGACATGGCGATTGCTGGTGATTAAATTCTCGCCATTGCATAGCATATATAGACATAAAACACGTTTGAGAAATTCAGTTCACTTAGACAACTTTGGTTGATGCCTTGTGCATTACACACTTGTTGCTAATTAATAATCATATTAATGATGACGATGATGACGATGATAATAATAATAATAATAATAACAATAATGAATATAATAATCAGTATGTCAAAGGGTAATGGCGTTGAATTGACGTTAAGGCAATCACCAAACAACTTATATTATAAAAAAAATAAGTTTAATAATAATAATTATAAATAATAATAGTAGTAATAATAATAATAATAATAATAATGATAATAACTTAAACCCATGGGGGAGGAGCCTTTATTGAAGAAGTTTTAATATCAGATCTTGGCACACAAAACACTGTAGCATAGAGCTCTCAGTTATTAAGAAATGCCAGAGATTGAGATGTTATGTCGTTGTAGTGCAGAATTTATGAGTTCAAGCCTCTTGTAGTGCTGTAGGGACGTTGAGCAAGTCCTATGTGCTCAGTAGCATAGCATCATTGATTGATGCGTGCTTTAAAATGTAGTGCTATATAAATAAAATAAACAGAATAAATCGTTGTGTTTGTGCCTGTGGGGTTGATTAAGCAATTGGTAGTCATTGTCTGTTGTCAGACGGCACAGCAGGACATTCAGATTGAACGTGAGACTTACCAACAGTCGAGGCAGGGACTCGATTGTCTCTACCAGGAAGCAAAGAAGAAACTGAACGAGGAGATCCAGACGAGGCTGGTGAGTTCTGAATTGGCTTCTTTCAAATTGTCTCTTCCAGATTGATCTAGAAAGAGGACAGGAAAGAAGATCGCAGATAAAAGACTTTAGCATATGGTCTGCATAAATTTGAAAACATGTTACACTCTTTAACATGAAATTGTGTGGAAGCACAAACTGTGCAGACATTCAGTCAGAAGAAAGAGATTTTAGGGTTGAATTCAATCAAAAGTAACTGTGTATAAACAATTAAATAATACTCTAGTTTTATTAAGTTTGAGATCTGATTTTATATCTTTAGTCTGACTATTTTTAGCATTTGGTGTGTTTGTAGGATGTTGAGAAAGAGCTTCTACTGCAGATAGGAATGAAACAGGAGATTGAGGTTGCTCTGAGGTTACTTGAGAAGGATATACATGAGAAACAGGACGTCATCATCTCACTAAGGAACCAACTCGATGAAATTAAAGCCATTAATCTCGACATGCATACCAAACTTCAGGTAATTCATGAATTCCCTACAGATAAGCAGTGTTCAACAGTAACAAAGTAAAACTAATGTGTTACTTAATTAAGTAAGAATTTTAGTATTTTGACTTGTAGAAAAGTATTAACCTTGCAATTAATGCTTATATTTTAAACATTGATTAAACATTTTAACTCATCTTTTGGTGTGTTTAATAATTTCTGGTAAATTTTTCTGAATGAGAATGGTTTAAATATAATATAAGCTGCTGTCCTTGAACATTATAAAAGTGAATCATAGATAGACTTTGACATGTGTCTGCTAGAATGGTGAAGTCACATGCTGAGGCAATTTCATTTTCACCAGATTGTCCAAAGAGTCCTTGTCTGCCATCGATAACATTTGTTTTCTTTATCATGATAGTTAGTAAGAAAAGGACTTTGCTTGACCTTGAAGCAATCTGGCATCTTCACTTTAGTATCTTTTCTTTAGAAGTCAAGTGACCAGTTGACTTGGCAAGGATATGCCAAGGCTAAGTTAAATGAAGTCGCAAATATTTCAAACCTATGGCTGCCTCTTAGGTCTGGCTCTTTGCAGCTACAATGTTTCAGATATGGGTTAGAGTTTAAAGGGTCAAGCCAGAACTGGAAGTCTGTACTGTTAGGTCATCTGTTGTTGTAGAGTGCTGAGAGTGCACTTCAGCACAAAGTGGACATGGTCAGTCGACTGGAACTGAAGACGAGCCAGATGGTTGAAACCATTCGAGACATGGAAGAGGAGTAAGTAGTGCAGCGTTGACGCTCTCCCTACTGGCGACTTTACTCGAAGCGGTGTCATATGAGCAATGAGCTTACTTTTAAATTATACCATATTTTCTCTCAGACATATTCTTTAGGCGTGCATTGGTTGATGTTCGTCTGTGTAGAGTATCGTCTGTAATGCAATGCAATGCTATGGCCATGTGTAATCTGTTATTATGTGTTATAATGAAAAATAATTTATACAGTGTCTCCCTACTCTGCTCTGGAGCTTCCAGTATGATTGACTATGATATTCTGAAGGTGGCTTTGTGGTCATGAAAACCAAACATTGCCTTTCACGCTCACACATTTTGAGGAAATTTTATCACATGAAATTTTATATGCATTGTTGTGTCACATTTGGGCTTCAGTTGAAAGCGCTTCTTTTGAGAGAGAACTACAAATGTGTGACTAGATTGTAAGCCAATGTTGTGTCATTTGAGATTCGTTAATAGCATCAGTATCACAATACACAGGGCATCAATTGGTCCCTTGACTTCTAAGATAAACTGTATTCCACTGTATAGTGTAGCGTGGAGGAACCTCTTCCACAGAATCATCTTGTGCATTAGAACTAAATGGTTTTCAGTCAGTGAGATTATTGAAGTAACAAATTAAAGCTTATGTTGTAGACTTCTCAGTAATCTATTTCATGTTACCCTTATACACTACCTTTATTGTACTTTATCTTTATTATACTTTACCTTTATTACTCTTTACCTATATTTACTTTACCTTTAGTTTGCCTTACCTTTATTATACTTTACCTTTGTTTTGCTTACCTTTATTATACTTTACTTTTGTCATACTTTTCCTTTATTTTGCGTTACATTTATTTTACTTTTATAATACTTCACGTTGGATTGTCGTTTTGCTGATTTTCTGCAGTTGCTTGTGTCATCTTCCAGATTTACCTTTCAGTTCCTTGACATATAAATTTGGTTTTGTAAAAATTGTTTTCTTTGATGATGATTGTGTCTGCATCTTGTATATCAACCACGAAGAGACGTGCTGTGGTGCCTGTGCTGTGGTGCGTATGTCTGTGTTGACTGTGTTTCGGTTGTTTATTTCGTTGCTGTAGGATGAAACGATGTCAGGCAGACAAAAGAGCAACCGATGAAACTGCACGAAAACTTGGTTTACAGATTGCGGACAAGGATTCCAAGAGGTTGGAAGGGAGATTTTTATGAGGCACTTTGAAGTCATTGGAGCGCATAAATAGTGTAGCAGTTATCTTACTAGAATGTCAACCTGCAGGTTTGGGTCAAATTTCCACCAGGACAGAGATATTTCAATCTCTCATTTTCACTAGTACCCATAACAAACTTGGCTTTGAAATGAATATGTTGACTGGATCCTGTTGTTGGGAACAGCAGATGGTGATGAAAATCACCATCATATGCCAAGGCTGAACAAGCGAAGTTGTTTACACTTCATTAATTAATTAATTAACTAATTTGTGGTTAACTAAGGGAACTGTTCGTCGTCAGTAGGCTTTATGTGACTATTTAGTAGTCATTTTAAGTGGTAATAGTGCTTGTGGTCTTGTTTCTCAGTATGTGCATCACGGGTTCAGTGCAGTTCAGAGAATTAAAGAATTCCATGTAGGTGTGAAAACTTCAGCTGGTATTGGCCCTGTTCGTTTGCATGCACCCTTTCTAGTTCTTGATATATTGCTTTTATAAGACAAGTGCCTCATGAGAGAGCGAGTATACCTTGATGCATGAGGTGAATGCGTCCACGCCATCGCTCGCTCAAGTGTCTGTGCCACTCAATTGCTGTTCTGTAAGTGGTGTGACGTTTCTTTTGCTTGTTTTTTTTAGGCAAACGCTGGAGACGGATCTGAGAATCGAACGGGAGTGGCGTGGATCGCTGCAGAAGAATCTCGAACAAGAGAAGGGGAAGACGAGTCGACTTCAGACTGAAATCCAGCATCTGCTTGAAGTTAAAAGGGTTGGTTGAAGTTTGGTTTCGTGGGTCACTGGTACCTGCCATTGGGTAGGGATTCCTCTGGATTAATTAATCAATGTTGGGTGGAGATTGTTTTCGTTTTTACTTGTTTCTGCCGTTTGGGGAGGGGTAAAATGTGTCTCAGCATTAATTAACAGTTACAGTCATAGGCGTAATTTGTGGGGGGTACGAGGGGTACCCGTACCCCCCACTTTTTGGACTGGGGGGTACTGTACCCCCCACTTTTTGAACAATGCCAATCATTATTTTATTATGGTGCCTTCCCAGAGAACGCAATCTCCGCCAAAAGTATGAAAGTACTTAGATACACAGGTAAATCGAGAGCCAAAATTAATGAGAATACTGGCAGGGAATATGTTCAAAATGGTTATCATGCGAAAAACGAAAGTGGAGAAGAAATTGGTACCCCACACTTTTTAGACCAAGGTATTGGTACCCCCCACTTTTTAGGCTAAAGTTATGCCTCTGGTTACAGTAGGAATGTATTGATAAGGAAACTTCTGCTGAATGCAGAAAGTTTTTTGATATTGCCCAGATGCACCTTTGGCATCCAAAAGGTTAAAGAAATATGTCGATGTCTTTTTCCTTAATGTTTTTATGTTGGTGAGGGTGAGATCAAATCCTTTGAGATGGAACATTTTGAATTACCGCCTTTATGAGGTCTTGTCTTAAGTTGATGTCCTTCTCAGGTAATGCTGTTGGAGGTCTCATGCTGAGGCCATAGTCTTTGAGGTCATTCTTTTTAGGTCAAGTCTACTAAATACGTGTACTCTATGTGTCATGTCCTTTGAGCTAGAGTTCTTTTGAGATCATGTACTTTTTAATTTCGTCTCCATGATGGCGATGGCGTGGACGCATTCACCTCATGCATCAAGGTATACTCGCTCTCTCATGAGGCACTTGTCTTATAAAAGCAATATATCAAGAACTAGAAAGGGTGCATGCAAACGAACAGGGCCAATACCAGCTGAAGTTTTCACACCTACATGGAATTCTTTAATTCTCTGAACTGCACTGATTTAATTTCGTCTTAGTCCGCAAAGGTTCACCAGTCACTCTAATAGAGTAAAACGGGGAGGCGACCTGACCGACGTCTCTGATGAGCGTAGACTCGGATCCGACCTGGGCTGGTGAACCAAAGTCCTCCGTGCCCACCTTCTCGTGGTGCGGACCGTTGGTACCCTTCCTAGGAAGGGGAACGAACGGGCACGGCAGGCAAAACCAGGGGAAGGCAATGGCAAACCACCCCTGTTAACTTGCCAAGAAAATCGTCATGAGACACACCAAGGCAAAAACGGTGATAGTTGCGAATGGTGGGACTCCCAGGCCGGAGCGTGACTTAGAAGCTACTGGGGAAGAGCAAGACGGAGAGTCAAGGGCCCCTCGATCTAATGAAGCAACAGGACTAAAGCCGAAAGGACGTCTAGTGGTGGATCGATTCGGAGGGGAAAGACTCAACCTGAGCTGTAAGCAGAAGATGAAGTTGGGCACATGGAACGTGCGAAGTATGCAGAGCGGAAAGATGGACGTGATACAGGGAGAGATGAAGAAATTGGACATAGCAATCCTAGGATTAAGTGAGACAAGGTGGAAGGGACAAGGACATTTCAGTTGGAATGGATACAGGATAATAATGTCAGGACAAAAAGAGAGAGGAAGAAATGGAGTTGCAATCATGTGTGACAAGTCAAGCGCAAATGCGATAATGGGATATGATACAGTGAGTGATAGAATTTTGAGTGTAAGATTCAGAGGAGGAAAGGTCAACATAACCATTATACAGGTATATGCTCCAACATCGATATCGTCAGAAGAGGAACACGAGGGTTTTTACACCAGCCTGCAAAGTACAGTGGACAGAACTCCGAAGGGCGACGTACTAGTGATCATAGGTGACTTCAATGCGAAGGTGGGTCAATGCACCGGAGGCGATGGAGACACATTGGGTAGTCATGGCCTGGGTGAACAGAATGAAGCAGGGGAAAGACTTGTTGAGTTTTGCAAAGGGAATGGCTTAGGAATTATGAACACATGGTTCGAACAGCCTAAGAGAAGACTGTACACATGGACGTCACCGAATGGGAAGCATAGGAACCAGATTGACTACATACTGATAAACAAAAGATGGAAAAGCACAATTAGAGATGTGAGAACAAGGCCAGGAGCGGACTGTGGAACTGACCATGAGCTATTGGTAGCAACACTGAGAACGAAATTGAAAAAGACAAAGAAAGGAGATCGATTGATCAGATACGACTGCAAGGGTATCACACCGGAATACAGGATGGAAATAAAGAATCGGTTCGAAGTACTAGAGAGAGATGAGATAGAAGAGGAAGAGGATTCGAACAACCTATGGGAGAGGATGAAGAAAACAATAGTCGAAGTCGCAGATAAGCACATTCCAAAGAAGAAGAAAATCACAACAACGACATGGCTATCGAGAGAAGCCTTATGCATGGCGGTTGATAGGAAGGCTGCAAAGAAGGCAGGAGAAAAGGATAAGGTAAGGGCACTGAACAGTGCCTTCCAAAAACAAGCACGGAAAGATAAAGAAATACATCTAAACGAATTATGTAGAGAAATGGAAGACGAGGGAAGGAAGGGACGAACCAAGGAAATGTTCTCAAAAGTAAAGACAATCACGGGAAAATTTGCACCTAGAATGGGCTCAATGAAGGCAGGAGATGGAAATGTAATCTGCGATGAAGAAGGGATAAAGCATAGATGGAGAGAATACACGGAGGAGTTGTATAGGGAAGACAAACGAGTCAGAAAAGAACAAATTGACGTAACAGAGTATGAAAAGGAACCGGAGGTCATGGAAGCGGAGGTAGAATGGGCAATCAGACAACTCAAGGACAATAAGGCACCCGGTCAAGATGGGATACCTATAGAACTGATAAAAGCAGGGGATGATGCGATGATAAAAACAATAACAAAATTGTGCAATCAAATATGGGCAACTGGAGAATGGCCGGAGGACTTGAAGAAGTCGATCTTTATACCTATATTCAAGAAAGGAGATGCGAGGGAGTGTGAAAATTATAGGACGATAGCAATGATATCACACACTAGTAAAATATTACTGAAAATAATTCACAAAAGAATGGAAGGAACAATTGAAAGAGAACTTCCGGTGAACCAGGCAGGGTTTAGGAAATCTCGTGGAACTCGAGATCATATAGCCAACATGAGGTGGATAATGGAGAGACAAAAGGAGTATGGACAGGAGGTTCACATCTGTTTCATTGACTATAGCAAGGCATTCGACTGCATTAACCATGATTTAATGTGGAAAACCCTGCTTGAAATGGGAATTCCGAAACACCTGATAATGTTACTAAAGGGTTTATATGAAGACCAGATAGCGGTGATAAGAACAGAATACGGAGACACTGACAATTTCAGAATCAAGAAAGGAGTGAGGCAGGGATGCATCTTGTCTCCATTCCTGTTTAATCTATATGCTGAAAGAATAATGAGAAAGGCAGAACTGGAGGGGGCAATTGAGGGAGTAAAAATCGCTGGAATGACACTGAATAACCTTAGATACGCGGATGACACAACATTAATGGCAAAAAGAAAAGAGGATCTGGCAGAACTGATAAGAAGGGTCAGGAGAGAAAGTGAAAAAGCTGGTTTATACTTCAACATAAAGAAGACAAAGGTCATGACAACAGCAGATTGGGATAGTTTTGAGATAGACGGAGAGGAAATAGAGGTGGTAGAAAGCTTCACATTCCTAGGATCAATGGTTGGAAAGGAGGGAAAGTGTGATCCAGAAATAAAACGAAGGATTGCTATAGGGAAAGCTGCAATGACCGGACTGGAAAAGATATGGAAAGACAAACATGTGAGCATAGAAACCAAAAAAAGGCTCGTGAGAGCACTAATCTTTCCTACGGTACTGTACGGTTGTGAGACGTGGACAATGACAAAGAACATGGAAAATAAGGTTAACGCTTGTGAAATGTGGATATGGAGGAAGATGCTGAGAATATCTTGGACTGAGAAAAGAACGAACGTATCAATACGAGAGGAGATTGGAATTGAGAATGAAGAGTCGTTAAAACAAACTGCGACAAGAATGAAGCTAAGGTTCTTTGGACATGTTATGCGATCTGATGGTCTGGAGAAGGAAATGATGCTGGCGTGCGGTGAGGGGAGGAGAAGACTGGGTCGCCCAAGGAGGAGATGGATGGATGAGATACAAGATGTAACTGGCATGAATTTGGCGGAATTGAGAGACTTGTCATCGAATAGGAGACGGTGGAGTGTGTTCACTAGGACGATCGCTAGAGCTCCACGAGCTGACAGCACAAGGTGACTCCATGGAGATTATATCCTTTGAAGTAAATGCTTCTCTGATGATCTTTGTGTTTAGTAATACATTAACATGTGAATGTTGTTAGGAGCATGAGTCTCTTCAGTCCAGACATCTTCAATTGAAGCAACTTTGTGATGAGCAGGAAAAGGCCCTTGCAGAACTGGGATCCCATCTGAGCCAGTAAGTCATCTTACAGTTCTTTAGTGCAATGAAAAGCAAGACAAAGCACCAGATACAGTAATCAGATGTTTAACCCTATTAACAACAAGAGGGATTTTAGAACATGCTCATCATTAAAGGAGACCATTAACAATTTAATGGTCTCCTTTTAGGTCTCCTCTCATGTAGATACCACGACCATACCAAACAGCAAAGCACCATATGAGCAGTCCTCACTCCAGCTGAACCACTAGCTGCACTCACCAGATCACCACCAGAAGAACAAGAAATACTCTGCTTCTTTCCAATATAGCCCTGTAACATTTCCTTTATAACCTCTTTTACCATTTTGCCTCTTACAACGGTTTCACTGACAGTCAGTGGCAGAAGTTAATTCAGTTGACTGGTCAACTAGCTCTTCTGCCTCATAGACCTTGCATGTCCTAGGTCCAAGGCCCATCTGCCGACCTATGCTGGTTCTAGCAGCCCTAACTGGTCTATTTAGCTTGTCCTGCAATTGACTCTTATCAGGTCAACATCACTTATTTGCATGTTTAATTAGTGTGGAGGGCCCTGAATTTTCATTTTATTTTGTCAGTGTCAAATGAAACCCATGAAGAACATAAAATCTCTTGAATTAAAGTAGCACATGTAGGTGGCTCTCAAGTCTGAGTAAATTCAATACTTTTGTTCTAAATTAGAATAGGAGAGGAATGAACTGAGAGGAATGTATTTCTTCACATTATGTATGCTTGTATGTATGTATGCATGTTTGTATGTATACAAATATGTGTGTATGTATACAAATATGTGTGTATGCATGTATACGAATTTGTATGTATCTGTATTGGCATCTTTAACAAAATTCTCAAGGTGCTCGGCATGGCTGCTTTGTGCAATAAACATTAGCATATATTTAATAAAAACTTAATTCTAGATCTCTCTCGATAGACTGTTTGAAGTTTACTACCCTGATATTAAAGCATTTTTCTGGCAGAATTCATTTGGGACAGATTTGTTAAATCTTAGGATCAGTTTGCTTTCTGTAGATCAAACTTGAGCAAAATTTTGTATTTTGTTTTGTTTAGGTCGAAGTTGAAGATGGAGGATCTGAAGGAGGAACAGCAGATGTTGAAGGAGGCGCAGTGGGCTGACGATCGGGAGGTCAACAGCTGCAAAGAGTGCAACAAACCATTCTCAGTGTCCAGGAGGAAAGTAAGACCACCTCTTTGCTCAGGTCTTGCTCAGGGCAGTTGCTGACTGACTCATCCTTGTGCCAGATCAATATTCTGTGTGATACAGTATTTTCTGTTGTATCATGTTCTCAAATTTCACTCTGTTATCTGACTGACTCTTCTTGGCTATGCTCCAATCCATGTTCTGTGTGATTGAGTATTTTCTAGTGTATTATATTTTAACAGTTTGTCTCTGTTTGTGAACATATAGTTTACATATCATCTGTGTATATGTATACTATGGATGAAGGACATAGTGGCCAACATTATTCCATATAGGAAAATAATGTTGTTATTATAAAGCTTTGTTATAAGGTAGATCTGGATTTGGCTGCCCAAGACAGTGTTTTAATGATGTTAAGAGTGTATCTGCAGAGCTGTGTGCCAATGTTAATGCAAAAGGCTTACAATGCCCTCATCTCGCCTCTCTGTTCAACTGTGGCTGTGATTAAATAAGGTGTTATTCCACAACTGAAGACTGAAGTTGAGGACTTGGTTAGTTGGGCCTTGTAGCACTGAATGACCTTCCTGTTTCATTCCAGAAGCAAACATCAAGAGTTTTGATGTTTAAAAAACATGGTTATTACTGAACTCCTTTGACACTGGTGAGCACAGTAACTGTTGATACCATGAGGCATCCTAGAATTAGCCTTGTTTTATTTAGCTGGAATATTGTGCCAGTGTTTGCTCAAAATTACAGCATCAGCATAAAAAATTAAACTGTGTGATACGCATGTGTTAAAATTACGTCATGTGGCATATTTGTATGTCAGAATTACGTGTCGTGACACTTGATGTGTGTCAAAATGTGTCAAGTGGCATAAATGAATTATGAGGTACATCATGCGACATTCGTGTTAAAAAAATTGTATCATGTGGCATTTTTGTGTGACAGCACCACTGTCGAAACTGCGGCGAAATCTTCTGCAACGAGTGTTCAAGCACGAAGATGCCTTTACCGTCGTCTGCAAAACCGGTTCGCGTTTGTGACGACTGCAGCACAAAACTTTTACAGCGCTACTCGGCCAACTGATGAAATCGCCAAAGTCCCACGAACTTAACCTGCTTCTTACGAGATACAAGTGACAGTAGTATTCTGAGTCAGAAAAACTGTTTGGTAACTGAGCCGAGTTGATGCGTACAGTTCACAATTAATCTGAAATTGTCTTGATTATGTTCTGTTATTGATATTCTTTTGTTGCTTTCTTACTCAAGCCAAGGGAGCAGTTGCTGGTCATGGCTTGGCTTGGCTTGACAAAGGGACCAGGGAGGTACTAGTGGCTCTGTGTCAAGTCGTGAAGGACTGAATGAAATGGAATATTTAACTATAAATAGTGATTAGTAATTGGTAATGATTTCTTATTTTTAATATTGTGAAGCTAGTTATGTATTTCAGCAGATCAGTACTACCTTCTACTCGAGGTAGAAATTTAATTTTAAGTGAATCTGAGCCGTTGGCAATTTATGGTTGAGCTATTTGCCTTTGTAAATTTTGTCATTATTATTTGTATATCCAGGATAGCAATGATGCCATGGAAGTTTAAAAAATATAAGGTTGATTGACAGAAGTTTCTTGGAAGGTTCCTTTAATTGTGAGAACGCTGTGGTATTGGATGCAGATGGGAAGGGGTGGGAAATTGCTTCACAAGGTTTACCAGTGATAGTAACCAACATCCTGAATGAAGTCTGCTCAGAAGTGTTAATGGGGAACTCTTTGAAAGTGATCTGATTGTGGCTTAGTTGCGGTGCACCATCACTAATGCATTATACACTAGGACTGTGGAAATTGCTAAGTAAAAATACTAATAATTTAGACTAATTTTTGTTGGCAACAACTAGTGTCAAGTTTTGCACATGTTCTAAGACTGTCATTATCAGAGCAGTATCAGACGTTATCAGTTGGGGGCCATCCATATATTACGTATGCAAAAATCCGGGAAAATTGGACCCCCTCCCCCCTGTTCGCAAGCGTACTTTCTTCCAACCCCCCCACCCTGCGTACGTACGCTTGACGCCCCCCCGAAGACCAGCTGCAGAAAGTGTCTCGGCAGCGACTGTCTGCACTTTAGGCCAGATTGAAGGATGAGTGAGGGCCAATATAGACAAATTATAGGTGTCTCGTTCACAGCACAGAATAACTGCACATGGCTTTTATATAATGTAATAAAATGCCATCGAACGACTATAGGACAATACAGAGTTACAAATAGGCTAATGTGGATGTCATAATTAGAAATTTATTTTGCGTACGTACACATTTTGCCCCCTCTCCCCCCTCATTCGCACCCGTACGCAAAATCGCCGAAATCCGACCCCCCTCCTTGCGTGGATGGCCCCTTGTCATCCTCATGTACTTATTCGGTGGCTAACACTCAATAACCATCCTCTGAGACATACACTTGTCACTATAAAATGGTCAAACAAACAGAAAGCATACCACTGCACAGGGTACTCCATTGGGCCAATAAGCTCAGTGGGTACAAAAATATGGTTCAAAGCCAATATCTGTCTTTTTCTGTAGAGGATGTGTTTGGCTGAGAAACCTGCAGACGCTGCTGCATGTGATAGGATGTTGCACGTGTGAATCACACTGGCATCACAATACAGTACAACTGTAATTTGACAATGCCCTAATTACAGAGTTCAGCAATCAGCAGTGCACACTGAAGCTAGGCAAACATTAAGAACCATAAGCATACCGGACATTCTCTGCAGCCCAGGGGATCATACTTGTCCATGTCATTTGTAATGAGACTCTGACAGGCCTACCAGCTATTTTGAACTGGGTACATCACCTTTTTGAACGTTGCTTCGCAGATGCTATTGCTGTTGTATCAAGGAGTGGTTCAACCGTTTCACTCTTGAATTGTTTGTGACTGGCTTTGTTTGCTTTGGAAGTTTTTAGTAAGGGGTCGTCCATAAAGGACGTCTGCAAAATATGACCCCTTTGGACCCTCGCTCCCCTTGTCCGCATTTGTCCGCATTTGACCTTACCCCCTCCCTCCCCCTTACGGACGTCCGGACGCCTAAGCCAATTTTTAATGTCGTCATCATTATTTTTACAATTATTCCACAGTTCCTGTGCAAGTTTAAGTGACAGTTCAAGTTTCATATCGCAGGATGTGCAGTAATAAAAGCCTCTTTAAAGTCTCAGTAAAGGTTCTACCATGCATGAGGTTTTAGGCAATCACTTCACTGACCGAAACAAGGTGGCGTTTAAAAAACTATCAAATTTAAAATTTTAGATGCGGACGTCCGCACTGGTCATAACCCTCCCTCCCCCTGTCCGCATTTGTCTGCATTTCGATGACCCCTCCCTCCCCCCTCACTGCGGACGTCCTTTTTGGATGACCCCTAAGTCTGTTGAGATTCAACTGAATGACCGAGTGCTACCGATTTCAACATTGTCAATTCCCATCTTAAATTTTTGTGAGAGTCTAGCTGTAGTTTTGCATCATTTCTTCAGTCGTAGAGTAACCATATCCTATGTCTTGACCTTAGCTCTAAATCTCGAGTCTCTAGTGTGTGTTAAATGTTTAAGGAAAGGTTTAACAGTTGTTGAATTTACTTTGTACTAAAAAAGGCTTTAGAACAAGACAATGCTTTGTGGAGCGCTTCAGAAATGTGACTTGAGACCTTTTAAGTGGTAAATTGTACATCTGTGTGAAAATTATGCACAGAACTATTTCAGACCTGTTTAAGTTGATAAAAGTAGCAAATGAAACACTGTCTGTGCATTTAATCAGCCATAGATAATATTACTGAAGTTACTGTTCGCTGTGTTTATTTGGTAAGCGATAAACTGTACATCTCTGTTAAAATTATGGACAGAACTATTTCATGCCTCAGCAATTTCTCATGTTTTGATTTTACTGACTGCGGTCGTGTGGTACATGTAATGGCCTCAGATCAGTGAAACACGATGATATCCAGGGATTGAATTGTCAGAGGGTTGGGAGGTTCAACCCAGATTCATTTTTCAACCTCTCCAGCTAATTCCCTAAAATTACCATGTGGGTTAAGTTAAACCCCCTGTACAGCTCTCAGTGGTTCAATGTATCTTCCTTTTTAACATGCAGCCCAATCTTTTCAACACATGTGAGCCTCAGGATCTTCCAGTGAAACGATTGTCTTGCCAGTACTTACTTATTTACTCTGATCAATGTCACATCTGCCACTGCCATTCTGTTTCCACGTGTCTATGCTACTCTTGCTTTGGCTTCTATTGGATTCGTTAGACCTATAAACAAGGCTCTTATCAATTAAGCATCGAGTACTCATACACCCACAACAATTTAGCATGTATACTGGTTTTATGCAGGGCCGTAGTGGTAAAATTAGAGGTGAGTATACGCTACCGGTTAGTTTTCTTAAACAAATTAGAGGTGAGTATATGCTACCGGTTAGTTTCCTTAAACGAATTAGAGGTGAGTATACGCTACCGGTTAGATTTCTTAAACAAATTAGAGGTGAGTATATGCTACCGGTTAGATTTCTTAAACAAATTAGAGGTGAGTATACGCTAACGGTTAGTTTTCCAAAACATATTAGAGGTTTGTAGAAATATTTAGAGGTGAGTATACGATCTTTAGAGGCGAGTATACTATACGCTGTATAGCCGCGTATACCCTCGACTACAGCCCTGGTTTTAGATACATAAGAAATTCTGGTCGGGACATACGGACATGTAAGAATTTTTCAACTTCCCCAGTGTAAATTTGACAATTCAAGCCATGGTGATATCATTATTGTCTGACATCTGCAGCCAATTTCACACTCTTTGGTTTTGATAGCTGACTGGTTTTGATAGCTGCCATCATTTCATTGCTTGATTTAGAGTTTGTTTTCTTGTCTAACTTATGATTTATTGTTAAGCCATACATTAAAACAAAAGTTAGTAGATTACTATTGTGCTTTTCGCTTAAAATGTGAAACGGTCTTCAAATCCAGGACTTCACCTGCAATGACTAGTTGATGGTGCTTAATAAATGTATACTTAGCTTACCCTACCACTGATGAACAATCATAGTTAATCCTACCAATTTGACTTAATTGAACCAAAAAGTCTACATACTTTACTGATGAGCTACTAATTTTTCATGCTTTTTGTGTTCTGTGTAATTTTAATAATGCTACAGCAATTTGCATGGAAAACCTTAATTTACTTTGAGATTAGAAATCAGGTTGTGGCACTGGAATCCAGGACATAAATTCAAAACAGTGGGCAATGTGTTGAGCAGTGTTTTTTTGACAGACCCTCCTTTCCTAGCGGGACGCTGGTCCTGTTAGGGCCTCCTATTGACCCACCTTCTGTTCGATATAGCCTTATCATCTCCATCTACACCTTATTACCTCAAACCTTTCACACTATAGTGGCTATTTAATTATACTGTCATAGGTTCTTTGTGGATCAGTTAAGTATCAGTATCAGTATAGTATAAGTTGTATGTTTTAAATAGCCATGTTTCAGCACCTATGCGGACAGATAATACAGTATGTCGATAGGCCATAACAAGCAATTCATGGTCAGTCAAAGGAGTAAACTATTGGTATGATACTATTATTAGTCATGGCATTTGTTTAAATAATGGTAGAAATGGTCGTTGGAACGACGCTACTCTGCTTCCTGGTCAGTTACAAAGCAAGTGCATTAGCAAGGACGCATGTGTGCTGAAGCTGTGCAATGCTTGTATTGTTTCTGTGGTGGTTGTTGGGAATATTGTTAGCCAGTGCTTTTGTAATCTCATGCTACGAGTGGTTAAACAAATAAAGCAGGAATCATGCAACATTCCAGCCAAGTTCTTTGTCTCCAGGAATTTTCATGGCATGCATGCAGTTTTCACGGCAAGACTGTACTATAAAAGCATGTAAAATACATAAATATTTTTGAAAATGTTTAATAAACTAAACCACAGCAACTATAACTTGCTTGCTTGTGTGAAACTTTTTCATATGTGTAGGGTTTAACACTTTAACGACGCGCTGCATTGGTTGCCCAGTCGATTTTAGTATATTCTTGCTGTTAAAGACAAAGTTAGGTAATGCTGCAATTCATTCCATGTCAAAATGGATTAGGTGGCAGTGACAAAAATATGATCTTTATGGTTTGGACATCTTAACATGCTTGCAACACCTCACGGAGTGTGCCATTGTTCATTAATTAATCCCCTAGTGATACCTAGTAATTGTGGTCTCCCCTTCAAGGAAGGGCTATGCATGTTTTACCTTATACAGTACATGATAACTGCTGCATGACCCCCATTAGCAATGCATTCTAGACTTCTCACTTGACATGTTAACGATAGCTGCATTGGTTTCCCAGTCGCTTTTAGTACAGTCTTGTCGTTAAAGTGTTAAATAGGTCTGATTGTCCAAAGTGTGACGTTGTACTGTTGAATTTTCTCATGGTTCTACTCCCAGTACAAGAAGCAAGAGCAAAAGATTATTTGAAATGATACAATGCTTGTATTATCTCATATTAAGAACACAAACAACTGGAAAAGTTCTAAAATACAACCACTCTGTGAAAGGAAGTGATGAATTGCATCATTATTATTAGCAGTGACTTCTATCATGTGGCATGAACAAGACATTAACTGATGGTGCACCAACCCCGGCCATATATCAAGTCAACATCCAGCAGATCGGTCCCCAAACACAGATACAGGAAAAGAGTTTCAAAATCTGTGTCTACATATTATACATCATTACCAATAAAATATATTTTAAAAATATGTTTAATGCTCCCCCAATCATGCTGTGATTTATGACCTAGCAATAGTAGACATACGAATTCAAAATTTGTCTGTCTGCCTCCTTTACTTTTTGTGGTCCATTCAGCTGTTATTATTCTTCCTCAGTTTCAGTTCACTCGTAAAGTATTTTCTGACTGTACTTTAGTAAGACACAATTGCTAAAACACATTCTCATTTTTTGTGGAATTCTAAACCAAACTGTCACAGTTTCTGCTAAAGTTCTAAGAAATTTCCATAAAAGGATTGTCCTATACTTCATTTTCAGACAGACAGACAGTTAACCATCTTAGAAGGCTTTCTACCATCTCTTGAAGCCACCTCTTCTGCCACGCTGATTTGATCCTTGTTGAGCTGCAAAACAACCATTCCATATATTTCATAAAACTCGCTAACATAAACTTTAACACACAATACATAAACAATCTGATAATTAGTTCAGAAACTTGCATAGGAACCACAACAAAACTTTAGAGACACTGTGAAATATATTGCATCGGTTTTGTGTCTTTCTTATATGTATACTAGCTGGTTTACCCGGCGTTGCCCGGGTTTCGGAAGTTTTGGGCCGGGACACCATGGTAGCGGTGAAAACGGGGGAAGCGAAGCTGCTTAACCCGGCGTTTTGGGTGTTTCAATCCCTCTAGCGAATAAGCAACAAAACACTGCCATGGCCGGGTTTAGTTCAGTGAAAGTTTCAATCCCTCTAGCGAATCCGTACTGTAGCTGCTTAACCCGGCGGCGCCATCTGGCGAGTGAAAATAGGTTGAGTGTAAGTTTTTTTACCAGCTAAAAATGCATTGCCCGGGTAGGTTTTGGCCCGGGAGACCATGGTAGTGGTGAAAACGGGGGACGCGAAGCCTCACACTGGGTGTGTAATGCCCACCCCGAGACAGTAGTGAAGGTTTGGAGTGAAAAGGTCCAAAGCTGTAGAAATGCATCGCGGTCAAAGATCGCTGTGACAGACAGACAGAGTCTTGTCTTTATTTATATAGATATAATATATATATGAGCATTTATATAGCTCCTTTTGTTAACCTGTCTCAGATGCAGGAACATGGCTGTCTTACTGAAAATCCAGGTCTGAACAGGTAGGATTGAAATGTAAACTGCTCTCATTTACCGGATCTTTCTGTCGCTTTTGAGACCATCAATTATAATCTACTTCACAGCCTTAAACACTTTGGTCTTTCTGGTCCTGCTGCTCTCAGTGGTTTGCATTTTACCTCGTACTCCATCAGTTCATATCAGCCAATTCACTTAAAGCCAACTGCCTTGAACTGTGGGGTTTGGCAAGGTTCTGTGCTGGGTCTGCTCCTGTTAGACTGTATATCACTCCACTTGGCTCATTTCTCATGGAAAGCTCTCTAGACTCCCATCATGTGTATGCCAATGATACCTTGTGGAAAGACCCAGCTATTTCTAAAACTGTTCTCTAATTACTTGCTTCTGTTTCTGGCATTATTCAGTCTGAAATATCTAGTAAAAAGCTTCCCCTGAACATTTCTAAGACTGAATTCGTCCTCTTGTGCAAACGTCAACACCTCCACAAATTTGATCTGCTGACGTCTGTTCAGTTAGGTCGATTGAATGAATTTCCAAACACACATGCAGTTTGGGTGTAACTTTTGACTCCACCGTGTCCTTATCTGACCATGTTAAAACCGCATGTAAATCAGCTCCTTTCACATTCTGGATATTCATAGAATCAGCTCTTACATGCCTCAAGCTGTCTTTGTTGCAACTGCAACTGCTCAGGTGTCTTGCTGTCTTGACTACTTCAACTCAATACTACAAATGGTTCAAAATTCTCTGGCACGAGCCATAACAAAAACCTCTAAGCATCAACATGTTATATCAGCAAGGATTCAAGACTTCCTGCCTACCAGGATAGTTGCCAGCTTTTTCGCTGAACTTTCCACCAGGTGGAGCATAAATCTTCTGCTCTGTCTTGCCAAGTTTCTTTGGTGGTTCACCTGAGTCGAACTTCACTGGAGTGAATGATGGACGCTTCACTCTGCAAAGAAAAGGAGAAACTTGCTTGGAAAACAAATAAAATGCAAATGTAAAAAAAAACACTTTATGTAATCAGTGTACAAGATTGATCTAAAAGTACATGAATCCCATCGTGACACATATTATATTGGTAGCTTACAGTCTGTTTGTTCTTAATTGCTTCAAAATCTCTCTAGAAAAATGTTACTTTATAGGCTACTGAAGGCAGCACTTTTCTGAAGCAGTTAACAGTCTAGGAATTTTGCTGTTGTGGCCCCTCCAGCTGGAGCCGCATGCCTCAGGCCCTTAGGGTTGACCTCACTCTCCCTCCTGCCCAGTTCTGCAAGCACCTGAAAACGTTTCTTTTCATCACTAAAGACACTGACACGGGTCGGGAGCGCCTCTGACTCTGAGTGGCGCTATATAAGTTCTCAATTACAATTAGTAAACTGAAATCACTTAAAGTGACTTACCCAGTTGCTGGTGGAGTGCTGACCTTTGTGTTAGACTTCTGAAAGAAACAAAACTGTAGTACAGAACTGGAATGCCACCAACTGATGAAATACTAGGCACAAAGTAAGACTACATTATATGAGAGAGTTTTCAACCATAATCATTCTCATATACACAAGATTTTGAACTGTCTGTTTTCATTATCTTCAGGTCTTTGTCTGTTTGTCTCTCTGTGTCTTTCTCTCTATCTCTCCAGGTCTACTGTCTGTATCTCTCAATCATCTCTATATCTATCTCCAACTTTCTGTCTCTCTACATCTCTGTCTCTGTCTCTCTGTCTCTCAAGGTAACACCTGGAGGTTAGCACGACATTCAGTCAGAGCTAGGACATGTACCAGTATTGTGGTTTTAAAACAAACAGCTGGCAAAAAAAACAATGACAGAAAAATTATTTTGTCCCGGGTTTGAGTATAGTTACCGTAAGTTACAAATACAGGAACAAGACTGGTAAATGAGAGATGTAAAGTAAGGCAAATGCTCATATCATACATCTAAACAGGAATACATTCAAGAGATCTGACCTTAAGCCATAAAACAAAAGCAAATAAATAAATGGAGAGATGGCATCATCATCCAAATCCCGAAGAAAGGAGATCCGAAAGAATGTTCCAACTGGAGAGGCATCACGCTCCTGTCGACACCTGGTAAGATCATGGCTTCGATAATGCTGAATCGCATGAGAGCTGCTATTGACGAGAGATTGAGATAGGAACAGGCAGGCTTCAGACCGGGGAGATCATGCTGTGAATAGATCTTTACACTCAGACAGATCATAGAGAAGGCTTTAATGTGGCAGACTCCTGTGGTGATCAATTTCATCGACTTCAGGAAGGCTTTAGACAGTGTCCACAGAGATTCGATATGGAAAATAATGAGGAGCTACGGAATACCAACCAAGATCATAGACATCGTCAAGAGCTTCTACGATGGTAGCCGATGTGCGGTGAGACATGGAGGAGAGGTGGGAGAGTGGTTCCAGATTGTGACTGGAGTACGTCAGGGGCGTGTACTGTCACCAATTATCTTTGCACTGGTGGTGGACTGGGTGATGACAAGAGCAACGGAGAACAATAGCTCTGGATTGAAGTGGATAAGCGCCGACAAACTTAGTGACTTGGATTTTGATGACGAAATCGCTCTGCTGGACAATACCTGGGATGGAATAAAAGAAATAACAGACAAAGTACAGGAGGAGGCGGCTAGAGTCGGGCTTGTTATAAATCCAAAGACCAAGATCATGAAGATAGGGAAATGGCAAGAAGCGGACAGGATCGCGATCGACAACAAGCCAATCGAAGTGGTAGATGACTTTTGCTACCTTGGCAGTAAGTTGGCAGCGGATAGCAGTTGTGACAAGGAGATAAGAATACGTATTGGGAAGACAAACGCGGCTTTTGGGAGACTGGAGAGGATATGGAAAAGCAAGGGATGCAGCGTGAAGATCAAGATCCGGTTATATGAGGCTGTAGTTTTGAGCACCCTGCTACATGGAGCAGAGACGTGGCCAATGACGGTAGCAAACAGGAAAAAACTGGAGGCAGCACATCACAGGTGGCAAAGAAGAATTTTACACATCTCCTGGAAAGATAAGATCACAAATAAAACCATCAGAGAAAGAACAGGGCAGGATAACTAGAGAACATCATTAGAAAGAAACGACTGAACTGGATGGGACACGTGGCCCGAATGAATAATAATAGAAGAGCCAGCCAAGTGACTAGGTGGACTCCGGAGGGAAAGCGTGGGAGAGGAAGACCAAGAAAGAACCGGAACTGTTCGAGAAGATCTGAGATGTCTCGAGATAACGGTGGAGGATGCTGTTGAGGTGGCGAAGGACAGAGAAGAATGGAGGAACTGCGTTGCCCGATGTGCAGCTCTGCACGGGAAGGACTAAGTAACTAAGTAAGTAAATAAATAAAACAGGAAACATTCTGGGATTGCATACCAATTTCCAATTTCATTGCTGCACTGAGATTTTAATCTCAGACAGAGCAACAAAAGGCAGATGAGACTCAGATGAAACACATTCTTACCTCATGGACTGGTTTCTTGAAGGAAAGTACAACGACAGCTTTGTACGCTGGTGGATTGTAGAAGAGATCCTTAATTAGAGCATTCAGGTTGTTCGTACTGTCCACTGTCAGCATAAATTGCTCCTTAAACAGAAATTAATTTTAAAATAGAACTGAGGACAATACCGTAACAACTACACAAGAAATCAAAAACCTGTCTTAAAGTGGTCAGCTGTTGTTGTAACTGAAGCTGAGAGCAGTGTTTGCTAGAGCTGCCTGAATATAAATGTTACAAATGATGCTAAATGAATGTCCAGTACATCGTACAAAAAGCAATATAGGTCTAGAAGCAACAGTCCTACAAACAAAGCAACGAGATGCAAAGTACTGAAGAACAAAAAGAAAGAAAACCACTGGCCAAACAAACAATAACCATTCTTACTTTTTCATTTGGAGTTAATTCACTGGCTTTGTTTTCCAGTCGACCCTTAACGTATTTGAGGTTGACTTTTACGGTCCCAGCTAAACACTGCAATCTGCATGTGAACAATCAAATGGCTAAAACATCAAACCCACATGCGGAACAATTTCATCATTTTCATACTTTCACAGCATAGCATAGACAGAGTGATCATTGATCAATGGCTGCTACAATTAATGTTACACTGTGTCTAGGTTAGTGTGTTATTACTCCAGTCTGCATCTAATTACAGGCACTTACGAGCATATGTCTAGTTTATTTTGAATGCCAACAGACCAAGAAAAGTGTCTCAAGTTATATGCTTTTGTTAACATTGTACACACAATTTGTTCCCAAGTTAAATAGTAAATGCTTAGTTTTATTAATAAAAACTGTAAAACAAGTCTAGCCTCATACAAATTCAGGTCACAAGAGAAATATCCTCACAGACCGAATCTTACGTTTGGTCACTCTGAAACTTTAAACTAATTCACTTCCTTAGTAAGGCCATCAACAATTTCTTTTTAATGATTTCAGGACAGTTGGGGGATGCATCAGTCTAATTTGTTACCCACTTTAGACTGATGCATCCCCCAACTGTCCTGAATGGTAGACTGAAAACCAAGAGGTTGAGGGTTTGATTCATGCTATGGTAGCAACTTTAAAAACAAACTGAGATTGATAATGCTGCGAATTACCTTTGACGGAAGTCTTTAAGGCGCTCAGCATTGTCTTTGTCTGTGAGCCACTGTGGACATCTTCGAGCCAACTGATGGAAAGTGTACATAAGGCATTCGACAATTATATACTCCACATTTGGAAGTTCATTTGCAGGCAGCTCTGAATCAGGAGGGGGCATAAATTCCTGGAAGAGCAACATGAAACAATATTTAGAGATGTTTTATGACATCATTTTTCTTGTACAAAAATCGGGACAATAGAAGAATGCATAACGTGCATGCATCAAAGTGTAGTAGCCATGAACTATTGTAATAACATCTGTTAACCTGTCAAAAGCATCATATTTTTTAAACTTTACATCATGCAAGTCAACATAATATAATTAAGCACAGAAATAAGTGGAAGATGTCTTTTGAATGGGAACCGAAACACACAAATCAAACAGTCGAAACGAATATTTAAATCGATCGCGTATTTAAATGATCCAAGATGGCGAAACACTCGCAGATGAATTAACTCGACATTGTATGAGGAATTAGATTCAAATAATGACAGTTTCGACGTATCTTACAATGAAAATTGTCTGATGGATCAAATGATGAATATAAATAGGCTTTGGCTAAAGGAAATTCCGACTTTGACACAAGCATCAGTATATGCTGTATGATGAAAAATGGGTTGGAAATATCAGGTGACTTGAGCGAGGTAGACTGGCTAAACAGGTATAAGGTTTTCCTGTTTCACCAACAACTGTTCAGGTGGCAGACCACTGAGACCAGCCCACATGATGCACCATTTTCGGAATATTTCCCTCCGCTTTAATAACAAACATCTGGATATCTAACTGCACTTCACCTGAAGAAAATATGGTAGAGAATGTAAGTGTGAGGAGCATTTTAGCAGTTAGTGATCATCGGGTTATCAGATGGGAATTAGTCATGAAGCAGACCCAGGAAGTCAAAGCCTATGTGAATAGACCCAACTTCTTTAAAGCAGATTATGAGTTAGTGAGGAAAAGGTTGCTGGAAAAGGATATGGTAAGACACTATTTAAGTTTCTAAATACACATACAATTGTAAAATATGTGATTCTTTTGAACTTCTATTCAAAAATGCATCTATGTTTAAAATAATAAACGCAAACCCACAATGAGACAATTGTAGACATTAGCTGCACACTCTTCCGTTTTATCGAGGTCACCACAGTGTGGAGACATCTCTGCCAGCTGCTTCAGAAGATTGATTCGGTACTCTTTGTTCTGTTCCTCGCTGTTTGTAAGTAAACCAATCTGCTGGAAAACTGGCAGCACTGACAAACAGATGTACTCCACAAACTTTGTAGAGTGAACATTTTTCTGAAAACAACAGAACACACTGTTGTGCAACACAAATCTCTGTGGCATCCTTTCAACATCTCTAAAAGAGGCATGAAAGTGGTAAGATCTCATAAACATGTGGGTAAGTTTGACTGAGTTGAGTACATTTTACATCACTTAATGCAAAGAATACATGTATACTGTTTGTAAAGTGCTCTGTTCATATTAGAGGCTTAAAATATACCGATTGACTTTTTTAACACATGATATTGGAAAAGGTACAATTCACTCAATTTCCCAATAGTGTTGAGGCAAAACAATCCGTTGTAAGATGTACAAGTGTATGATTAACACTCTTCAACCAAATGATGTCTGTCATTTTTTAAGTCAGTGTCTCAAATAAAAGTTCCACTGCACATTAGAATGTCTCAAAGAAGACTTACAGAGAACAGCGGCAATGCTTCTATTGTGCACAGGCTGAAACGATCCAGGCATTCTTCTGACTGTGGCTAAAAAAAATACAATACCCAAATAAGCCACAATCAGAGGTTCTGAAACAGCACTACATAAAATAATCCGATGCACACACACAATACATAATTATAAATACATACATAATAGACTGGTCCAAAAAAGTAAAATTTAGAAAATTAATTTGGGTCACATTTGCTCTTGTTCTATTCAGTTTAAGGAATATTTGGACCAATTTTTGTGTCTCTAGAAGAATATTTAGGGGTGGCTCAATTTTGAACGATAAATGTTGTTACTAAGAAATTTCCTCAGATTTTGTATATTCAAATTTTTGAACAAAAAACGTTTCAAAAAAAATTTAAAAAAATAAAGTCACTGTTTGGTGTTTACTGTTTTGTAAGTTTATAGTTAAATATAAGTAAATTTATAGTTAATAAGAACAACATTAAAAATAAGTCTTTTTGAGATATTCTTCAAGAGAGACTTTGATGGCTCTGGAATGGCCTTCCGATAAGCGCTGACAACTTGAAGAAGGTATTGTTTTTTATTCTCGTCATTTGTTATAGAAAAGTTGAACATCTAGATCAAAGAAATACCTCTCTCTGTACAGTCATTTACTGCTTTCATCTGCCTGGCTTTTGTGTCAATTGGAGATAAATTGGACCCAACTGTCAAAAGTCTGGCAGTGTCGAGAGGAAAGTCTGGGCCTTTTCTGCCCAACTGTCAATGAGTAGGTCGAAGAGCCAAGATGTTTGGCTTGTTATATAATGATTCTACTGGATTTCCAAAGTTGAATGCTTTACTGTCAATCCTCTTTGATGGTTTCTGCTTTTCAGCACGTTTGAGATTCTTGACCATGGTGGCCCTTGTATTAACATTAACGCGGTGGTCAAAAAAGGCCAGGCCAATTAAATGGTTGGAAAATACCAGAGGTGTCTCCTGAAAGCTGTTATGACTGCATTTTTCACAATAGTGTTGCGGGTAAAGACGTCCAACAAGTTCAACAGTTTCAAGTCATTGTATGGAGCTATCTCTTCCAGGAAAACTGCATGCCAAATCTTCCATAGACAAGGGAGACAAAAAAGCTGACATCTGTTAAAGCTTCTCTCCCCCTTGTGTCGAGAGCCATTTGATTCTTGAAAACAAAGATTTTGAGAGAATCCTTTGGCCATCCACCTTATATGGTGCATTGCCCCAGGAGCTCGAAATCACACTTCTTCTCTCGAACACCCACCAAGGAAGATGATACACAATTGCAGAAGCTTGCCATTATCTTCTCGTTGGTGGTGGTTTTTCACAGCAGCTTGGTACCTTGTAACCACCTCATTATGGAGACGCATCATGGACCAACTGAAGAGTGTTTCGTCAGCAGTGTAATAATTGGTTTTGTTAAACTTTGGTCATTCTTTTTTAAATCGTTTGAATAGGCCTACATCTGGTCCACTGGTAGTTCCGAAGGCTGTGGAAGCAAAAACGCTGGATAGCATAACTAATTAATATTATTAAAAATTTCAATTTATAAAATTTAATTATAATTTTTCAAATATCAAACACATAAGAGGAAGTGAAAACATAACAGAAGTGAAAACAACTAAAAACCAACCTAAATGAAATGCTAAAATTAAAAAAGTAAGCAAATAATATATGTTTTCGAAACTTTAGTGATTTTCATAATGTCAGTAAAAATGTTCAGTTTTGAGCCACCTCTAAATATTATTGAATCCGTTTCATTTTTGGCCTGTAAGCCCCTCTGGTATATAGATACAAGGGCAACTATGACCCAAGTTGATATTTGAAATTTATTTTTTTTACATGGTAGGTTGGACCACCCTAATACATAACTATATATAAAACATCAAACAATGAGCTAGCATACAGCTGTGCATATATACATGCATACATATTAAAGCATCAAACAATGATCTAGAATTTCTGTCTTAGACCAAATGATAATGAGCCAGCCTTCACCTTTAGAGATGTTCTTGTAATTTTTGTAGTACAGCCATTCACAGGCAAGGAAATTTTTCAGTACTATGTCTTCTTGCAAAAGCTCCTTCAACATTCTGTCTAAGCATACTTCTGAAAACTATAACACTGCACAAATAATCAATCAAAACTGTAGTGGCACTTTAAAAACTGTCAGTCTTGACCTGGGATTGAACTCAATGTCTTTGAGATCTTCATATGTTATGTTTTATTTTAAAGATACCTGTTGTATCATTATACTTAGAAAAGATTTTATTCCAATGATTCACACGAGCAACCAGGCACCTACCTCAAACTTAGATTTAAAATCTGCCTCTGTGACTATGATGTCAAGAAGGTTCTGGCGGCCTTGAACAGTTCCCATGCTTGGCAGTGATGTCAAGATCTTCATGAAAATCTTGAACTCCTCTCCAGTCACATCTTCCAACACCTATGCATCACAAACACCCCATGTGCCACACAAACATGTTAAACAATGCTTTTAATCATTGAAATCCTGTATGTAGTGTTAACAAACATTCTTTACAGCAATGCAATAAGAGACAGCAATCCTGCAAAATGCGAGGTCATAATATATGGTTAGTATACATGGTTCATACTGGTGCCAAAATCCCAGCATAAGTGCACATAAGTTTGGAGTCAGGCTGATGAAAACTTCTCTGCCAAGCTTCTATTTACTCTTAAAGTCTGACCTTTAAATCTCATTGTCAATTTTATTAAGACAATAATTGTCAACGTTTTTGCTCTAACTACTAATTAAGTTTGCATTACTTATAAAATCTTTGCTACAGTCACTTTTAACATAAATTTATTTGACTGCTAGTCTCTACATTAATTCCTAAACATGTTGTAACACTACAATGGTACTAAGACAACTCAAAAGTTTTCTGCAGTACCTAAATCTTTTTTAAATAGTTTTACCATATATATTTTTTGGACAATAAGTTGGGTTTTAATGAACTTCTAGTCTTATGTCTCGAAAGAAGTGACTCGTGTACGAATTAAACATTTTTTGGTTAATAAAAGGCAATATATTAAAATACATTTTCCCCACTGACGATAACCAACTTGTATTGCTCTGTTAAGTATCAGACTTTAAACGCTGTCAAATGCTGTGTATGACTTATGTATCTCATAGTGAGGCCAGAAACATCAACAATGTAAACTGATGTGAAAGCAAATATAATTACTTTAAAAGGCCACACTGTATGATAATGAATTAATGCCAGACAATTTATGTTTCTGCTACATTAGTATCTCCTGATTGCAGACATTACTTTTAGGTGTTCTCGTAGTAAACTGCCATGGGAACTGCCCATGCTACTTAGGCTGTTAGTGACACAACGCTGATTCAGCAGCTGAGCTACGGGAAGGGCACAATTACCTAATTTACCACTGGTAAGTATAGTGTGTCCAATATATTAATGTTACAAAAACTGCCATTTTTGCATCACATCGTCTCATTGAGAGGAGTGGCTGTAATCCAGAAAAGATGGTAATTACCCTTTCTACAAAATGGACAGTCTTATCACAACTGTGAACCTTTGCAGAATAATTACAAACCTTCTTGCAATGTTGTATGAAGACCTCTTCAATGTCCTTGGTCAGAAGATCTTCGGCCAGAAGTAATTTCACCTTGACTGAAAGAAAGTTGATTGCTCGATCACGCACCACTCCTTCGTCCATGAGGATATTAGCAAATATTCCAGCCATTGCTCCTGCAAAGAACAGTCACAAAATTAACTCTACTGTACATATTACTAAGGGAAAGCTAATGACATCCATTGTTGGAATTCTCTTTGAATCCTCAAACCACAACCGTAGGGTAGACAGATGTGTTGGCTACGTGCAAATAAAAGAAAACAAATACATAAAAAATAACAATCATTGTATGCTTGTATGACAATGTCTTGACCACATTTTCACCCAACGCCATATAATAATCAAATCGAAACAATCGCACAACAAACAACTGGCAGCCTTTATAAGCACAACTGTTAAAAAGAGTATCAATTTCACATAATGCACTGGGATTGAAGCCCTGAAAGTAGTTTGTGAGACAAAAGTATTTTCAAATCAGCCACCACTTTTTATCTTATTTTTATCTAAGCTTGAGCCACCTGGTTGTTTAAAAAAACACAGAAAACAATAGAATTGTGTTTGCAATCAACAGATAGAAGTCTTGGGCTACAGTCCTTTGTTTAATCAACAGACAATGCCTTACAAAGGCAATGAAACACATCTTTCTAACAGTTCTAAAAAGGTGCCACTTAAAATAAGCTGAGAATGTTTCTTGAGCTGCTTTGGTGGTAGAGTTTGAATTTTCAATAAGGACAGACTGTTCCAGAAGGACAGGCCAATGCATGAGAAAACATGGTGTACCCCAATTGCAAGATAGTTGCCAAGTGAGGTATACAAACAGCTGAAGAGGCCATACAATCAGTAATCTAGCATTTTAAGTAAAGTAAGTGTCTGAAAACATTGAAAGTGGGAATCATGCTGCATACCTTTAGGCTCGGCCTTCAGGAGACTGACGAGAGACATGTGTACAATGCTCAGTTCTGTGCTGTCAGTCGTCTGTATCAGGCTCGTCACAACGTGTGCGACTCTCTCCGTGAACTGAGGACTGTCGCGGCAGATTGTACCAAGGTCTTTGATCACTTGCTTTCGTATCTTCAAAATAAATGTTCAATCTACTTGCACCAACAATCTAATCTAATAACTTCTATAAGCACTGTTATAACAATGCATCAATCAGTGGTCACTTCAAAAGTAATCGTAGTCATCGTAATCAAGAATTGTTATCCGTTGGATAACAACAAATTTTCATCCTTGCAGTTTCAGCTGAAGTTAGTCATGTGTTGCATCTCTCAGAGGTACACAATATGTGGTATTAAACTTACATACATGCAATTCTTCATGTACAACAGAACTTTGTTTAGCACAGTAGCCAACTGTTTAGCACGTTCGGACTGTAATGCAGAGTACAGATTAAAATCTCTGGTAAGGCGGTCACTGTGTAGGGACCTTGAGCAAGTCCTCTATGCAGAATTGCTCAGTGTCATTGATGCTCTGCCATATGGTTTTGTGGTGCACTTCTGAGCTTTGGAAGGAAGACAGTATTTATCAAATGCAGTTGTATCATTAACACTTTGATCGCTGAACTTACCCAATATAGGCCGTGTTAACAGATCCCTAGCGGTCAAAGTGTTAAACTTGTTCTTTGGCAGCCATATCAAGAAGAAGCTTATAACAAAACCATGTCATATTGAGGTTGTTTTCTGTGGTTGAAATTATTCTGAGAACTAATTTTCATGTTCTGTTTTAAGGATGGTCAATTTGTCCTGGTGTTGACTTGCATCAAGTGCAGCACGCTATAGCCAGTACAAGGGATTGAGGCAAACTGTATTCGCATTAGAGGGAAATGCTTCTTATATCACATTCATGTTATAATGAAACGTGTTACAAGTCTCTGCTGTATACGAGTCCTTAACCATGTTCAATAATAATTTTAGAACCACACAGCAACCAGAATAAGCTGCAATTGTCACTTACTGTTGCATCTGTATCTTGGCACAAACCGAACAGCGCCAGAAGACTCTCTTCTGCTAAATGAGGAAAGAATTTGAAGAACCGAGCCGTGAACTGCGATGCCAGGCGCTTCTCATTGCTACTGCTACTCATTACAGCCTCAACAATCGACTTGTACTCAGCTTCATGCTGCACACATCAGAAAAGAAAGTAACATCATTTCTCTTTTGCAAAACAAGTATTTTTATTATTGTTAATTTTTATCCATGTATGCATGATTACTCAGGAACAAAACTGAGGTGATAAATGAAAACAATGCACCACATTGTTATTATGTTACCGGCGATAAGATATCACTTGTGGTATCTCTTTTAAGGATGGTATTCTAGATAAACCTGTCCTGGTGTTGACTTGCATCAAGTGCAGCATGCTATAACCTGTACAAGGGATTGAGGCAAGCTGCGTCTGCGTTAGGAGGAATGCTTCTCATATATGACACAGGCCATAGTTAATTCAGTCAAATATTAAATTACGCAGAGTCAATGTCTCAACCTTGTAGGTCCTCGCCTTAAAGTAATCTCATGGGTTTTGGCACCATTAACATCAATGCACATTAGATATGCAATATGTATGAGAACAATGCTTACAGTTCTATTTTCGGCTATGAAGAAAACAATGCCTAATGCCAATAAACTTAGAAACTGCATGTGGACAATCGAAAATTCACTGCAAAATATATTTAGCATTGTAGTATGCAACATCACACTATATCAGCAAAGCTTTATCTTAATTTAATAATCTTGCATCTCAATTTAACATTCAGAAAAATTTATAGTTTCAGGCAAGCATAATAATTATTACTATTATAAAAAAATTTGAGCAGCTAGTCAGTCACCAAGATTCACATTTATGGTTGTCTATGAGTGTGTTGGAAAATTTCATAATCATAGATGTATGCCAATTTTATTTGAGATTTTTGCAGCATGGTATAACAAATTATTAAACTAATATGAATGCAATTTTAGCTTCATATTAGTTTAGTCACAAACTTAACACTTGTTCAAGTTCAAAATAAATTGCTTAGAACCTCAACATTTAAATGATTAATTACCCCGAAACAATTTTAGTTCAAAGACGATTCAAATAAAAATAGAAATATCTTGGTAATTATTAACATTATATGAGCGATGAAACATTTCTTAGTAAAACTCAAACTACAACTTGGGGTAAAACCCCATTTTAGCGCCGGAAATTATTCTCGAGAGACGCACTTCCATTCAAATAACTAATAAATGATACAATAATCCTTGTTCATCCAACTTCTAGTTTCAGTTATATTTTCATCGATCATCCAACTTCTAGTTTCTGTTTAAGTATAATTTTTTCATCGCTCATCGACGGCGATAATTTCGGAACTAAAGCGATATACCCGGTATTATCATCACAATTCCAATTCTGGTTTGACTTTTATTATGTAATATATTCATCAACGATCCAGCTTCTAGTTTCAGTAATATTTTCATCAATAATCCGCCTTCTAGTTTGAGTTCTACTAAGAAATGTTTTCATCGCTCGTGCAATGTAAATAATTTCCGATGCTAAAATGGGGTTTTACCGAACTTGGAAGATTGATGAAAATATGGCGATCATGTACAATCGGGGTGCCTAACCCTAGCCCTGAATTTTAAAATCCAGCCTCCACTCGCAGGTATCGCTTTTTAGTCGCACAATTACATAGGCTACACTGACCCTATTGGATCCTAAACAATAAAAATGCGAAACACCAGTAGTCGTTCTCCTCAAAACGTCTGTGGCATGGGTGAGTATTGAATCAGCGGGTATAAACGATGTATACCAAACATGAAAATGATGATACCTTAGACCATAACAATCAAAACCCACCTATTCCCAACTCGCGCTGACGATTTTCTAGAAATTTATATATCACTCGGGGTTCACATTACTTTACGGAAGGACTGTATTGCGGACTCTGGAATGATATATGTTCTACGTAAATATGGCGATATCGACTTTTAACATGGGTTTCTACAGAATTTCAAAAATTTCTAGAAAATCGCCGGATCGTCAGCGCGAGTTGGGAATAGGTGCGTTTTGATTGTTATGGTCTAAGGTATCATCATTTTCATGTTTGGTATCGTTTATACCCGCTGGTTCAATACTCACCCATGCCACGTCTGTTTTGCCAATGGTTGCAAAATCAGTTATAATTATTTTTTCTGAATCTCACTGCCGGCCAATGTTGCCAGAGCTGGGATTTTTCCCTAGATCTGGGGATTTCGGCCTTCATCTGGGGATTTTTTGGCCAAATCTGGGGAAATTTGACCATTCTGAAAATTTGCATTGACAATGTATGTATTTTGTGTTCGCTAAGCATTAGACACTATGTTTGTATTGTAATTGAATGTAAAAAATAATGGGCTGTATAATTTTCATTCCACCAAAGGCACTTCTTGTTTTAAACCATCTCAATGACGTCATCTAGTCATTCTAGTGATTGTATTTCTATTTCCTGTTATAGTTTGAAATTTCTGTTAATGGATGAGCGCTGATGAATGTACGCGAGGTAGTTGTAGCGGGTTAACGACATAACGTCGTGCACGCCACAACTCTGAACATTAACAAGTTTTTCAACAAACCAAAAGAGCCTGGTCGTCAAGACAAATTGCTAATGTGGAGATATTGTTGACGGCTTTCATGGCGATATTGTTGACGGCTTTCATGGCAGAACATAATGATAATACTGAACATAAGCTGATCATTTGGCAGAACACAATGCTGAACATAAGCAGATCATTTGACAGAATATAGTAAGCAGATGTTTCCAAAAAATGTCACTGAAGCGCAGTGCTGCTTATGTGATCCAGTTAGGCCTACAGCAGGGGTGGGCAAACTTTTTGCACAGCGGGCCACATTGAACGCCAAAAAATTCGGAGGGCCGGGTAACAAATTTTTTACTTTTAGTGACAAATAACATGAAAAGAAGTTTACTTATTTATAATATTTATATTAAATAAACTTTGGCTGTTACCAGTGAGATGTATGCAACTGTGAGCATGAATTAACAAGTTTCCTATAATCCGGAGTAACTGCACTGGCTGGAGAATTCGCAGTTTAAGTTAAAGTTTAGATCAGTTAACTGAGGCCTGTACTACGATTTGTTTATCTTTATAGCTGAAAATCTTTATTGACAGATGTAACTAGATGCGAATAACACAACGTTTCTAAAGCAAAAGTTTGCATATTTGAGAATTGTTCCTTTCTGAGTGAAGAAAATAATGTCATCAGGTCTGATCCTTTGAGCTGCTCTTTGAGAACAATGTCACTTCGTGGCTCGGTTAACTCCAGCTGAAGTTTCGCAGGGGCTGATTGTCAATGTCAGATGTGAACGGCAGGCCCTATAGGGCCTGCTATAATAAGCCAACCAAAGAAAATTCAATCCCGATTTAAAATCCGCATATCGTCTGGAGAACTCTTCCTTCAACTTGACAACTGAAGGCTACATTTTTCTGCAGACTATGCTGTGACAGTTTGCAACTGGAGGGTAGGAAATTGTCCGTTGCTTTGTTATTTCATCTGCTTTGAAAGCAACATTAGGCCTAGCTTTAATTGATAGGATTTTACTTCTTTGCATGCAGATCATGTGCATAAACCTCTGCGGGGAAGTGGGGCAGATCGGCAGACCAGATATACACAGAGTACCGTAATTATAAAAAGACGTGACCGGAATAGTGAGTAAGAGAGCAGTGCCACGTCACTGACTCCTTTGGATCTGACCTGGAACCGATTCGACCCCCTGCCTATCGATTTTGATTTGACTAGGCACCTGTGAATAAGCTGGTCCCCGTGACTTCGCTGTTTTGGGCGCTGTAGAAATCTCGAGATCATGATTACGAGTTAAACGAAGGAAACTTCTAGCGGTCTGAATGTTTTTAAATTTTCTGGAGAATTGTGGGGGCCGGATAAAATGTGTTGGCGGGCCGGATCCGGCCCGCGGGCCGTAGTTTGCCCACCCCTGGCCTACAGCATTGCCCATTTTGAGCGGCTTGAAGTTATAAACATTTGTCTGTCTAAACTTTGTGCAAACGTTGCCATCAACCGCCTACCATCTTCTCTTGAAATTTTCATAAAGAATGTCTACTTCTATTCTTTGAATAGTAGTAAAAGAAATCTCCAGTTCCAGTTAATACAAGATGTAGTTTAGGCCCAGAAACATAAGGCGTTGATGCTATGTAAAACACGCTGGCTGTCCCGTGAAGTAGTCATATGATCTTAACGAAACAGAAGTTGTCGTCGACTTGGATGCCGACTTGCTGACAACTCGACAAGTGACAATAAAAAAATAACAAGTCAGTATATTTGATTCCACTCAATTGAGGAATATATATTGTTATTAATGTAACTGTAAGTAGGTATGTTACTGTTAAATAGTGTTACAATGTCTCATAAATTGTTTATATAATCTGGGGAAATCTGGGGATTTTTTGAACGAAATCTGGGGAAATCTGAAAAGCCTCACTGGCAACACTGCTGCCGGCATTGCGCTTAAGGTAAATGTCACGGTTTGAAAAAGTTTCAATCACAAATAGCTTCGGAAAAAGCATGCCCTCCTATAAATCTGCTAACAACTTAAATTGTTCGTTTTCATCAGTGGTGAAAGTTACTCGAATAGTTTAAGGATGATTGCAGAGAACGTAATGAGCGATAATTCCAGTATTTAGATAATGCATGCCGTCAACATACTAAAAACAACATACCTCAGAGGCTTTGTCTTTAGCATCTGCTAAAACGCTAAAATGATTATACAAATCTTCAATCGTTGTCATTTTCACCAGTATTCCACACAAAAATTTAAAAAAAGTAGGGACTAACGCCACAAATTATCTTATTTTGACAGGAAACAAACAAGAACAAGCGACCGGAAAACAAAAGCAAGCGTAGTTTTGTATTTCCGCCGCCTCAACTTAGTTCATATAGAGCATCAATTTTCAATACAACAGCCCAACATCTGTATTTTCCTCCACCCCTACAAAGTTCAGAAGTGCACATTGAAGCCGGGCATGCTGAAATTACATTACCTTGAGCTATTGTTAATCATTGCACACTTGCCTGCATAAATTGACAGACTCTATTTAAATGGTTTAATATATAAACTCTTGCTTATATATGAATCGGCCTTTTCACGGGGTTTTTAAACAACCCTGGTCATGTACTTTACAAATTGCTCCCACCCAAGAAACCTACAAATTATGTTCTCCGACCTCGGTCTCACGATAGAGTGCTCACTCTTCTTGACAACAACATGAGAAAAAATTTCATTGGAAGAATGCTATATTCATATTGATCACGGTATAAATGTGTATTGATTGTGATGCTGTTGTTTTTTTAACTGTTGTATTCTGTATTGTATTATTTGATGCATGTACACTTGAGTGCTAATCTCTTGCAACCGGTTAAATGAAGAAAATACTTACTTACTTACTTTCTTTCTTATGCCATCCAGGAGTTTGCGATTGGCTCTACACTCTGCTACAAATTCTCCAGATCTCCACCCAAAACATCCCTCTAATTTCATTGCAAAATTTGCTGATGAATGATGATACGTCCTACAGTCCTACTTTCTTATAGTCTCCTCTTACATAGACACCGGTCGCCCAGGGAGAATTCGCACATAGGCCGTATTCCATAGGCCCTATATAAAATAATTAAGTTGGCCTAGTTTTATTTTAATAATTAAGCCATACAGTAGGCCCTATATAAGGATCAGAACTCTTGTAATTCAATTTTAGCAAATTATTCGCCATTCACGAAGTCAATATAAGGTCTCTGATAGCATGCCCACTTGAAGCCCACATAGGACCAATTTTCCCACATATAAGACCTGCACAGAGTCAATTTGGGACCCATCTAATGCCCACGGAAACGCTGGTAGAGGTGTAAGCAGTTGTAATGTTAATTATGGTAATCGTAATCTCGAGAATTCTACAGTGCCGAAATACCTAAGTCGCAGCATGGAGCAAGCTTATTTACAGACCAGGGGCGTCTATCCCCCACTAAGTCACTGGAGCAACGTACTCCCCTTCCCCTCTTCTTCCCCCTCCCCTTCCTCCCCTCCCTAAAATGGTGGCACGCACACTGACAGCTAGATATTCCACCCATAACCAGCATAACTTTAATTTATATTATTTACATTATCTATTCTCTTGTTCATGGTTGCGGTGTGCCAGCCAGTTTTGCGTAGGCCTAATAAACGAATATACCTGGGACTAATATTGTTGAATGCAATATAGTCCCAGAATATACTACCCATTTCTTGGATGGAGCATTTGCTCCGAGCTAGGTTTCTATGGTGTAGGCTAGACGCCTCTGGCTCAGCCAAGACAAGTCAATGGGCAACTAAAGTCAGATATTCGGTTCCAGCGCAAGCTAGATATCTATTAAAATTAGATCCCGTAATACTCTTTTCTATAAGTTCTTCTATTAGTTCATTTTACTAATGCAGTTTTTACTTCTGAATTTGAGTGGCCGATAGATCGCTATCGTAATCGCAATCTAATGATTTCTACAGCGCCCGAAGACTGAAATTTTATATATTTTCATTCTAGCCCACTTCAATAATAATATTTGACACAGCTTAGGACTTTATATTTTGCTCTAAGTTATATAAAATATAAAAAAGTATTTGCTATTGCGTGGTATAAACATAATGTGAATCGACGGTTGATACGTTAATTATAGAAATATTTCCTTGATATTGTACACTGCTTACTTATTAATCAGTAGGAGAAATTTGGGTATGTTAGTTATCTTCGGTATAAATTTAAATAGGAATTTTCCAGAAGAAAGCGAGGACCACTCCGAACAAGCGTGCTTTGATTCCATTTAAGGTTTTCAAAACTGTGAGTTTGGGTCGTTTTGTGTGCAGTTTCGAAAAGAAAATGGCTGAAGAGCAAGTGAAAGTTGAGGCTGAGAACAAGGAAGAGATTGACGAAATAACATCGGGTCTGTCTAATGCTGTCAGCGAAGAGAATGATAAACCGGAGGACGCGGCAGACAAGGTCCCCGTGTATGTGCCTGGCCCCACGGCCGTTGATATAACCCCAGACAAAGATGGAGGAGTGACAAAGGAGATCCTTCGACCTGGAACGGGAGAAGATGGCCCTTTGCCTTCCGACACAGTGTCCGTACACTACGTCGGATCCTTAACGGATGGAACCAAGTTCGACTCCAGTCGGGACCGAGATGAATTCTTTGAATTCTCGCTTGGCAAAGGTACATAGTTGCTCAGTTTAGTTATTTTACGGTATATTTTGAAGTTTCGTTGTTTCCTGTTTCGACTGCACCTCTGCCAACGTGTAAATGTAGAGTCCAACTCTCAAATAGGGTCAGTCTGTGTTCTATCAAAAGGTTTATGGGCGTTGTATATTGTCTGTGGAATGGGTGTCTGCAGATCCCTGCATTCCATAGCTTCATGTGCGCTTTTTCGTCATTTTGCTTGAACTGCTGTAACAATGAGAACTGTAAATGTGCGTTTTTATCTTAACTCAAATGGACTGGCATTCCTTTTATTCTCTGCTTTGTATTACTAACGCTTTCTTTTTCGAATTGTAGACCAAATGTGTTCCACCAGACTTTCAGATTTTGCTAGTAGCACTATTGAAGACGAACATGTACAATCGGGATGCGTATGTACTATCTGGGTGGGTGTCTTTGCATCGTGAGGGTCAGGGTAAGCGTCATGAGGGTCGGTTAGGGCTTAGGGTTAGGGTCAGTGTAGCTTATGTATTTGTGCGACTAAAAAACCTATACCTGCGAGTGGAAGCTGGATTTTAAATTCAGGGCCAGGGTTAGGCACCCCTATTGTACATGTTTGGTATATTGAATTGATATCTTGGAGCGATGCCACATAAAGTTTACAGAACACTGCATTAACATGTATCATCATTTTTATCGGGATACAGCAAGACTAGACTATTCTGTGATGTAACTCTAAGTATTGTATTATAAAGTTACTTTGCAAAATGGTGCTTTCTTTGTTAAATAGGTAGTGTGATTAAGGCATGGGATTTGGCTGTGGCAACGATGAAACGTGGAGAACTGTGTGTCATTCAATGTTCGGCCGAGTACGGGTATGGAAAGAAAGGCTCCAAACCAAAGATACCACCAAATGCAACTCTTATCTTTGAAATTGAATTGTTCGACTGGAAAGGTGTGTTTCACTGAGTTATGGTATACTAGTATAGTTGAACCGTTTGAAAATCTTTTGTTTTTAGCAACTATTCTTGCCCCAAGGCATTTTTTAGAGTTATGCAGTTAACACTTTAGTGACGAGAGCGTACTAAAAGTGACTGGGTAACCAATGCAGCTCGTCATTAAAATGTTAACCCTTTAATGATGAGCATGTACTAAAATGCTTGGAAAACTAATTCCTCTCATCGGTAAAGGGCTAAGTGTCATGCATGAGCAAGTGTAAAAAATAAAATTTTTAACCAAACATGACATTTTGTGTCAATCATGAAAACATGTCAGAAATTGAAATTTGATGCTCATAAACTGTTCAAAAGTGTTTTCTTTTACAAATATAACTTTATTAGCACTGTTCAATTACAGCACACGAGTAACCAATGTTGCTTCTGAGTTTGCTTTGTAGTTTTAAAAAATGCGAGTGGGTGAAGTGTAGCTTTTGATAGAAAATTGTTCCCCATTTAATGATCTTAACCAGTAAGTCGGTAAATTCAAAAAGAATGAATTGGAGTCAAATTCTTTCAAATTGAAAAAGTGTTTCCTTTTACAAGTGCATCAAGTGCCTGGGTCTTTCGCACTGGGAGCGCCTCTGATTAGCGAATAATGTGAGAGGCGCTTTATGAATGTTTAGATACAATACAATAAAATACAATAATGAAATAGTTGTTAGCCTGCCTTTAATGGAGTCCAGGTGAAACCATGTGAGACCTGACCTTATTTTTGTCCTTACCATAGCTTTATAAATCCAGAAAATCTCATGTCTATGCTCAATATGCTATCATGAACTAGAGCAGTGCTTTCCAAACTGTGGTCCACGGACTGGTGCCGGTTCGACAGACAGACAGATTGACACACAAACAACGGTTAGTAAGTCTCTCTGTGCCTACCTCTGTCCCTCCTTCCATCCCTCCTTCACTCCCTCCCTCCATGCCTACCTCTCCCGTCATAATGACAGATAAATCCATTAGTTATAGATAAAAATAATTAATAAATTGGGCACCGGTCCTGCTGCAATGGGAAAATTCCTGCTGGTCCGTCACACTGAAAGTAAATTCCTGCCGGTCTGTCACCGTGAAAAGTTTGGGAAACGCTGAATTAGAGTTCTACCGATATCACTTATTGCCGATTATGCTGATGCCACGTATAGCCGATTATTGAAATAGCCAGTACCGATTATGAAGCCGATTATTTCGTTATCGCCCAAAACTATGCACGTGACGTATAAGGAGTTTCCAGTCCTGTGTATAATAGGTCCTTGGTTTCTACGATGTCTAGTACCAGTTAGTAGTGCAATAAGAAACAAAGCATAGTTATTTGTGCTTATTTTTCTTTTTGTAACGATTGTTGTGCAAAAATACATCGGCGCCAATTAATTTTTGCCGATGCCGATTATACTGATTGCTCTAATAATCGGCCCAATTATGAGTATGGCTGATTAATCGAAACTGCAGAAAATTCTTTCAATCGTTCTAACTCAGTACTACCAAAAACTGAGCACAGAGCTCTTGGTTGGTCATTAAGCCTGTCAGTAATGCAGACAAGTCAAATTCAATTTCTGTTTTGAAGTACATTTAAGGTAAAATTTATCTAAACACTCTTCATTTCTCTTTATTTGAACAACTTGTGTGTGTGCTGCCTCTCTATGGAATACCTAGCAGGAGATTGCATATACTGGTCTTAGATAAGACTGTTGTTTTCTCCATCAGCAGTTGCAGGACCATGTTATGAGGTAGTGGATTAATTATTGCTACTTTGGTGGTGGTTTATTCCTACTTTGGTAGCTCATTTGAAGAGTTTACTTGAAATGGCATTATTTAAGTTACCAAATAATGCCGGGCAGTAGTAGTAGGTTATCTAATGGCACCTGTCAGTTTGACCCATAGCCTAGCCAACTTTAACACTTGCCGACGAGCGTGTACTAATATGTATAAAAACTAATCGCTCTCATCATTAAATCGTTAATTGGGAACATCTCTTTATGCAATCATGTCATGGCATATTCTCTGTGTATGCTATGTCATGGTTTTCCTGATTAGCATGGCACGTAAAATCGTACAGAGTATTAATGGCAGAACGATGATAAGGGTGATCATAGCATGTGATGCCGAGAAATTCCATAGATCATGACTTTGATGGTCAACCCCAAATTTAGTGTTTGTGCCCCAATATTTGGTAATCAAAGACTTCAGAGCTCGGACACACTTGGCACCAGTTAGTGTCTGTAGAATTCCGTAATGAATTTTCCTTTTTACTGATCCTCGGTAAGCAAGTAAGTAAGTATATTCTTTATTTTAACCAGCTGACAAAACGCACTCTGGTGTACATTACATGTAAATTAACAGTTTACAAGTTACAATTTCCGGTTTAATTCAAGTATAACATCCTAACCAAGAAAGTCTTTCTCATTAAGCTATCAGCTTTTGGTAATATCCGGTCATGTTTTTTTGGCCGAAGGGTATATACAGTTTTTCTCTTGAAGGTAAAAACCTATGCAAAACATGCCCTGGACAGGCCAAGACATCGGAAAACAGCCGGGTGTCAGCTTGCTTATTTAATTGTTCATATGTCGGATTGTCGCTTGGGAGGTATCTCAGGTGAATCAGTTTATTTATCACTGATTGTAGCTTATTCCTATCTTGTTGCCCTGCAAATCCCCACCAGGCCGGTGCCGCATATAGTAATCTGGCCACCGTTGTAGCTCGAACAACATCATAAAGTTTTATCCCAGATAGACCATGAGCTGATATGATGCGCAAAACTAAGCTGATATGATTGTCTTGCCTTAGTGCGTAATCTGCCAATATGTTGCGCAAAACTAAGGGTCTCAGTTAGCATAACTCCAAGAACATTTAGAACAGACACCCAAACTTAATATTTTAGTAAGCTTCCACCTGCCTTCAATCCAATTCAATTCAATTCAACTTTATTGAATCCGAATTCAATACAAAAGTACAGTAGGCACCAATCGGGATGTAACACTTTCCGGATACAATAGGGAAAGCCCAAAAGGGACATGGGTCTTCCACTTTACTTACTTGATCGAAGACTTGCCACACAAGTCACAACATAAATCTCAGTCTTGGTAACTAATGAGTTGAAATCTAGCGTTGTAGTGACTTCCTTGAACTTCAGTCTTTGTATGGCTTGGTTAAGAATTTTTTTTGGTCTAATTATGTCTTTTTTTACCTTGTATGGCGCATGGTGGTGATGCTTCTTGCAAGAGTAACTGAAGAGGAACATCACTTCAAATGTTGACATAAATTAGTGTAGCGATTCAGTCTAAACATATGGACTTTGTTGCAAAAACATTCATGTTAGTGTAGGAAAATGAGCTTAACAAAAGATGTAGACAAAGTGGTCTATATGTTTTTTAGCAGAGTACCTCAAATCAAAAGTGGAAAGGGGAAGGTCTCTCTGCACATCACATCAGCAGTAACAGTGTTACTGAAAGTATCTATAAGTAATTAGGCTATGCCAGTTTAGGTCTCGGACTTTCTTAGAATGTTTAGATCAGTGGTGCACAACCTTTTTCGGCCTAGGGCCACTAAACGATTTCTTTGAACCCTTCGGGGACCAAACAAGTGATGACTCCCCTTAGTTGGGATGAATGCATGTCAAAATTTATGAAGATAATGTGTGCACTAAAACAAGTATAAAAGTAAATATAAAAAGTTATAGAGGAATGGGACTCGTGGTACATCTATATTACTATAATACTGATGGTTTTTCCAATGCCCACAGTGCGCAAGTAACTGTAGACTTGATGTCAGTGCTGGCTCATAAATAGTCGCTTTTCCTGTTGGAAATGGCGGGCCACATGACGACTCGTCGGGGGCCAGATTTGGCCCGCGGGCCGGAGGTTGTGCACCGCTGGTTTAGATGTCTAGAGTGAATTAGAATGTACATCAGTACTTATTTAACAGTAAAAAGACAGTAAATTAAACTAAATGAGCTGAAATAAATAGCTTATCTCAACTCTGCTACATATTTTCATCATTTATGTTGTATTGGTTTGAGCCTCTTATCATCACCTGTCATTGAGTTTCTCTGTTGGGCAGGAACTTACCAGGTAATATATGTTGATAGCAAGACAGAAAGTGTTGACAGGTGTTTAACATTTCAGGCGAAGACATTTCGGAAGGCCAAGATGGAGGAATTCTGAAGAGTATAATAGAAGACGGAGAGGGATATCAAACACCCAGAGACATGACAACTTGTGATGGTAGGTATCTTTTTTTTTTCAGGCAAAAGAAGGTACAGGCTATGATGTTTCCAATCAAAAATAATCACAAGCTGTTTAATTTTGCAGAAGAAGTTTATCAGAAAGCTGCAAAAAAAACCCAGCAGCTGCTTTTTGTAATGCCTTTGTGTTTTTTTTTATATTTCTCTTCTTTGTTTTGCACTTGTATCATGCACCTGATAGCAAGCTCTTAGTCAGAAATACAGAGTTGCCTGTCCAAAAGCATTGGATGTCATGACCGCCCGACGCCGTGAGTGTACGAAGTCGCGACCGCCCAAAGTGCTGCCGCCAAACGAGTCCAACTGCAGTGCCCCTATGCTGTTTACATAGCCTAATATCAAGCCCTACTCTTTACAGAACTGTCATCTGAATGCTGGCAGTAGCTTTAGAGAAGAAACTGGATGGTGCTGGAGGAGAATCATGCACAGTTTATGCCCATCAAAAGTAATTTTCACCTGTCCAAAATAATTTGCAAAGGACGGGTGGCTGGCTAAGGGCCTGCCTGATAGTAAATAGTTAACAGTTCAGCTTGTGCGTGTTACTTGAATCAAGATTTTATTATGATGGTAAAGTACTGGTATGTTGCTGTTCTAGTGCACATTACTGGAAAATGTGGAGGTCGCAAGTTTGAGGACCGAAATGTGACATTCGTTGTGGGTGAAGCAGAAGAAGCTGGAGTAACGGCTGGAGTCGAGCAGGCTGTGAAGAAGTCAAAGCTGGGTGAAAAGTCGAAGCTTGTAGTCAAGTCCAAGTATGCCTATGGAACGCAGGGCAATTTGCAGTATGGAATTCCACCTGATGCCAATCTTGAATACGAAGTTGAATTGCAGACGTTTGAGCTGGTAAAGAAAATTTCATTTTGCAAATCTTAAACAAGTGGCTATTGTTATGTTCCTCTGAAGCGCTTGTCAGAGTGGAATCTAGATATGCTCCCCATGCATGTCAGAAGAGGTGGCAAGCCAATGAAATTGTTACAGACAGGTATAATGTTAAAGCCTAGTTGTTCCGGTAAATTTTTTGACAGGAGGTTAAGAATAGGAAGAAGTCTTCAGACGAATAGTTGGAAGCATTTGGATAAATTTAAAATAGTTTAAAACAGCATTAAGTAATCATGACTTTGGAGTTAAGAAAAAGAGAATATGGTGTTTGCTAAGCTACATTCAAGATGTGTTGTTTATTCAACTAATTATCTAAAGTCTGTTTGCAACTAGGTAATCATGTAAGCTTCTTGATAGTGCTTTTAATTTTTTCATATTATTTGTCTGAAGACTTCTCAACAGCTGTCTATCTTGCATTGAACTCGACCATAGCCAACTTGAGTAGAACGCACGCTTAACATATTTTCTTCCTTGTGCAACCAACTTTAACATTTTTAGTGCAGTGTGCAAATCTCTATTGCAAATATACACATACGTGCATACGTTAGGGCAGCGGGTCCCAAACTTTTCTGGGTCGCGACCCACTTGTGAATATCTTGGCAGTCTTGATACCCACTGTGTAAAATGAAGCATTGTGTACTAATATTTGCTTCATAAATTGGTATCGAAATATGCGGATTTACGTACAGCGCTTAGAAATGTAAAGCATTAAAAAGAAATTTAGGTAAAAGCAGTTTACAATTTATTGCAATCCAGCTAGTTATAGCCCAGTCATAGCCAAATGTTGTTAGTGCAAAAAATAAATGTTTCTCGAAACAATTTGGCGACCCACTTACCGGAGCTTCGCGACCCACTTTTGGGTCGCAACCCACAGTTTGGGAAACCCTGCGTTAGGGCATTACCGAAATCCGGATTGGTAAACCGATATTTGGACTATCTGGAATTATCCGGATCTGGAATTTCTAACCCACCAGTTAATAACTTTGTATTTTCAATCTACCCTATCTCTGCCACAGGTGGCTGGGGCCGGCGGCCATTGATCCTGTTAATCAGTGAAGAAATATATTGCAGTATAGGGAAGGGGTGACTGACAGGCTGTTTTTCCGTCCTGCACGTGTGTAGCAGATGCTAAGCCATTAGACAATGATGACTAACTTGAAACTAGGCCTTAGTGCATAGATTTAAGAACATACATTATTATTAATCGGAGTCGTATCCGATTGGATAGTATAGGCCATTGACAATGGCCTATACTATCCGGTATATCCGGAACTGGCAAAAAAATACAAAATGGGTTACGTCCTAACATACATGCAAACAGGCACCATTACACACACTTGCTACCTTTTGTAGTATAACGCAGAGTCATCGGGGACATCGTGTCTTTGATACAGCGTGTAGATTAGGCCACGTGTATACAGGGACAGTGCTCAAAAATCAATCTTCAGTGTTGCCTTGCAATTCTTGTATGACACATTAACCAGGATCATGTGTTATAAGTTAATAGCTTAGGGGGACATAACACCACTTTGTGTTAAGCAGAATGGCACGTAAACTAGAAGCACGTAAATGTGTCCACACTGTGCCTATGTTTTCATGGGTGTACATGGTCATTGTTGTACAATTGATTTCATATTACTCTTGCTTGTTGCAGCTGAAGGATTCTTGGCAGCTTAAAATCAAAGAGAAACTGGAAGAATCTGAAAATTTAAAAAATAAAGGAACCAACTATTTCAAGGTAAAACTATTTTTAGGAATTCATGGTAAATAGGATATTGAAAACCAATCTTGAATTAAAAGCTTTACAGTAACCATAATAATGTGCATGAAAAATGATTATTTTGGTTATCAATTGCTCAACATATTGACAGACTTTGTTTGTAAATTTTTGTGGTAATGTAATTATGATACTGTTTGAAATATATTTGTTTGGTTCAGAATCCTTTATGTTTGGGAAAGTTGCTTTCATGTTACTTAATCCAAGTTGGAGCACTGCTCAGACTCACTTTTTTGTGTGGGAAGAATTAAATGGGAGACTATTACTCACAAGTAGCTTACCAATCACTATGCTCGTTTGTCTGTATGTTACCTGCATACATGCAGTCAAATTTAAATTTTATACCATGTGTAACTCCTTTGACCAGTTGCGTACAGGGTCAAATTTGAGTGTTAAGTATTTGTGGGAAAACCTTCTCACCGTGAGGTTTCACAACACCCATGTGACTTTCTCTTTAACTGCCCTGTGTCTTTCCTAACCTGATTGATATGACTTGCTCATCATTCCATGACTTATAACCCAAAGCAGAAGACTGAGAAGATGCAAGCAAGATCTCTAGGTTACTGTATACATCCCAATATCACATTCAACTACAATAGTCGTCTACCTGTAGATGCAGAAACACATTATGTTAAAGATGTCGATGCTTTTGCATAACTCTCACAGGTTGTGCTATATCATATCTGACAGAGCTGTGTTTCTTGGTCTTGTATGTTCCTCGCAGCAGATGCAGAAGTGTCTTACAGGATGTGCTCAATCTTTTGTTATTGAGCGATATTTCTTGGTCTTGTTTATTCCTGGCAGCTGATCACTTTGCTCTCCTGCACAATGTGACCTGGTTGTCCCATCAGCCCAAATTTCCACAGCACAGCGTAGAAGCTTTGCCATGGTTAGTCCATCCTTTCTGGACCAGGTAGCCTAGCAACCTGCAATGTAAGCCTCTTGGTCTTCCTGTGCCTCTTTTGGTCAGTGCCTGAAAACCACTTTGTTCAATTCCTTTTGTAAGGTTTCTCTTGAAGATGCACTATACAAATGTGCAATATGATTATGTTCAGTTGTATACCAGCTGCCAGATTCAACAAACAACTATATCATGTAAAAATATGAATGGTTTAAATGCAGACAAATTGTAAGTTTTTCAACGTGCTTCTACCTTCAGATGCAGTTCTGTCTTGTCACCTTGTATCATGAAATGTCTGAGAATATATTCAATTACATATTATTTGTATATTTTTTAGGCTGGAAACTACAAGAGAGCGATAGCATACTACGAAAAAATTGTTGAATACTTGAAAGATGAGGAGAAGCTGAAGGAGGATGAAATGCAAGGCCGCAACCAGTTGCTTGTTGCAGCACACCTGAACATTGCGATGTGTCATCTAAAGTTGCAAGATGACATTGAAGCCTGTCACTCCTGTGACACTGCACTTCAGCTTGATCCGAAAAACGAGAAGGGATTCTTCCGCCGAGGAACGGTTAGAATCTTTCCAAGTGTTCCAAGTGTTTATGTATTTTATTACAGAGTTTTAAATTGTTGCTTACAGCATAATTTCAGATAAGACTGAAGGCTGAATGTGGAAACACAAATCAAAAACTTGATTAAGAAGAAAGATATTTTTTGTTAAATCTCTCGAGATTTATTAATCAAAGATTTATGTTTCTTTCATCCATCCACTGTATGAAGACAGATTTGTAACCAGTTCTACCAGACAGCACACGGTGACACCCCCCCCCCCCCCGAGGCTTTCAGGCTTTGATTTAGAGCACAGAAGTGAGAGAGAAGAATTCTGAATATATTTTTATAAAAAATAATCCTAGGTATGGTAATTTCTTAGTTCACTGAACCGTGGTTGTCACATTATTTCCTTAACAATAAGCAGATGTGGCCATTAAGCTGATTATAAAATATGAATTGTAATTGTAATTAGTAACTTCTACTGTGCTGGTGTTTAATGCACAAGGCATGAACTGATGGCACACTTAAAGCAAGCTGTAATCAAGTCAGTGTCCAGAAGATCAGCCCGTAAATATAATACATGTTACTTCTGATTACTCCTGATACTTAGTTAAAACTAATTGATGTTGATTGCGGTTACTGTTTCTGGTTAAGGCCAACTTGAACCTGCACAACTATGAAGATGCAGTCGCTGATTTCAAGGCTGTCGTTGAACTGGATCCTCAGAACAAGGCAGCAAAGAACCAGATGGCCATTGCATCTCACAAGATCAAGCAGATCCGAGACAAAGAGAAGAAGACATATGCTGGAATGTTCGACAGGTTCGCTTCTGCGGATGCCAAGGTTTGTGAAACGATCTTCAGAATTAACATTGACAAATTTTATAGTGTGCTGTCTTGTAACTGCCTCTGAACGTGGCAAAATTTTAATTCCTGACATATTGGGGTTGATCAAGATATGGGCATGGTTGCATGGAAATAAGTGATAGGCCTATAATTGGATCACACTCCAAGGTAAATTGGATTTGGAATTCACATCTAAACCCATGTAATTTCAGAATCTGTGTTATAATAATACGTGTTACATGATTTGGCTACCTAGAAGTAGGACTTTGTTTGCATTCAGGTTTTACAGTTTATGAATGTCAGTACATGTTCTGTTCTCTTTGAATGACAGAAAGCAGAAACACTGAAAGTGTGGAAGGATGACGACAAGACGGAGGAGCAGAGTGGTTCAAACGAAGATGCACCCAAGGATTCAGAAACTGAGCATAAAGAAGAATGTAAACAAGATCTTCCATCGGACAGCGGTGACCATCCTGGTGTCACTGCTTAACTTCACCGCTTGTAATTTTCTATCGTAATCCTGTGAGCATTCCACATGTGACATGCTGGATTTAGGAAATCAACAGTCACTTTCATTGATTGGTAAAAGTTTTAATGCACTGGATGACATTTTTGAGGAAATGAATTTCGGCATTTTCAACTGAAGTTTAAAGGTTTTATGCAGTTCGTTGCTTGTATGACAATGTCTTGACCACATTTTCACCCAACGCCATCGAAAATTTTTTTTTTATTAGTGAACACATTACTGGCAACAAATAAGTTGTTAAAACTTAGTTTAAAACATTTTTATAACTTTATTGAATGTGAAAACCACAGAGTTCGTGTTGTGTATGTAGTATGTGGTGCTAAGTTGTTAGCACTTCAGCTTGTTGACCATTTATACCAATTGAAAACTTCTGTCCTCTTTGGGCCTAGTTTGTGTGCTTCAATATGTGTGTGCATGTGTTGGAGTTGAGGGTTCCTTACACTGTCCACTTTTCTGGTAAAATATGCCTTATCAGTAATTGTGACTGTTGCAGCTTATCAGTCTGTTCGGGACTATTTCCTCTGACCTTTAATGGACTTCTTCAAAGTATTTTTGCAGTCTCGGTTGGAAACTGACTAGTAGAAACAAGTAGTCTGGAAATTCTAGAAAGAAATGGTGAGAACTGTGGCTATAGACCAAATGAAAAGGGTAGAAGCACTGGAATAACCCATTTACCAATGTTCTGTGGAAAACGGGGTTAACCCAGAAGATAATCCAGAGCTAATGTACTTTACTTGTTATCAATGAATGAAAGCTTGTGAAAACAAGTACATATATTTTAATTAGTTTCAGTTGAACATTTTTCATATTATTTATTGATTTTCTTAAGTTTAACATAATATATGACTCAAACATGGTGATACTGAGTCTAAACCTATAGATACTGCAGAGTGAATAACAGAAACGCTATACGTTCATTGCAATTTTAAAGGAAACAGAAAGCTGCAACACATGGTAAAAAGAAGTCATTTTGAGCACTGAGTGAGTCGAAGATATTACTGCCTAAAGTTCTGTAGGAAAGCCAAATGGTGGCCAGTTTGGATGCTCTCTTGACAGTTTCAGTCTGTTGATTCCACTGTTGTCGTATGCACGCTTGCGATTAGGTGGCACATTCAAGGAACCGGGCTTCTGCAAAGCACAAAATTATTAGTATTCAGCAGTACCGGTATTTTGTTTAATATGTACTTCAGTGGTTTTCAACCTTTTTGTAGTGACGAAACCCTACACAAAGCACTCGTTTGATCACAGAACCCAGCGTGTTTCAGCCGTCCAATTTTTCAAAGAATAAATGTTTTTTTAACTTGTAATATTAACCTGTAACAGTGTAACTTGTAAAATTTGCAAATTGCTCCATAGCCACAGCTGTTCCGCCTCTCTGGAGTAAAACTCCCATCAGAATTACGACAATTATGTGACCGTCCTACAAGCTTACCAGAACCTTGCCTACTTGATATCTCTCCACAGGTCTTTTGTTCATAACTTAAACAATGCTCTTTCAGAAATCTTCTCTCGATTCCTCCTCTTCCCCTCCAATTCTAAACACCATCCACCATAATTGACCGTCTGCCTGCATGACCCCTCAAGATCTTGGCCTGGAACCGATTTTGATTGTATACCTGACTGAGCACTTGTGAATAAGCTGGTTCCCGCGATTCCAATTTTTTGGGGGCACTATAGAAATTCGAGATTGAAATTACAATTAATGTTGGGGCAATATCTAGATTTTAGAATTTTAAACTTTGAATATCGTGTCTAGCATGAATGACTGAAAGGTGTACAAATTTCTGCTCATTGCTCATCCTTTTGTGAACCCTAGGGTTCCGCGGAACCCCGATTGAAAACCACTGATATACTTTATTTCGCTCAAAGCAGTAACATGAAGATTAGAAAAACGCAAAAATAAAAAATAAAAAAATAAATAAAAAATACAAAAACACCAACTCGAGCTAAAACTCCCCTGGAGTATACATGTGATGCTGTTAACATTCCTATCGGCATATATCTGTATCGGCTTATGCCTGTAGGGCTGGAAGAGCCTCTGAAGAGCGCGCTATATAAATGTCTAGATTGAGTACGTTTTTATGGATTGATGGGGCGTAATGTAATGTTTATGTGTTTAGTTTTACAACTGCTCAAAAGTTCCAATTTCTTTGGGGTGAAATGTTTTAGAGGGAAAGTTTTTGGATTCCTTCCCTGTCTAAGAAAAAATAGTACTGAACTATTTTGGTTTGCATTGTAAACAATTCATACACTAAATTATCATGGCCTGGTCTTGCCATTCTAACATAATACCTTTCACAGCATCAACAGATGACTCGCAGAAACCAACTTTGCCAAGTTTTCTGTAAAGCAAAGCCTGTCAAAGGGATGGCATGCTGATATGCTCTGTGTTTAGCATGTAATATGAAGTGCACAGAATCGAGCCTCCCCTAGACGACTAGATTTTGCCTTATGCCAAACTGACACAGCAGAATGGCTACTCTGGATTTGAATTATAGGCATGAAATGTTCTCAATGGTGTTGCATACAGCTACAGACATAAAATTATAAGACAATTAATTTTTGTTAATGCTTAGTTACATGTACTAGGCAGTGATACTGTCTAAAGCCAGAGCATCACAATCATAAACTATGAGGTGATAAAGACTTGTAATTTATAAGACTTTTAAAGAGACTCTTACTTGGAAAGTGGGAAGTGATGGCATGCTTGGTTTATGGGTTTCAGCCTGTGGCTTTTTAGGAAGGTTTCTAACCAGCTGACCAAGCAGACTTTCAAACAATCCAGATGACAGCTGCAGAGGATTGTAATCTGGCAGCAGGGCAACCTATACATACAAAATCTATAGATGTAAATTATACCAGTATGTATAGTTTAGTTCACTTAAAAATTTGGCTCATACTTAACTTCACAACAGTTTAAACTGTGCATAGCCTTAACTACTCAAAATCATGGTCTTCTTAAGAAACAGACTACTTCCACAATTTATAAGACTGTTAGAAGAAATGTAATGGTATTGGCCAGGATATAAGCAACACTCCATAGTTGACTGACACAGGAGAGAATTGACCCACAAGGAGTAAACAATGTAAATGGGACTAGATGGCTATACGCTAGATGTTTACAGCCTGCTAATTCAAAGAGCAAAGATATAAGGGTGTTGGCTGGAATAAAGGCCACACTCCAGTGTACTTTAGTCTGCATTGTTGTAAAGAGTCTGGCAAGGTACACACTGCACAGTAGCTAACACCTGTGTTCTTAATATACCATAGGCTAACCTGCTACAAGTGTAATTATGGAAGATATCATCTTATGTAAGATATTATCTTTAAGATATGATATCAAAGATCATATGATCATGATGGATGAAATAAACAAGGATGTGATGAGCAATTGTTGTAACAGCTGTTGTGTAATTATGTCTTGAAGATGTGGAGGATAAGTAGCATATAAGCAAGAACAAAACTTAAACTATGGAACTATTGTCACCCCAGTGCTGTTGTATGGATCTGAATGTTGGTGCATACAGGAGGACGAAGAGGCTTTTGGTGGCAGAAATGACCTGGCTAAGAAGAATACCGAAGCAGGACGTTTTGGCGCCGCCGTTTTGGCGCGACCGTTTTGGCGCAGCCGTTTTGGCGCACGGCCGTTTTGGCGCACAGCTGTTTTGGCGCACGGCCGTTTTGGCGCAGGATATTATACATCGTATAATATAGGCCTATAATATAATACGAAGCCCGTATCATACAATATATACGTTGATGTCTACCGCTGTGTTTGCTTCTGTTCCTTCTCTGATCTACAAGTCGTATAGGCCTACATCGTAAAATATATAATATAAAATATATACGTCGCAGCTGATGTCAGGATCAGGACAATCGTTGACAGTTACGGAGAACGTAACATCATCGAGTACCTTCGAGGAATAGCGCATAACTTTTTGATGGACTCCTGAGGAGCCAATGAACTGTTCAACTTTCGAAAAGGAAGCGCATTAGTGGTTTTTAACATTATCAGCTTTGAACATTTCTTTTAAGCTTTGATTTACTGGGTTTATACGTTGTTTACATATGCAATAAAAATGACTAAACATTTCTTGCCTACTGTTATGTACCACGCTTATTTTTCTGCGCCAAAACGTCCTGCGCCAAAACGGCCGTGCGCCAAAACGTCCTGCGCCAAAACGGCTGCGCCAAAACGGTCGCGCCAAAACGTCACGTACCAGACAGGATTCGCAATGAGGTGATCCGGAAGGAGTTGGGTTAGATTGAGACACTAGTAGACAAGATTAGAAAAGAAGACTTGCCTGGTTTGGACATGTAACAAGGATGGACAACAACAGACTTTGGCTAGTGAACACAGCAGTTTTGAGAAGTATCCTGTACTGAATAGCATCAGGGACGTCATTTGGGGGGGGCAAGGGGGGGGCATTTGCCCCCCCCTGATTTTTGGAAAAAAAATGAAAAAGCTGAAACAAGAAAAGGAGGAAGAAGAAAGGGGTAAAAAAAGAAAAAATGATACTCAAATTCACGGAATTATTATATACTATGAACAAAACTAGAGTCTGCATAGGTTTTTTCACAAGACCACACCTATTTGCCAGTGTGGGGGGCACATTATGCAGTTTTCCCTCGAAAATTTTGAAGAAACAACCAAAAACTGTAAAATTTCTTCGCGCAGAGCGCGAAAAAAATTTTTACCTCTTTTTTGACGTCCTTGCCCCCCCCTGAAAAAAGCTGAAATGACGTCCATGAATAGCATCTTATTTAGTGTCTATACACATACAGTGAGACCACTTTATTACGAGGTAAATGATGCTTAGCCGAATCAAACTTGAAAGAGTTGTGTGTCAGTTTTGGAACCTGGTAAAAACAGAGCTGTTAGGCCAAGACTTTAGGTAAAATATCACTGAAGAAGATGGTCAAGGTAAACCAGGGTGCAATATGCAAAGGTAACTTGAAGTTACTAACTTCCTCATCACCAACTCAGACCATCCATACACAAGGATGCCTGCTACATTTCTTGTTCATTCTTATAGTTCTTGTAAATGAATAGCTAAGTGTTTTCATTTTAGTTTTCATTACGAAAATAATACTGATGTGGATCCTGCCTTCAGCTTAACGATACATACAAATACAGTGTATCTGCAGTTGTACATATTACCTTTAACAAGCTTGTGTAAAAGTATATTCTCTGTAGTAAAAATCCCTAACCTGAAAATAATCTTAAGGAACCTGGAGACAATACAATGGCTGACCTTTTCAACAGCCTCAGTTACTGCTGACAAATTCTCCTCCAACGGTTTTTCCAGACTAGGTAAATCTACAGGCATGAGCAGCTCATGTACTCCAATCGACTTCAGTAGAAGAGAGCAGCTCGGAGATGGCAGGAGGATGAAATGGCCATTCGGAGGATGTGTAGCGTTTACAGACGTGGAGGCAGAATATGGATAACCAGAGACTGTAGCACTTGCTTTTGCACACGTCTCATCCTTCTCATGAGTCAGCTTTGCAATTAATGCCTGGTTCTGCAATAGTTTACCAACAAATGAACTTCGGTGTTAATATTTCTATAATTATTATGCACTATTGTACGAGTAAACACTAAACACTAATCATGAAGGACTTGTGCAAGGTCTCTACACAGTAACCATCTCCTCGGGAAAGCTTGAAAGGCATTGTATTAATGTTTGTTACATTATATTACTGATATGGCTCTTTCTGAAGCCAGAGTGGAACTCTGGAATGAGATTACGCGTTTCTCAGTAGCACATGATCTGCTGAGCCACAATTCTTTCAGCAACCTTTGAAGGTAAGAGAGGTTTGAAATCAGTCGATAATTGTGTAACACTGTCTGTATCCATACCTGGTCTCTTCAGTTATGGCATTATTATGGCACGTTTCTGACACTCAGGAAGTTCAATTGTAATTAAGCAATGAAGTACTAAAGATACAATACTGTAATTACGTATTTGCACTACTGCAAATGAATTTAGTGCAGCCTGTTTTACTGTTGCCAATGTTTACTGCACTTAAAAATTACTGGTTTGATAGTACTTGAAAATGTGGTAGGCAGCACAATTTCCAACCTGTTGGTTGAGCAAGTAGCACAGAGCCTGGAAGTGTTGCTGGTTCAATTCTAGTTCATCCCAATCAATTTTCCAGCAGGTTGTTGCACGCACCACCAGAGGCTTCAAACACAAAATTACTGAAGCCTTAAAAGCACATAAATCAAGTTCTCTACAGATGGTAATCTAACACAAAATATTTTTTAAGATTGCTATTACTGGCAATCAGTCTTGTTGTCCTCAAGACCAAGGTCTTGGTCTCGAGTGCACTCAAGTTCGTTTTTAAAAGTCTTGGTCTTGGTCTTGGTCTTGAGACCAAAAGTCTTGGTCTTGGTCTTGAGGTTCAAGGTCTTGGTCTTGGTCTTGAGGTTCAAGGTCTTGGTCTTGGTTTTGCAAGACCAAGACCAAGACTTTTGTCAAGATGAAGAGTGATTAATTTTAACAAACGGCAAGAATTTTAAAAATTTATACAATAATCACTCATGCAGTTATCGCTTTAGTATTTACACGGTGTGAATGAGGCTTCACTGTTGTTTTGGACAATTATTTTGACTTTCGGTTATTTACAATGGAATGATTTCAAAACAGACTCACGATTTGTAGATTATTTTACATCCGGTTCTTGAAAAGCTGCTTTGTGTGCTAGCGATTTCAGCATCTGTAGACCGAATTTTTTCACATGGCGGAATTTTTTTAAGGCCCCACAGGTCACGTCTTGGTCAGAAAATTCTGAGCGAATTGGTTTTTATAAAATTCAACAGGCATTTGGAATAACATTTTGCATGAAGGACTTTTGTAAATACGAATTCGGAATTCTCTACAGTCTGCATTTAGAGTTGTTTTGCTTGAATAAAAGACGTACGTTTTTTTTATCAAAATAATGAGTAGTCCGACTTGACAATTTTTTTTAGTAAGGAATAGAAGTCTGGATATGGCTGTGATTTTTGGGGTCTTGGTCTCGGTCTTGGTCTTGAGGTTCAAGGTCTTGGTCTTGGTCTTGGTCTTCAGGTTCAAGGTCTTGGTCTTGGTCTTGAGGTTCAAGGTCTTGGTCTTGGTCTTGAGGTTTAAGGTCTTGACAACAAGACTGCTGGCAATATGACGACAGTTTCACAGAACTTTACAATAACTGAAACTGTTGCCATATTGCTGGTATGCCCTCACAATGAGGGCATACTGGCATAGCATTACTCTGTGATGTAGATTTTGGTAAATGGTTCCTTAAAACTAACACTGTTAACTGATATACAGCACCATCTGCACAAAAGGGACAAAATACGGAGTAAGGTTAGGTAAGTACTCTGAAGGTCATGGAGTTTAGGGTCTGAAACTGCCTTCTTTCTCAATTTTGGCCTATGACATCAACGACTGACAATGAGACTTGAACACCTTGATTAAAAATCAAATTAGCTCTACTAATAAGTGCATGCTTTCATGTGGTTCAGACATCTTGCAAACCCTGTTACTGGCAACTTTGTATGACCTGTCCTTATCTTTGGCGGAAACCCAGCATAATCACACAGAGATCTACATCTTTTAACATGGTTCTCTTTCCTGAATTTGAAGAATCGTTTGGATGTAGCCTAGTGCAAGTACATAACAACAACCAGACAATGGACAGCCACAATACCTCTGTAATAAAATGCAAAGGACACCAAAGATGCTTCACTAAGTGGACAGAGCGATATGCATGTATTGAAGAGCATCATTTTACATACGTTTCCAAACAGAAGTGAATCACAGACTGTCTCTACTGCAACTCGACCTATGACTTGAAGTCTATGGATGCAGACATCAGATGAGTCGGACCTCATTCCTCCAGTGGCAATTAGTGGCTTAGATGACTGAGAGTCACAACTCAGTATCTGCAAAACACAATTACATTTTGGTTTTAGCTACTATGGTAAAGGTTAAGTAATGTTAGGTAATTATTTATTTATTTATGTCCTATTTCTTTCTCTGCATTAATCTTGAACACTGCAGCACTGCAGTACACAGAAAAACAGACGGCACAAACAGCACAAAGAGAGAGAGAGAGACAGAGAGACAGAGAGACAGAGAGACAGAGAGAGAGAGAGAGAGAGAGAGAGAGAGAGAGAGAGAGAGAGAGAGAGAGAGAGAGAGAGAGCAGACTAAAAAAAGACCTCCTTATCAGCAACCCACCAGTCAGGCAACCTTTGGCATGACAAATGGACTTCATCAAGACTTCGTAATCTGGAAATGTATACAGCGCCTAAACAAGTCAAGTAGCGGGAACCATCTCTATTATTTCACAGGACTTGTATAAACTTGATTCGAAATTAGATAACTACATTAGTACAGAGTTACACCTTGAAGTGAGCACTTCACAAAGTATACCCCAAACCAAATGCTGAATGCTGTGGTGAAAGTCAATGCATGAACAGATGGCTGTGATGTTACCCATGGGTCACCGTGTCATACTACATGGGCTACATAAACAACCTCTCAGTAGGGCTCAGTAAGTAATAAAAACAAACACATAAATTAGTTTTGCCCAGTTTTGTAGGGCCTACAATGTGTCTCCTTTCCTAAGTTGAAGGCATGTTTTGTACTGATATTTCTCATATATCAAAGTATTATACAGGGATATTCTCATTTTGCTTTAGAGTCAGACCTAACAAGGGGAAATAAAAAAACCAAAACATGGAGCCAGTGTATCACAAGCTTGCTTAATATTGCACTATCCATAAATTAGTTCTGCCCAATTTTGTACTAGATAGCAATGTATCTTCTCTACCAAGTTGAAGGCGTGTTCTATACTGATATGTCTGATAAATGCAAACAAAGTCATTTATTCTACTTGAATCTGTTCATTCTTATCTAACCAGTCTGCATGTGTTTGTACTCGTTTCAGGATATACATATATATATATATATATATATATATATATATATATATATATATATATATATATATATTAGGATATGGGCGTGGTGGCTCAGTGGTAAGTTCGGTGCCTTGTGACCTGAGGGTTGCAGGTTCGAATCCCACTCTAGCCGCTGCGTACGGACCTTGGGCAAGTCCTTCACTCGTGATTGCTCGTGGCGCTTCGGCGTGAAAACTCCGACACAGTATCAATGCTGTAGTCGGGAGCGCCTCTGAGTAGTAATAGACTTGAGGAGGTGCTATAGAAATATCCGAAATAAATAAAAATAAATAAAATATATCTATAAGCTATATTAAACATCAATCTCCAGGGTACCAGATGTAGCCTGCCTTTCAAGCCACTCGGCTGGTCTGTGACAGCAAAACCACATCAAGTGCAGAAAGCATGATGAACACCTGCTACTTGCATGGATGTAGGACAAAGACAAGTAAGGAGTTGCACTACATGGGGAAACTTTAGTAGATTGAATAAATTGAGCTTCGAAAACAATATAGTCAGACTACATACAAAGTCCTGGTGGAATGGAATGCACTGTGGACTCAGAATTCTTTGCTGCATATCACAGCGTAGTCTAAATCCTGACTCTAGATAAACACAAAACAGTTTTGCTTAGCTTCAACCATGCATGGTCCAATAAAACAATAGGATTACAATTGCAGGTTTCAAGGATTATGAATAAACATCACCCAACTAATTAATTGTGACATACACCGATATATGCAGCTCCAGAGACAATGGCATACCACTCAGTAGTTTGGTCTCTAAAGCCACTATATAAATTCACCAATTGTATCGTATTGTATCTGAACATTTATAATGCGCCTCTCACAGTGTTTGCTAATCAGAGGAGGTAGACGAGAGTACTTGGCATCATTAACGTTACAACTGATTTCTGTTCTGCCTATGTTCAGAAATTGCAGCATTGAACCTAGGCTGTGGTATGCGCTGATCAACTACTAAGCTGATTAATAATAAATGAAATTGATTGATTGAAGTTCTAGCAGGAATTCGCTTGTGAAGGAGTTGAGTTATAGTAATTGAAACGGCATAGCCAGCTCATTAGCTTATTGTCCCAGTATGCAATAAGAGGTAGAGCACAGCGGTTTTCAAACTTCATTTTTATTGTACCACCAGGTAAAAAATTCAAATGTTGGTGTACCACCAGCAAAGGTCAGATCAAAAATAACAGGTGAGCGTGAAGTCCCCTTGCAATTAGCATAGGACAGCAGGTAGACAAATTTAAACTTAATATATATTTTTAACCCTCATGCGACCAACATATTTTACTCCTTAATATGACCAACTGGGGTCCCGTGGGACCCCAATAGTCGATGATGTGTTCAGTGCTTTCTGCTCTTGTTGAAACTTCATTTTATTTTGCTACAAGTACAAGTTCTAACTGTTCATTGTTTACCTGGGTTTTACTTACCATCTAATTGTCTGACAAGATAAAATTAGGCCGGTTACATGAAGTACATTGGAAGTGGAAACCTGCCGAAGGGCAGAAAACTTAAAGAAGAATACATGAAGTACATTCACGCTGCCTTCTTGTTGTAACCGCGTTGGCACAGTGAGCATCGTCGACGCTTGGCCTTCGAGCTTTTAGATATTGAAGCTGGGTGTTGTTGACAGTGTTGAACTTCTACACCACAGTTCTTCACTGCAGATCTGATTGGTGCTAGGATTATAGGAGTCATTGCTCGTTGTCACATGTGAGGTGTTACTATGGCATATCCGAGCTCTACAGTATAAATAAGATACGTCGTCGCCATGTGGTCTTCTAAATCTGCCAGTCTGGATTATTACCCAACCACTGAATTTAAGAAACAATTCCAGCTACAGTATGTCGAGGATGTTGAAAAACAGCACCATGAGCCAATGTCTGATTTTTCTTCTTTTTGTGTGCATTGTAGCCAGGTGATCCATGTTGTCAACACCACTTTTTGTTCCACTATAATAATAGAGGATTATTTCTGGCTTGCTGATCATCTGAACATCGGTGGTAGCATTGTGGTGTAGCGTGGATATAGCCAACACAGCTTAGCCGGGTTTAGAAGCAAACATTTCAAGAGTAAGTTGGCCATGGAGTATGCAGAGTCCAGTGAACGCTAGTATTTCCTTGTCATTGACAGGTTTCCATTCAGCACGTTGATCTTGAGGATTTCGTTCATTCTAGACACATATTCGTCTCGACCTGATGCCGAATTTGCTCCAACTGCATCACCTTGCCATCTTCCTACTTCTCTACCACGTAACCTATTGCCACGACCTCTTTTTCTAACTGACATACTGCTTTGACTATTGGTGGCTTGAACAGATAGGCATTGCGTTTCTGTGTCGACTTCGTCGTCTGCACTTTCCACATCACTGTTTGCAGAATTCTCAGATACATGATCATCATTCTCCGAACCTGAGTCGTTGTCCCCTTAGGGACCTCTCAGGGCCTTCTCCAGACCTTTCTTTTTGACCGGGCCTGAATCGGGAGCGACACTCAGTAGACTTCTTGAAGGGGCGCTATATAAATTTATTATAGATAGATTATCCGTGCTACCGTATTCTCCATAAGCACTCTCTTCAAGAGTAGTGCTTCTTTTGCATTGTATCACTCCAAACCAGTTCTCATTGTCATAATATCTGTTCACAATGTAGCGTTCGGTTCTCTAGAAAAGCATTGCTGAATCTGGGGTCCTGCGGGACCCCAATGGATATTATTTATTTAAAAAATAACCGTAAAAGCAAAACCTGATTCCACTAGACATAAACAGTGAGCAATATCCAGGTGACAAATTCATAAAATGCCGTTAAAAAATATTGAATAGCACAGAAGTACCACAAGCCGATACTATGCTGGGGTCCCTCAGGACCCCAGTTGGTCACTTGAGGGTTAAGAATGTAATCATATCAAAAAAAGGAAACATAAAATCACCAATAGAAGTGTTAATGTGAGCTGTCCACATTATTGGTGGTCTCCTGAAGTGTACCAACATATCTGGCTGCATTCAGGACTTCCTACACTGGCTTCCTGTGCCCCAGCGCATCCAGTTCAAAGTTTAACTCTTATGTGCAACTGTCTCGTCGGGGTAGCTCCTTCATACCTTAGGACCTTCTGTGCTTTGGTCTCACCACTCCCTAGTTTCTCCACTCTCCAATCGGCCACCAAGGACCTTCTGGTTGTCTCCTGTATGCACGAGGCCACTGCTCAGAAGCTTTGCTCCTCTATTTGGAACCGCCTTCCACAGGAATTGCGGCTTGAGCTCCTCAGTCTTTCTCTTCCCCTGTTTTGGAAATGCCTGAAGGGGAGCAGAAACCTCAAAACATTACCTGCCCTTGCAGAAATTTTAACCCTCGCTATCTGGGTTGACAGTCCAGCATGGTAACCACTAACTCTGACTAGCAGGAGAATGCACACAGCAATACAGCTGAATGATGCCAGAGTCCACTAACAGCATCCAGTGTCTTTTAATATAATATATTGTAAATCTTCAAAATTCGTCAGCACCACACAAAAGCAGCATCAGGGAGACCAGTATATTCACTATTGCAGCATTGCATTGCTGTTCTCATGCATAAACCCCCCACAATCCTGTGATCTTATACGATGTCTACAGCTAGCTTATACCTGTATGCGTATGTATGTATGTGTGTGTATATATATATATCATGCCACTTAATATACTGCCTTCTAAGTAACTAATCTTCTCTAAAAAGCTTCTGAAGCATTACTGTAATAACGATCAAGGTATCAACTGATGGTCACAACCAGTGCTTTTTTCAGCCAGAACGTGCAGGAAGCGTGCCGGCACCTTTTTCAGCTACTAAAAAATAATTTATTTATTTTAATAATAAAAACAATAATTTAGTTGTTTTAATTTAATTTCAGTGTTGTGAACTGTTTTCAGCATTTACTGAGACCCCTCTCAACCCCTAATCCCGTTTATCTCGAGATTTTAGCCCTTCCATAATTGTTCAGTTCCGGAACCTATTGTTCAGTTCCGGAACCTTTTTTTCTAGAAAAAAATCACTGGGCACAACTGAATGGAACTGGTTAAGTGTGCCAAAATCCAGGGTGAGTCCAGTGTGAAACAAAGAGCAAAATCCGATAAGACATTGAAAAAGACTAAATGAAAATACATGACAAAGTTCAGACGAGTCTGGTGGATAACCAGAAGCAAAGGCTCAGTGAAAGGATGAGTGAAATCTCAGAAGACCCAGATATTCGGTCACTGATGAAACAAACTCTTAAAGGCATGTGTATGCAGTGCACAGATATTGGACATTATTGATGTAAGTGATATAAAAGATATTGTGCTTATCTTTGTCAATCGCTTACTTCATTATGTGACACCTGGGCTGTCCTAACTCACGAGACCCCGTGTCCCTTTGGACCGTCCTTTGGTACCCATTTTTACTCAAAGTTTGACTTCACTTCTTTTCTCTCCTTGTTTGCTTAGTTCTCTTGTTGATTTTACTCATTTCTCTCAGCTGGGTGCAGTAAATTGCTTTGAAATTGGTTAAAAGAAAAATGGTATTGTAGCATTTTTATACCTATGGTTAATGAATTATGAAGCTTACCAAATACAATGTGAAGATGTTCACTATCAGTTGCTGTTTCATGAAGCCAACCCATGAAGAATGTCTGCAGACTGAGTGGATCTACTCACAAAAAAGTAAGTATGCCAAATATGGCCAATAAAAACAGTTTGTAATTTAATGGAAAACATTTACCAAACTGCTTCAAATGTTTCATTTGTGTCATAGACTCAGAACATAAAATCACTATTAAAAAGAAACAGATTTTCAATCACTGGCAAAACGAAGGCATGACAGGAGTAATTGTAACAGGTGTTTGTGGTAGTTTTTAAGGTTGGAGAGGGTGGGAAAATAGAAATGCATTTACTTCTCACCTCTGCATCCAGGATTTCAATTATGAGGAAATTGACAATTAATTTCCACATTGTGTAATGCGAAAGGAAACTTTATTGAGCTGCTGCTGTTGTGTCTGTACATCAACTGAATATCTACCAATATAAAGCAGACAATGAGGATTGATGCTGTCAGAGGAGGCATTTCCTGATTGAACAATTACCTTACCTTACTGGATCAAGGGAATCATGACAGCTTGCCTTGCCTTGCCCAGACAATCGAGTACCTACCGGTATTTCTGAATTATGGGCCACTAATAATAAAGCTATTACTGTACCTCACAACTTCGCAAGTCTGGAAGAAAACAGAAAAACAGAAAAAAACAGAAACAGTACAAAGAAATAGTTCAAAGTTTGCCCAGGATTACAGGACTTATATTTTTAAAGGCAGACTGGAAGTAGATAATCTTAAGAAATCCCTTACGTGAGTCGATATGAAGAATTTCAATAGTTTCACTAATGTCTGCAATTCCCTCAGCTGGACCACTCGTTTGGCTACTACTGCTACCAACATCCTCAGGAAGCCAGCACAAGGTAGGATCCATCACCTGGACCACCTGCATCTTCTGCAACCACACATGGGCATAGATTGACCATCAAAGTACTTCCATAACCAAAGGAATTATAAGCACAGCTAGCTAAATTAAAAGCACTGAGCATTAGTCTAACCAACATCTAACCAAATTTAATCTAATCTAAAAATCTAATCTAGGCTAGTCCAACCCAATCTTATCTAATGACTTCTACAGCACCATTATCACATTTGCACAAGGCATCAACTGATGGTTGCTCCAGTGAAATTGTGGTCGAAAATCACAATCCATTGGAGAGCAGTTTGAAATCCAATATAGGTCATGGACATAAAGACAAGGTGCAAAAGCAAGATGAAACAGATGCAACATGAGCATTTAGTAGCCCACAGAGTCAGTCGTTAATGAATTACTGACTGATTTAATGAGTTAGCGACTGACTTAACGACTAGTCAACTGGCTGTAGATGTTGAAGCCAACATATTTTCAATGCAATGTTTACTTGTATGAAAAGATGCCATTTTCATCATGCAGTGTAAGAGACACCACTCAAGCAGGTAGTAAGATCTAAATGCAGGGTAGGATAGTTTGGGACAGCACAGTAGAAGAGAAAGATGGAGCTGTGCACAGCGCATGACAGTCTAATGCCTAGTGAACCTGACTACCAAGCCCAAGGTTCGGAATTCAAATCTCTGTCAAAATGAAGATATTCCCTACATTTATTCTATTTCTCTACCATCCCCAGCACAATTACCTTTCAAATAAGTACACTGACTGTAAACACTTGATTGGAAGAGTAGACAGCATGAGGGAGGACAGGCTATCTGCACTCATTCACCAAGGCCAAGAACATTAAGTCACTAACACTCAAAACACATGGCTGCCTTTTGGGCATAGCCGCTGTTACTATTATTATTCTTCTCCTTCTTCTGCTTCTTTTCCTCCTCTTCTTTCTCAGTATGAAGGACTCAGAGGAAAACGTAATACCTTGAAATTATGCATGTCCAATTGTCTGATAACAGGTTCCACACTGTGGACAACAGTCTTTGAGCTGAGTGTGGTGAAGAGCGTGATTTCCAGCTGAGACCAATAACCAGCAGCCTATTAAAGAATTAGTTCAACAAAAACTGTTCTATGAACTGTCCAGAAACCAAAAACTACTGACATCCACTCAAAGATCAATGAATATACATGAAAGTGAGACTGTGATGAATGCAAGAGCAGCAATATCGATTGGATGCAGAAATTCAAAGGCAAGAGGGACAAAGTGATGTATTATGGGGAGTGAGCTTTATTTAATGTAGCCTGCAATCAGGGACTTGGTCCAATAATGAAAGGCCAAATTGCTGTCCAGTTTTGGGCAAAATTGATGTGATTTAAGCGGAGACCAAACATGGCCACATTAATATTTACTGTTTCCATAATTATTTTACAGCATGAAAGTGCCTAGATTGAACTGTGAAGCCTATGGGGGCACAACTATCGTCACCTAGGGTGATGCAGCATCTAAGCTCCTGCCCGTGTTAAATAGACTGGCAATGAGCCGGAAGAACACAAGTTCCATAATTTATCTCAGTAACAGCTGACACTAGGTGTACAAATTTGAAACACGTGCAGCTATAAATTGAGTTCACCTGCTGTGGAACTATACTGCCTTCTGCAGGTTTCAAAGCCAGCTGAAGCTAGGGATTGTTAGTAGTATTCAGGCTGCTGGTCACAGCTAATAGAGACTGCTACACAGCAAGTTCCTGTACTGCATGTAAATGTGTCTGTAACAGCTCGTTAAGCCGATTCACATGTAAACAAGCCGCACATACACATAAACGGGTCTCTACTGCAGTCTGTAGAAGAGCTGTACCTGGAGAAGATTTTGAGCCTGTCTTTGGAATGATGTGACAGCCTCTTGTATCCCAAGACCTATGACACTCAGATCTTTAGCACAGGATTCACCTTCCCATCCGACCCACTCTTCAGATGCTGACTTGAGTTCACACAAAGCTGAATGAAGACGTGTAAAATTGCCCTTTACATGCTGGAGGGGAAGAAGAACCTGGAATTGAACAAGCACAGCAACTCGGAGAATTTCTTCAAGCAACTACATAATTTCTTGTAACTGAGAATTTCGTGAATATGTGTTATAAATGTCTTGCAACATGAGATTGCACATCTAGAGAAAGAAATATCATCGTTGGCAACTATTAATTCAAGGCATTTTGATTGTTCAACATCATTTCTCAGTTCTTCAGACAACACTTAGAGAGACTGACATAACAAGGATATACTTGACAACATAAAGGCCAAAGAAATTCGACAGTTTAAAACTAAAGTCTCTAACAATGCAAGACAGCAATGTGGAATGATGTGATTAAATGTGTTGTGAAAACCTATGAGAACTCTTCCACTCCATCGACTGTGATGGCAATGATGATTACATTTCATAACAATCTAAAAGGCATAGAAAAGTCTTAAACCTGTTTCGTTCTGCATGTACCTCAGGCTGTGTTCCAAGCGCTATGAGACCAAAGAATGGCAAACGACACTGTCCATTCATGCTGCAGACCAGGGCAAAGAAGTTGTCCATTGCAGCACTGAGCTTACGACACATCTCAACATCAGAACCATCATGAATTAGAACAAGCACAACACGAGCTGGAAAAATTTTAAAACAGGCATTAGTGAATCTAACAAGAGCTAGAATAGTCATTATCTTTAACACGCAACAACTATTTTAATCTAACCTAAGAAAGTAGTTATACTTATTATTATTACACTTATCATTATTAGTTACAATTATAGTTATAAGTATAATTGTAATGGCATGAACCAGAAAAAGCCAACATCATTCAGACAACTAAAAGGCCAGGTTAATCTACATTCAAGTTGGTCAACTTACAAGCAGTTATTTTCAGTTGTGTTACTTAGAATCAAATGCTATGATTAGAAATCATAATACAAAGCAGATCATAATCATAAACTCTGCATTTTTTTGGCACGCAAAATTCCAGCTTACAGACAAGCTGATGCACTTTGTAAAAGCTATAGTTTTTAAAGATAGAACTCTTAAATGTAAAGACCTAAAGTTTCTGAAGATAGAACTCCTAAATGTAAAAACCTTAAGTTTTTGAAGATAGAACTCTGAAAGAGACACAACAGAAACAAATAACCTGGTTGCCTTGAAAATTGAATTCTATCTGCCATTTGTCCCACCAAGTGGATTTTGGAAGTCAAATGTTGCTCCAATACTCAAATCCACTTCTAAAACTAAAAGATCATTATATATCAAGAGAAAGTTGTCAACAAGAAGGTGATCACAATCAATTAGATCATAAACATATCTTACCTTAGCAGTGCCTCAACTTCGCCGTCTTTCAACTCTAGAATGATCTCCCTCCTGAATTTCTCAAATTCGCCATTCCTCTATCTATCTCATCACCCACCTACCATTATCTGCCTCAAGCTCCTCGATCTATCACTCCTCAGGCTTTCCGCCGCCTTCCAATTTCTATCATCCTAAACATAACTCACCGTAGCAGATACTCTGCCTCCTTATTTCTGTAGTCTTCCGGCAAACGGAGTTTGTTCTTTACTTGGTATCTTACTTGTACACGTGAACAAACTAGTGCCTTGTGCTTCGTTTTTAAGTAGCGCTTTACGATTTACAAGATTACGATAGTGGAGTCCACATTTACCATCCAGGAGTAGGAACTCAATCACTTTTCACTGTAAATTAAACGATTCATCTTTGCCTACATATTATGAGAAATAATTGTCAACTTAGAGTTTTTAAAAACTGAATACATGTATTTCGAAGTAAGCAGACGACGCACTATGATTTAAACATGGCCGCCACTCGTTTACGTTGTTTTGACGTAAACCACTGAAACCAGAAATTATATTAGATGGCAGCAGCGGCCTACGGCCCTACGGTAATTGGTATAGGCCTACGACACTGCTCTGCGAAGAAACCGCTCAGCCATGTTGGTCGGTCCAAAACAGTTATAGGCCTATAGCTCGTCATACCATTGCGCCACTTGTACCAATCCGTCATTATGGGAAGAAAAGAAAATAACACCCTTGTTAAACACTGATACAGTCCTGTATCTATTTCATTTAGTGAAGTTGCGTTCTGACAGCTTGTATTAGTAATAAACGAAATTGCAGTCTCGGCCTTGTTTCGTGTAGGCCTATGTAAGAAATTGGTACCCCCACTTTTTAGACCAAAGTTACGCCCCTGTATCTATATATACTACTATTTAAATACTTGACTACACTATGAATTCGTTCTAAGACTGTCTTTGGCAGCAATAACAAGAACCACGTTATACCGACACCGCGTTATAATGAGGTTATTGTTTATGGCTTAACTAATTTTGGTCCCTGACCGTTTGATATCAGAAGTTGAAGTCTATCGAATCTCTGGTGTAGGCCTATATGTCTATACTTCTAATCTTCCACCTGTCGCATGGGCGGCGATCATGGGGGGGGGGGGTCGAGGGGGAGGGACAAGTCCCCCATCTTTAAGAGTAGCGGGACACACCATACATTTGATAGCACCGCACTTTTTGAAGAAACCCCAAAAAACAGGTCGTCAAATTTTTCCCCCAAAATGGTAAAGATAACGAGCGAAAAAATTGTTTGATCTCTTTCTTTGAGCAGATCAGTTCAAAACTCTTTTCACCAGATCAGTTCAACAGTGTCCCCCCCCCACCTGTGAAACAAGATCGCCGCCAGTGACCTGTCGGTGTTCCTGGAATCTTTCCCCTCTCTCTGAATCCCAGTACTCTGCCATTCATCTTAGATGTCAGTCTGCAATTGACTCAATTCTTTCATTCAGTGAGCTCAAGTTTAGCCTACATGCAGGTCTGCCCACTCCACGTTCATCCGTTAGGCCTATATATATATATATATATATATATATATATATATATATATATATATATATTATATATATATATATATATTCTGTAGGAGTAGCCGAGTAGGACTATAGAGGCAATGGCTAACTGACCCGGTTTAGGAGTAACTTCAGTGATTTACATTGTTTGACAGTAACTGGATACAGGCAGATTGTCAGAGACAGACAGAGACCAGACAGCGTACATAGGCGTCCGGAATTTCTGTTGGGGGGGGGGGCAAAATATGTGTGGGGGCAGAACTTGTGTAGGGGGGAGCAAAATGACGTTCATGCATTCATGAACACAGAACATGTGACAACTTTAAAAATAAATAATGATCAAAGACTGTATCTAAACAATTAGGGCCTAAGTGTTTTTTCGCAGTGACTATCGTGCTGGGACTGTTGTAGTAATCACAACAATCAAGATTTAATTTGTGTAAAATATGTGCAAACTCCTGGGCCAATGCCCCGGCCCCCTTATGCCCCTTCCAGACGCCCATGACAGCATACAGATCGACCGTAGACATCTATCCGTTTACATGCAAAAGGAAGTTGGAGTTATCTAGGCTATACAATCGTCGACCTAATGATAATACTAATGCATCTCCATTATACTACAGTGACTGTAGTATAATGGCGGGCTGTGCTTTATTATTTCGTTTGCAGTGTTGACCAAACCGTTTATAGCATATTTACTGCCACAAACAGAGCCAAAAAAGGGTTAAGGTTCATCAGTATTATTGTATTAAGTAGACTAGATCTAAACAGAACGGCTGCAAAGACAGCGATAAACTATGGTCGGCGAGCTGTCTCTTCATATATGATTTACACCCCTTGCTGCGATCTCTGTACACGTTCTGCGCAAAGTATTTGCTCTTGTGAGCGCTGTCTATTATTACAAAGTGGCAAGTGGTTGTTTCTCCCCACCCCAACACAAAGGGCGCTCGGCTTATAGCGCGCTGGTCAATCACCGCTGGCTGGCCAGGGCAGAACGTTGTTTCAAGATTTCTGCTTCTGTTAATTCAGCTAATAAACTGTTTCTTGTAGGTAGGAAAACAGGCTGAGAAATTAAGTCGCCAAGACATTCTACGATACACACTCATACGAACTCCCAACCCCACGCACACGAAAGGATCAATAATTACCTAACAAATGCAGTTTATTATATTTAGAAGAATATTATGCTTGTGGGGAGTTGTGTAATGAAAAATGCCTGTGGAGAAAATGGCTACATTTATTATCCGGTGTAAAAATTGATTCGGGGCGACATCTGTTGGCAAGGATGCAACTGGATACACGGGTTTCTTTCTGTTCTATAGTATATAATTTTATATTCCTTGACGCGCAAATAAACACGCGCTCATCGACTTTTACTAATAAAGGTCGATGCACGCGCTCAACGAGACGACTAAACCGTACTGGGTGCCGTATTGTATTGGAGCACACTTACTTTGACGTGAATATGGCCACAAACCGCAACCGATGCCGTATTAGTTACTGAATGGCGTGCCAAATGTTTATTGCCGAGTTTGTGGTTAAAGGTTCACCGATCCATGTTCAGACTTTGAAAGTCCGTGTTAGTCGAAGAGTAGCATTTGCGGTGGTCTGACGTTGGATGAGTGGACTTCTTAGAGCAAGCTGAGAGTGTGCAAAAGCGGCATCGCAGTTTTTGAAGGGTTGAATCGTCACCATGAGTGAAAAGATTCCAGTTCCAGAAGTCAAATACAAACAAGTAAGAACTTGTGATTGAATACTGATCCTTTAAGTGTTAGTTAATATCAATATTCATAATTGGATCCTTTCCCTCCTTAGTAATCGCAGCCATTGCACCACAGTATAAATAATTACACAGTAAGACGACTCCCGGCCGATGCTGCAGTCAGAATGTGTGACCGATCGCCATTTTGAAACTGAGCCGCTAACACGCCAATACACCGGAACCCATCACATCAAATATTATTAAACGTTACAACAACATTGAGGACTACACGCCGATACATCGGAATCCATCACATAAAATATTTTTTAAACGTTACAACAACATCGAGGACTTCATTAGAATTAACAATATTATTCTAAACGTTAATTTCGGTTTAAATCTATAATTCAAGAGCTCGGATTCAAAATGGCGTCACCCCAAAAACTAGTCAACAATTAGCAATGCGAGTCGACGTACTGTGTAATTATTTATACTGTGATTGCACTAAGTTCCATGGTGTCACATCGTCCCTGGCCAGAATTGATGCAAGTATCATACAGGGCTCTGGCATGGGTCCAACCGATTTTGTTGTAGCAATTTTTTTTATATTTATTCCGGATATTTCTATAGCGCCTCTCGAAGTCAAGTACTACTCAGAGGCGCTCCCGACTACAGCATTTGATACTGTGCCGGAATTTTCACGCCGAAGCGCCACGAGCAATTGCGAGTGAAGGATTTGCCCAAGGTCCGTACGCAGCGGCTAGAGTGGGATTCGAACCTGCAACCCTCCGGTCACAAGGCGCCGAACTTACCACTGAGCCACCACGCCCCACAATGTCTGGTTTAAACCTCTCTACCACTTTAATCGCATCTTCAAATATGCAGATGACTACTATTTTCTCATACTGGCTTCTAATATCTCCACAACTGTTTCAGAACTTGATCACATAAATGCCTGGGCCCAGAGATGCAATCTTCATCTCAACCATTCTAAATCCAGTGACATTATCTTCACCAAGCCCAAGACGATCCTTAAATCCACTCCACCTCCTATATGCGGAATCCCAAGGGTCTCTTCATTAAAAATATTAGGAATTGAAGTAACCGATAACTTTGGATTCTCTCCTTATATCCAAAAACTAAGCATAAAGGCTAAACAATCCATTTACGCTCATCGTATCTTGATTTCTCATGGGCTCTTGGGCCCCAGGCTTCATGATGTAATACGGGCTACCACTGTCAACCGTATGCTGTACTGTACCCAGGTATGGTTAGGCTCTGCCAACAAGCAGGAAATTAATCATTTGGGCGCAATTATCCGTAAGTTGATTCGTCTCGGCTTCCTCCCTCCTTCTTTTCCTAATTTTGAGGAACTCTGCAAAAAAGCTGATCGTGATCTCTTTAAGAACATTATCAAAAACCCTAGTCACCTCCTCCACGACCTTCTACCTCCTGTTCTAAAGACCGGGTATTCCCTCGTTCTCATAATCTGTTTCTTCCTTGATTTGACTTCCTTACCCGACGAGGTTTCCTGGGTAGGATGCTGTACAGTTAGGCTCTTTTGTTATTATTTCATTTATGATCTAATGTCATTATTACTGTTATATTTTTCTTTCCACTTTGTGTAAAATTGTATGTAAAGCGCTGTGCGTTTGCTAGCGTTTAATAAAGAATATACTTACTTACTTACTTACTTAACGAGTAAGTGTTGTAGTGTAATAATAATAATAATCTTTTTCTTTAATTAAGCGCCTGCAAACGCACTGCGCTGTACATTGAACATACATATAGTAGAAACGGCAGCCACGCAGGGCGCCTTACATACATGTATTAAGTAGAAGCACACATGATAACAGTTTTACAGGAGTCGAATATAACTGCTTATGCGGCAGCCACATACGGCGCCAAATCACGGTCTACTATTCATTTTAGCACCGCCGCGGTCTAGCAAGTGGAAGGCAGAATTAACCTTAAATTCGGACATTTATAATGCACCGAGAAAGCCATTCAGAAGCGCTCCGTGTGTAGGGTTGCCAGACGTCCAGCAAAAGGAGGACATGTCCTCCTTTTTGGCCTCATGTCCTCTGTCCGGCAGGCAAAGCTAAAAACCTGGAAAATGTCCAGCTTTTTCTATGTTTTTTGTATTGGTTATTACTTTTTGACTGATTTTAACGACTTTACTTATTGTCTGTCTCTAAGTTCCTCTAACTAATCTACGTACTGATTTTTTAATTGCAGTTGTATTTTCCAGACGTTTCTAGTCCATGATCTGAGTAGGCCTAATGTTACAATGTATCTATATATGGGCAAAGTGCTAATTTTATTTCCGGTAGCTTTTCAGTGTGACTTCGTTTCTTGGTTACTTATGAAACTCTCTGACTACGGAGTGAAACATTCAATGCGTCCTCCTTTGTCGTCTTTCTGGCTTTCCGTGTCCTCCATTGGCTACCCATGTATCTGGCAACCCTATCCCTGTGCGAGAGACCCCGAGAGAAGAAACAAGTTTTAAGAAAGGCAAAGGAAGAAATGACGTTATCAGATAAACTAGATGAAGGAACAGACGGAGGAAGCTGATTCCAAAGAGCAGGGCTAATGGAAGCAAAAGATTGAGCCAATAAAGTCCTGACACGGGGAACCAGAGACAGTCTGAGGAGCAGAGGACGGAGAGAAGCAGCAGAGTGTGGGTGATGAATTAAATCACATTTATATATTTGGGAGCAAGACCAAGTTGAGCCTTAAGCCAAGAATGAGGACTTTGAATTGGATGTGGGCAGAAAGTGGGAGCCAGTGGAGTGGAGTTCTTCAACCATAAAAGTGGCTTTAAATCATGCAATGTTATTATTAACTATTAACATATTGGAACATTTAAGAGTTCATACACAGACAAAAAGCTCATGCAGCATAATTATTGAGTCATTTAAGCAGTCACAGTTATCAATATATCATTCTAGCTGGAGGTATGATCTGCAGTGTGATATTGTGTGATCAGATTAATCTTTTGTTTAACCATTCTGGTAATATTACTAAGCTCCTCAATTGGATAAATAAATGTGCGTTAGAGTTTTGTTGCTGTTTTGTTTATAGTTGTTTATCAACAATGAGTTTGTAAACTCAGTCAGCGGAAAAACCTTTGGAACATTCAATCCGTGCAATGGAGAGAAGATTGCAGATATCCAAGAAGGAGATAAGGTACCAACTATTTTCTTCTTAAAAAGGTGGTCTTGGGATCTGTAAGATTTGCGTGAATTCATTTCGAAATTGCATATGAGAGATTGGGTGTATGATCAGATGTTTTCTTACATTTGACTGCCATGTGGGACATGGTAGTTGATAGACTGAGTGCTCTCCTTGTAACACAGGAGTAGGGGGTGTGAGCCTCCCCTGAGACAGTTACTGTGTAGAGACCATGACCAAATCCTTCAATCAGAATTGTTCAGTTGCACTGATTGATGCTTGATCATTAGATAATGGTGCTTAATAAATGCATAATGATTTAAACACTTTTGAGGCTAAACAATTTTTTTCAATTATTTGCTATAGGCTGAATATTTTTTAGAAAAAGTCCTTCTTTTCCTGAATGATGTCAAAACTGCTTTTCTCTAAAAATGTAAAAAAATAGATCTTGCATATGTTTGACAATGCATGCACACAGTGTATCATTCTATACACAATCATTTTGAACTGTATGAAATTGTTCAATTAATCACATGTATTGGTGGGTCATACTGTCTGTAGCATGTGTTGCATTGATGATGCCGTGTTTTACGGCCTATGGCTTATTTATTTATGGCTTATATGTCACACAGACCTGCGTGTATTTTATATCCTCATATTTTACTTGATAACAATGTTCAGCTATTGTTGGTATGAACTACTGAGAGACATATTACTCTTTTACATCCTGTCAGACTATAGTGTCATTATATTATCATGCTGTCCAAACACTGGGTTGTCTCTAGACTAAGCTCAGATCATCCAGTTTCAGTTGCAGTAGGTCAACCACATGTCATCATGTGTTCAGTGCTCTCATCAACCATTTATACTCACAGAAACTTACACAAAGCACTCATTTGCTCAAGGAACCCAACGTGTTTCACCCATCCAATTTTTCCAGAAATAAAATGCAACAATACATTCACAGAATAATGTTAATTATTTTAAGATAGAATCATGTCTAGCAGTAAAGACTTAAAGCTGTGAAGAATTCTGCTCATGCTCACTCGTTTGTCAATTCCGTTTTTTTAAATATTTTATACTGAACTGTGGTGGATCCTCGGCCTGCGGAACCTAAGGGAAATAACTTATTTTGCTATAAAACACAGTCCTTTTGTATTTTCTGCAATATTTTTGCACAAGAGATTTGGTGGACCACTAGAGCTCATTGCTAAAAGGTTTAAATTTTGTCAAGCTGTTCACATCTGTTGAGAAATTTTCTTCAGCACTAATGTCATTTCTGACCAAATTGTGTTTCCTGATGTACCAGTTAAAAAAACAGCCATATGTGGGTTCTGTAGGGACATTTTATGGTAAACACTGCAATCAGTCTGTGCTGCATAATTAGAAATTGGAATTTATGTCTTGGCATAAATATTTGCCATTTTGATCATTCTTTTAACCTTTTCTGTTCAAAGTAGAGCAGAGCTTTCCTGCCCAGTTGTCTCTAAACTGCTACACTGACCCAGACTGACCAAGACTGCTACATTGGCCTAGAATGAAATAGGTCAGAGATGTCCTACCTGTTTTGGACAAAGGTCATGAACTAGGTTAGAGGTGTCCTACATATTTTGGACAAAGACCCACATTACCATTTTCTGGGGACTCAGAGGCCAAAGAAACAATTTCGTCATTATTAAGGTCATTATCAAGCATTAACACTAAAATTTTCTAGCAACAATCGTATAATAGTCATAGTAATTATAATAATAATTCGCTTACCTAAGGATAAAGTGCTACATATTCACATCTTCACCGAGTACTGGAGGTACTAATGGGATATCTGACACCATTTTTGCCTACAGCTTTGATCTGCTTCTGTTTCAATTAACAGTTAATTGAGCTGTTCAAAGTGTTTTATTTACATACTGTATCTCTTTGATAGAATAATATTAGATTTTTTCATTTTGTTTCATTGCTCATTGTGTACTGATGTATTGCCTTTTGAATGATACATTTTGGAAAAGTCTGTGAAAAAATATGTTCTCTTCAAATGTTGAAGATCATGGGTATGGAAAGCTATCTTCATGTAACTGTTAATCGGAAGCCCAGTAAATTCTAGTTGAAATATTTCTGGCACATCAGGTGGTTTACTTTCAGATATATCTCAAAATGACTTCATTACATTACTGTAATCTTTGGTGTTTTAATGTGTGTGGAAACTCAGCCAAGAGGTTTCAGCACACTTGGTGGAAATGTTGGTTAATACATGGTCTTCTTTAGACTCCTGTCTTTCTGAATAATCTGCCACTTCTATAAGGATGCAACTAATTGTTATTATTAATTTTCACTGCATTTTGCTAATAAACCTATATTTCATTGCATTTTGGTAATAAACCAATTTTCACTGCATTTTCCTAATAAACCAGTGCTTTCCTTGAAGCTTGATAAATTTTCAAGTCAGCCAGTTAGCGACTTCATTTCCTTAGCCTCGCCATATGAGGGCGGATGGCCAGTCCTCTCCCTCACCATCTCATCTTCCCACTGACAGTGTACAGTCCGTGTACTCATTATAGCTGAGTTGGCTAGGGGGTGCAGGTGGAGCAGAAATCTCGAACCAAATTTCTGCCCTGGCAGGGATTTGAACCCCGAACCTCTCGATTGACAGTCTATACTATACTATACTATTGAGCATCCCAGTTATGTCAATGAATAATGCCAAAATGTTAGCTTCCCGTCAAGATTGTTAGTAGACTTGATTTAAAAAGACTCCATTTAGAAAGGCTCAGTGGACCAAAGGAATGCTGGCAACAGGCCAGGTTATGGCCTGTGAGTTGTATGTTGGACAAGCTGCAACTAGGTTGTGCTAGAGTGATTGATGTTGACCCAGATAAGCGTTAAGCCGATCCATACTACAAATGTGCATAAATGACCTGTTAAGCAGGCCAAGACTAAACTTAGCCACAATGACTTTTTATAACTGACATTGAGCAACCCAAGCTCTTCTTAAAATTAGTGGAGAGTTCCAGACATTTGCATAGAGTGGGGTCAAGTAAGCAAGGCCATATTTTACTTCTCCGATTTCATCTTACTGATGATTTAGTAAGATTTTTATGATATTTTCCATTTGTACATATACATATCAAGACATGTTATGTAGTGCCTGTTTAAATATCGGCACAAATGACTTGATTACCTAAGTGATCTACACAAGTGCATTTTAAGGCAGTTTGAAAATGTTTGCTGAGCAGGATCAAATGCAAGAGCGTGTGCATTGGCGTCTATCCCCCCCCCCTATGTCATTGGAGCAACGTCCCTTTTCCCCCTCTTCTTCCCCCTCTCCGTTCCTTCCCCCTAAAATGGTGGCACATACACTGACAGACCTTCCTCCCCTATTTCTTGGATGGAGCATTTGCTCCAAGGTTTCTATGGTGTAGACGCCCCTGAGCGTGTGTATAAACTGGAAGACTGTTCAAAAACGGTTTTAATACAGGAGTAGGCTTGATGGACTAATACTGATACGCAGAAGCATAGGCGTAGACTCTGGGGGGCAGCCGGGGCACGTGCCCTCTAATAATTGAGATAAACTGTACACCCAGTGTAACAAGTGTAGATTGAATAACCAAATCCCCCCTCCCAATATTTTGGACAAGTTTACACCAGTGTGCAGAAGTGCATTGCTCCTGAGTAGATAACACTGAAGGGTTGTTATAAAAAACCTCTGTAACATTAATCTTTTTGTCCGCATGGGCAGTAGAGTGCAACCGTCGTGGACTTGACTGGGTGCACTCAAGACTGCCACACTGAGTTCACTGATGTCTGCTGAGGTGGATCCAGCCAACAGGATTTGGAGATTCTCTGAATCTGATGATTTTCTTTACTTTCTCACATTTTTATGGCCTTTCTTCAGTTGTCAAGCTTTTATATCTTTGTTAGTGTCCAAGTTTTATCTTGACTTGATGTACTGCGCAGGTTTAGTTGACAACCCTCGTTCATTATGAAGCTAAACCTAAACAGAATGTACATGATTCAGAGTGAAAGGGTTACGTTAGTGGTTGTTGACATGATTTATTTCATATACAATGAGACTAGAAGCCCTTCAGTATAAATAGGTGACAGGTGTTTATTTGAGTCACGGAAAGGTCAGTTTATAAAGGTAAAAGTTTGCATAAGATTGATTTTGTGCAAACTTACTGTATAACATTATCTCCATTCCACAGTTATTGCTATGAACTAATGTTTCTATTGTGCACTAATAATCGAATGAGTCCTGGTGGAATTGGTGATATGCAATCTAATTTTAACTTTTGTAACTCATTTTTGTTCTTTTTCACGAGTTTTCATGCACATAGTTAACACCTTGATCCTGATCTTAATTTATTTATTGACTGCTGGTGCATTGGTCGAAGCTAGCTCAACACAATGAATGAAACAATGTCATTAATACCAAATGTAAAATCTTGCATTTTTAAACATCAGAAGCTTCGTCCAAAATGGCCCGTCTCTTACTTATGCGCATCGTTGCCTAATTTGAAGCTGAGTGATTGCAGTAACTGAAATCTGGTGTGTCGGACACTAAAGTGCTTATTGAATGTGGAGAATACAAGACATATAGCCAGATCATGGACAGGTAGGTCAAGGACAAAGTGTGACCTTATTAATTGACTAAACTATTAGCCTTGAAGTTGTACCTCTCTCTCAAATCAGTTGACTTTGAACATCTCATTCAGTGTTTCTAATCAAAAGCATTGCTAGCAAATAACTGTATAATTATGCATGCAACCTAATGCAAAAAATGTTCCAATTAATGGGGAAAAAAGCAAAGTATTCATCTTATCTACATAAACAGGTTAGACCTGTTACCGAAGGAGCTTCAAAGACTTATGAGAAATTCATAATGTGCACAATCACTTGCTCACTTTCACACCTGTCCTATGCTGTCATTGAATAAGCATGATTTATCCCTTGTTGACATTCTTACTTGCTTCACTTTTACGTCCTGTAATCTCACGTGTTGTTTGTTATAGTAGCTCAGTTATTCTTCTGTTTGCTCCTGCACTTGCTCATTTTCTGCCCTGCTCATCGTCTGTTTTAGGCCGACATTGATAAAGCAGTTAAAGCTGCTCAGGATGCGTTTGCTCTGAGTTCACCTTGGCGCCAAATGGATGCCTCGAACAGAGGAACACTTCTCAACACTCTGGCAGATCTCATTCAAAGAGATATTAAATACCTTGTGGTATGTATCTCTCGTCTCTGATTACCTCTCTTGGTACCATGTCAAAGTATGTGGAGATTTAAAATGGTTAGTAACAGACCTTGGTTTAAACTTAGCCTTTAATCAACAGTTGAAGTGCTATGTTTAAGCTGGCATGATAATCTTTTCTTTTGTTGAAATTTTAAAAAAAATTTCATAAACTGAAACCAGGATTCAATGATGCCAAGAGTGAAAGCTTTTTCTTTAGGGAAGGCCAAGGCAATGAACTGTTTTGCAAAAGTTGCTTTAAGCTTTTATGATGTGTGAAAATAACACTAATCATATTCTACATTTTTGTACCTTGCTGAATTTTAATTGCATATAAATTATTCATAGTGCTTTAATTTATTATGTATTCATGTAGGCTACTCAGTAAATCGTCTCTAAGTACATCCTATGCATTTATTCAAAGTGATTTGGTGTTTCTGTTGCTCACATTCTCACTTGCTCACTCTGACATTTCTCATGCTCCCTCTCTCTCTCCGTCTCTCTCCCTGTCTCTCTCCCACTCTCTCTGTCCCCTCCCTCCCTCCCTCCCTCCATCCCTCCCTACCTCCTTCCCTCCGTCCCTCCGTCCGTCCGTCCGTCCGTCGGTCCATCCGCCTGTCTGTCTGTCTGTCTGTCTGTCTGTCTGTCTGTCTCTGGCTCTCTTTGTCACTATCTCTGTTTCTCTGTCTTGTGCTCTGTTTCTCTCTTTCTGCTCTGTGTCTCTGTCTCATTCTATGCTCTTCATCTGGGGAATACCAGCCATGACTGTCATGCTTTCTGATGGTTGGATTGATATTTTCGTCTGTTCTTTGGCGACTGTTGTTGATGGAAGCATGTAATAAATGAGCCTTACCTAATTTTGCCTAAGTTTACCTTACCTAATGGTACGTAATCATTAGAGAATTTTGTTTCTTGTTGGCTTACTTGACAGGCACTGGAAGCACTGGATTGTGGAAAGCCATACAGTTTGGCAGCCTTTGATGTCGAACATGTTGTCTGCGTTTTTCGCTATTTTGCCGGATGGTGTGACAAGATCCAGGGAGACACTATTCCTGTTGGTAAGGCTTAAGGTTAAAATGTTGATGAGGGTTCAGTCATGGATGATAATGCACTGGCAGGGTTTACGTTCAAATGAAGCATCTGTTTGGCTGAAAATCAAGGGAGTGTATACCCTGCTTATGAGATCAGTGGATGCACCATTCCTTTGTAGACTTCTTAAGATATAGCAGAAAGTTTAAGTAGTCATATTTGAAGTCGTGGCAAAAGTTCAGTTATGGAAGCATCTTTTGCAAGGGCTCAATGCAAAAGCAACGAAAACAGAAAATGGCTTAAATTCTGTTCCAAGTAAGAGGGATGTAATGGAACTGGTGATGGTGGAACTGGTGGTGGACTTACTGGTGATGGGGTGGTTGAAGTGGTGGTAGTATAACTGATGCCAGTGGAACTGGTTGTGGTAGTAGAAGTGGTGTTGTAGAGCTAAAGACAATAATGATACATATAGTCCTAATAATAAATAGTCAGTCAGTTCAATTAATTTGGTGCCATTGCATCGCATATTATAACGATTGTTTTTCAGCTTACAAAATAAAAGCTTGGCTTCTTTTTTAGATGGCAACTTCTTCTGCTACACCAGGCAGGAACCAATCGGAGTCTGTGGACAAATAATTCCGGTATTTTTTATTCACTGTTATTGAGAATTTCTTTTCACTCTGTACAGCAAATGCAGCTTCAGTTGATTGATAGAATGGTTGAAAGATAGAATGGTTGATTGATTGACTGTTCTAAAGGGATTGTATAGAGCAGTGTTACTCTTTTCATACCCATTGTTTTTGCCCATCGTCACTCTCATTGTTATTAGTATTTTCTTACTAACAGAGGTGGCAATATATTATCTGTGAAATCACAGTGCAATTATTACAAGATGTTACAAGATGTTTCTATGGAAATATACCCTGCATGAAATCACCAAGCGATTATTACAAGAGATTGCAATGACATATATCTTGTATGAAATCACTATGCAATTATTACAAGAGGCTGGTACTACAATACATCCTCTGTGAAAATTGTATTGTATTGTATTGTATCTAAACATTTATAAAGCGCCTTTCACAGTATTCGCTAATCAGAGGCGCTCCCAGTGCGAAAGACCCAGTGAATAGAAAGTGGTTTTAAGACAGCGGAACACAATGCAATTATTCCCAGAAGTTAAAAGAGGCTGCTACGGCAACATACCCTCTATGAAATCACAATGCAATTATTACAAGACGTTGCTACGGAAATATAGCTTGAATAAAATCACAATGCTATTATTACAAGAGGTTGCTAAGGCAATATATCCTCTATGAAATCATAATGCAATTATTCCCAGAGGTTAGACAATCGTTGCTACAGCAACATATTCTGTATGAAATCACAATGCAACATGTCCTCTATGAAATCACAATGCATTTTATTCCAAGAGGTTAGAAGACGTTGCTAAGGCAATATATCCTCTATGAAATCACAATGCACTATCATTCCTAGTGGTAGCAAGCAATATCCTTTGTGAAGTCACAATGAAATTATTCCTAGTGGTACCAATGTCTTCTGTGAAACCACAGTGCAATTACTTATTCCTACCAGTAGCAATTGTACTGTACTGTATAACCGAACATTGCAAGGATAAACAAAACATATAATGCTTATAATCAATTTACATTATCTGGCTGCACAGAAGACCCCAAAAGGGTCGTAGACCCCGCTACCAGGGTCACCTGGGTAGTACTATGGCTGACAATTTGATGAAAAGCACAGGAATCAACTTGGTTGTATAGCACAGACTTTGTGGTGTTCAGTGACTATGATCATAGCTGATAAATAAACTGTTTAGAGCAATCCCATCCTGTACTGGATGAAGACAATGTCCAGTATGAATCCAATACCATAACCAGAACCTAGCGGAAGCTACCTGGATCGACAGCATATCGATGTTTCATCCAAAAGTACCAATATCCAGTACTGTTTTGTTAAAATTCTGTAACCATGTTGCTCAATCCCTGTGGTTGTAAAACTTTGGCTCTGCCATAGAAATTTTCACGAAATCATTTTTGTTGATTGTTCTGTCGTAGTGGAATTTTCCGTTGGTGCTTTTGGCGTGGAAGTGGTCAGCTGCATTGGCTGCTGGTTGTACGGTGGTCTTGAAGCCAGCGGAGGATACTCCACTCACTGCTTTGTACGTTGCTGCTCTGACCAAAGAGGTAAAGATTTGAGACTGACCGTCTAAGTACTTTAGTAGTTCTACAGTTGCTCTTTAGTGGTATACAGTAAAATTGAAGCAGTAAATGTTCAGATGTAATTGTGTTGGATATAAGTAGTAACTTCACTCTCTGCATTTTGTTTACGACAGTTCAGTGTTTGAAGATACTTTGGAGTCGATATATTACGTTATATAAAGTTAGACAATACATTCAAGCCATTTATTGTTGCACTTGAGTTATATTGATGCAGTAGTTTTCCATCCGTTGCATATAAATGACTAATTCATAAGCCGGAAAACAGGTGTTTTAAGTCTAAGTGTCCAACGTTACACAGGTCCGGGCGCTAAAAAATGAGTTGCAGTGATGTAGCAGTTCACTGCTAGTACAAATTGTGCTAGTACAAATCATGCTAGTACCAAATAATAATTATAAATTTAGGCTAGTACCAAGTAATGCTGTTAAGCTTAGGCTAGTACCAAATAACAGGGTAGCATGCATCAGTAAGTTCTCATTGTAAATTCCTCATGTATTTTAGATAAAGTTTGCTCTAGATGCTGAGATTCCTAAAAAATTATGGCCTTTTTAAGTTGTGTGGGAACTCAGAAGTTTACATTTAATACTATCTTTGTGCACTTCAATTTAGTCAGCAAACAGACTGTGAGGTGTTTCTTAATTGAGTTTGGAATAAAACATAATTAATTGCAACACAAGGTGGCATGGGAGATGACTGGCCACCCGCCCTCTTATGCTGAGGGTAAGAAAATTGAAGGCACTAACATTTTGTTCCTATGGCTGCTTCAGGGCTAGCTTATCATTATGGAACTGCTTTTTTTTGTTCTAATTTTACTGTTGGTTTATTTTGACTGCTAGAGATTAAAATAGAGATCAATGAGGTTGATAAGAAATGTTGTTTTTGAATACATAGGCTGGATTTCCTCCAGGAGTAATTAACGTTGTGCCTGGTTATGGGGAGACAGCTGGAAAGGCCATTGCCGCACATCCGACCATCCAGAAAGTCGCTTTTACTGGATCATTTGAGGTTCCTTCTTTATTTATGGTGTTAGCTAGACGTGGCATTTGATTTATGAGGGAGTGAGGTTTATTCAGCATGAATGATTGTGTCTTCAAAGAAAGTGGCATTCACTTCATACAGTTGTTTTCAATATGCGTGTAGTTGTCTGTCAATTGTCCAGAGGACAGTTTGTTCTGGATGTAATCGTACAATGTATGGTGAGAACCTAAGTGCCAGACCATCTCTTCTGTGGACTCATATGGCCGTTAGAACAGGCCCTCACTTTCTGATCATGTCTATCTTAAGTTTTATTGTTCAAGGGACTGTTTCTAATTCTGTGATGTGCAGGCGACATGGTGGCTGATGTGAACATTGCTTAACTAGTGGATTTGCCCCTCATTTTGACGGGAGAGGTAGGCATGGAGGGAGTGAAGGAGGGAGGGACAGAGGTATGGCAGGAGAGAGGGAGGGATAGACAGGCTTAATAACTGCTGTTTGTCTGTGTGTCAACCCGTCTGTCTGACTGTCTGTCTGTCTGGCTTTGCGTGTGTAGGTCTATCTCCGTAGTGCCCTGTATTCGTGGGTGGGGCCAATTTCGGGTGCCTGTGAGAGCGTTTGTTGACACACAGAAAGGGGAAATTATATGTATAGATGGCCAATATTAAGGTGGCAGATGGCCAATGGTGGGTGGCAGATAGCATGGTAGCTTGGTGCCAGTAGCAGAGTGGCATGATGGCTGATGGCAGGTTGGCATTGTGACCGATAGAAGGTTGACGTGGTGACCAACAGCAGGATGGGATGGTTACCAAAAGCAGGTTGGCTTGATGGCCTATGGAAGAGTTACATGGTGACCAGTAGAAGGGTGCATGTGGCCAATAGCAAGGTGGCAACTAGCAGAGTATTCAATAGCGGACTGGCATGGTAACCAATAGCAGAGTGGCATCAATTGTAATGTAATGTAATGTAATATAAACATTTGTGAAGCGCTCCTCGCAGCAGAGCTATTCAGAAGCGTGATAGGCTCGTGCAAAAAGAAAAGTCTTTAAATATTTAAGTGAAGTTGGTGAAAACGCCCTGAGGATCCTGCTCCGAATCTCAGAAGGGAGTTTATTCCACAGTGAAGGGCCAGCCAAAGCAAAGGCCCGATGCTGAGTTAGTGAAGTTCACGAATCACGACCGAGGTACGAACAAGTCCAGTCAGTCAGTAGAAAGAAGGGGACGAGAGGAGCATGAAGAGATTGGTTTGCTCATCAGTTCAGAAAGGTATATAGGCACTAAGCCTAACTGGGATCTAATGACTAGAAGAAGGACCTTGAATCTAATTCGAAACGGGACAGGGAGCCAGTGAAGTTCATTCTGCATATAGGAGGTGATGTGTGAGTATCGTGGTAAGCGGGCAATAAGTCTAGCTGCAGCGTTTAAGGCATTGTGTCCAATGGTAGGGTGGCATGGTCACTACACCTCAGCTAGGTCAGTTTATTTTCTGGTTTGAAGTGCTGCCTAACTAATTTACTTGAATGATGGAAAAGACAGTCACTTGTCTGATATTGCATTATTGTAATCATATTTCTAATTCAGTTGACACATCTTTCAGATGCAAGACAATGACTTTGTGGGTTTTTGTTGAAATGTGTAATGATTGAACAAACACCTTACGTTACATTACTCACCTTTCCTATTGACGTAAGTGCTCTATTACAAAGTCATTACAGTGTATGCTGTACAAAAGCACCCATTAGACTGTCTTGTTTTATATGTTTGCGATAATGCTTCAAATTCTAGGTTGGTCGAAAGGTGATGGCTGAAGCAGCCAACAGCAATCTGAAGAAAGTTACGATGGAGCTGGGCGGGAAAAGCCCACTGATCATTTTCAATGATGCCGATTGTAAGTTTGATATTAATTCTTATCTATCTGTCAGAATTCATATGAATTTTTCTTCCTGAATTTTCCATTTCTTCCACTATTGTAATATGACTTCTTCATTACTTATTGGTCTGCTGAAATCTCGTCTCTCTCCACTCTAATTGGTGTTGAACGCAGCTGCCCACCTGATTGCCCGCCTTCCACTCTACTCTCATATCCCGACTTTAGCATCTGAGCAGTTGCATTGGCTTCTGCTCACCACACATATCCAGTTTAAAATTCTATTCCTTACCCCTCGAGCATTCCAGGGCTAAGCTTCTCGTTATCTTTGTGATCTTATCTGTCGACCTCTTTCGGCTGCCTCTGGCCGTCCTCTTCGTTCTTGGTCCCTCGGACGCGGACTTCAATAGCTCAACTTTCGTGCCTATACATCTGCTGGCCCATCCCTTTGATCTTCCATGATTTGTTCTCAGATCCTAACTGGGGCATTGCTGCTACTTCTTGTTGTCTTAAGACTTCTTTTCTCACGGGGCTCCTCGCACTGGGCACGCTTCTGAGTGGGTTGTACTGCGAGAGGCGCTTTATAAATTCATATATTCAATACAATACAATATTCTTAAAATATAGGGTAAAACTTCTTCACCTGTTGAGCACCAAAAATATTGTAAATTATCAGGAAATCCAGCAAATTCACGATTTAGCTAGTATAACGAACTGGTGCATGACCAGCAGTTGTGTGATTATGAATTAGGCATCTGTCAGTACTTTCTTCTAAGTGATTACTTGTAAGTGAAACCAAAAGACAAGCCAAAACTCAACGCAAGAAATCCAAATGAGAGATCAAAGCAGGCTGTGGTCATTTGATGCCCCGACAAGACGAGCAAACTACTGTATCATGTGTTGTTACTTGGTTGGAGTTTCCAGTAGAGCAGGGAGGGTAAGAAATTTTAAAACACAAACTGCCTTGTTCAGCATGTTTTGACTTGAGTTCTAGTGTACAAGTACCTTGGGTAGAAGTAATGGCTCATTTGTTTTCTTCTCGTGTCTGTCACATATGTATGGTCCCTGAAATCATCATCTTTGAGTTGAAAATCTTTGACTGAAACAGCTTTGCAAAATCCACAACATGTGGATAGATTTGTTTCAGATAACTTGCATCAGCTTCCGGGCTTCCCTTAATGTTGCCAGATCAAACCCCAGACACAACGATGTCTTGGTGGTTGGAACACATTGGTCTGATGATGAGCATTGCTTTTTTGCTGATGGTTCCTCTGTCTGCATAAGAAGATAAGAGGCACTGCTGCAACCAAAGGGTTTTCAGAGACAGTGGTTTGTTTTTGCAGTGGATGTGGCAGTTCAGATTTCCAGGGATGCCATCATGGCCTACCAGGGTCAGGTGTGCTGTGCTGGGTCAAGAACATTTGTTCAAGAGGACATCTACGATGAATTTGTCAAGCGTGCGGTCAAGGCAGTTGAAACGCGAGTCATTGAAGATGTGCTGACAACCACTTGTGAACATGGACCACAGGTGATTAATTATTACCTGAAGCTTGTGCACTGAGACAATCTGTAGACATTTCAAAGGAATGTGGCAGGTTGAATGTCACAGCAGTAAGTTGATATTTGTGGATTATCTATGTTGTCAGAATTCTTCAGAATTTATCATTTGGGTTTTCCCAACTATTGTACTGTACCATAATCTGTAAATATCTTCACTTGTCCAGCACACTAACTAGTTAGGAAAATAAGTTAATTCATTGTTGCATGTGGTAACGGATACATTTGCTTACTTTCATAAAATTATCTAACCTTTTGCATTTGTCATTATTTTTAACGTATTGAATTTTCAACTTTGCTTTCACAGTTTGAGTACTGAACGAGTATATGCTGATATTATTACAGAACGAGTACTGGTATTAGTAATATTGTCACTATAATGACTAAATGCTATGACTATACACCAGTAAGCTCTTAAAATTACTGTCATAAAACTTGAGACAGTATTTTAGCTAGGACTTTGAGAGACACAAGCATTATGTGTGTCAGAGCACAAAGTGTCCACTGTCAGTCTAGTCACTTTACCAGTCACTTTATCACTACAAGAAAATAATATTTGTGAGCTTTCTAGTCACAGCAATGTCTGCTGTTTCTGGCCATAGAAAAGACTGTGTTATTGTTGGAATGTTGTAGATGTGCTTCAGCCAAAAATTCTAAACCTTGGGATTGTGTCTCTGAGGACTTACAGTAATATCTGTTGTCAATGTGTTTCTAGATTAATGAAAAACAATTTAAGAAAGTTCTGGGCTACATCGAGACTGGTAAGAAAGAGGGTGCAAAACTGGAGATCGGAGGCAGTCGACATGGTGACAAGGGGTATTTCGTAAAGCCCACCGTCTTCTCTGGTGTTAAAGAAGAGATGGTTATTGCGAAGGAGGAGGTAGCTTTACCATCTGTCATCACTTTGTGATTGTTTGATTGCTTACCCTGTAACCTAAAACCTATCATCTTTAGATGGTCACTATTCAACTCAAAATATTGTCTTATTTACATGAAGTTACACCTCTCTTAGATCAGTTAAATGGCCTTGAATGCAGCCAGTGGCGTAACTTCATATTCTGGGCCCCCCTGCAAGATTTTCAAAATGGGCCCCCCTCCATACAGCCGATGACAATCTGATAGACAATTTTATGTTTCAAATTATCGACTCACTTTTGAGGCATACATTTTAATGATTTTAATTTATGATATTTTATTTTATTATTAATTTGTAATCTTATGCCACAACTAAAAATTGTTTTCGATTTGCATTAAAATTGATTAAGGATTTGTAAGGTCTACTATGTCTCGTTGATTTGGCCATGCTGAGTATCAAGTCAAACATTGCCAGAACAATTGATTTTGAATCGGTTGCCACAGTATTGTCTTTAAAACTGTTAACTTGAGAATTTGTATCTATCTGTAGTTCACTGACTTCACTGCCTCTGGTATCCTCCTGAGGCTCCTGCTCATTTTCTTCATTACGTACATTTGCAACAGATTGTGTTTCTTCCTTTTTAGTCTGTGCCGGTAACAAGAATGAGTCAATTTTACATCGTTTTTTAAGTTCGTTTTGTAAATCCTTCTTTTTCCGTCGTTTAGCTGCTCCACTTAGAGGCTTGCTAGCCATCATTAGTACAATTTCTTATTTTTAAATCTTAAATTTTGTATTGTAAATTGTAATCCGATCTAATCTATTTAAACAAACTTTTTAAATAAATATCAACAACGATGGCCGACGGAAACTTGGCAATGAGACTAATGAGTAATGACGTCAGCATAAATCAAAGACGAAAAGTGAAACTAATTGAGTGAATTAACTGCAAATTTCAGCGTCATCTGGCGATTATAGTTTGCCTTCGAGTCACTGTTCACTAGCTTAAATCAAAGCCTAGAAAAATATGCGCCGACCGCGCATCAATAGTAATATTCCACATCATCTGCCTGCCTGCATGATTTATTGATTTTACAAGGCTAAGGAGTTTACAAGGAGTTTCGGTTTCCGGCTTTCTGCTGTGCATTTATTAATTAAAATAGTTCATTTTTTCAGGTTTGAAAATGGGCCCCTTTTACCTGGGCCCCCCCGCAGTTGCGGGCCCTGCGGGCCCATAGTTACGCTACTGAATGCAGCACTGTGATAGGTTCGTAAAATGTCTCTGTACATGCAAAAGGATATACATGCATATGTACAGGCATGTATGCTTACTGTGTTGGGACCTTCTGCAAGCCATTCAGTCTCAACCCTTACACAACTCTGCTCAACTGAAGAGGTTTTGTTAGTGCACTGCCATGCTTAACAAAATCATCAGCTTCTGACCATACAGCCACGAGCCAACCATTAATTCAAGTTTTTCGGCTGGCCTCCTGTTTCCCATGCAGAATTCTAAGCCCAGTGGACAATTAAATATTTTATGCTCTATATTCCGGAACATACATAGATGTTGGCAATACGGTGTACATGCATATTTACCTCTAGCCTAGCATCAGATAGACTTTAAAATAAACAATCTGTCATATCTGATGTTTATTACTTTGAATATAAGGATAATTATTACACATGCATATGAACATTTACATGGACCAAGTTTTAATGTGCTATCAAGATCTGGACCATCCCTGCCCTTCACTAAATGGTTACTTGGACCTGTCCATCCCGTACAGACCCAGTGTGGTTCATTCAGAGCTTCACATTGTGAGTAGTGATTCCTTCCTTTGACCCTTCAGATATCCCTTGTGTAGATAGAACAGAAAACAGACCTACAGGAAATCTGATCTAATTCTAGGCTGGCACATGTTAATTGACATAAAATGACTTATAAAATGACTTGTGCATGCAACACATAACTTGTCTCAGCTGATTGTAATCCTGGGGTCATGTACATGCCATATGCAAGAACAGATGCCCAGAACTTAACACAAAGATGTGGCATAGAAGGAATTACTTGAATTGTTGACTTGTGCAGCAGATCTCTGAAATGTGGCCTTTGAGCAGACACCAAATGCTCTTTGACCCGAGATTGTTTTACTGGTTTAAAAAAATAGTGACAATGCAAAGATTCAGATTACTTGAATGCACAAAGTCTGCCAAAGAAAAAAAACTGGGCTGGGTGGTTGGGCTGTTGTTTATGTCTCTGGCAATTGTCTGATAAAAATTTCAGTAATTTTGAGCAACAGACTGGTTGTCATAGATTCCATTTTAGATTCTGTTTTAATTTGAATTATAGATTCATTCATTAGGACATTTATATAGCACCTTTCAAGAGGTCTGATCAGAGGCACTATATAAATGTACTAATTTGGTGTAATCCACTCTACTTCTGTTGAGGATATTTGGCTCAATCTGTTTTATTCTTTTGTAGATATTTGGACCAGTCCAATGTATTTTGAAGTTCAAGACCATGGAAGAAGCAATTGCCCTGGCAAATAGTACAGCTTATGGCCTTGCAGCTGGATGCGTAACCAACAACATCAACACAGCGCTCACGATTGCAAACAGTCTCCAGGGAGGCAGTGTCTGGCAAGTAGTTCTGAAACATATATATATTATCTTGTGAGAACACTTATGTAAGAGACATGTTTGTTACATGCAGGAAACAATAAACAATGTCCAGGGTGGAGGAACATGTAAGTCCATATATGCATGTAGGCTTACATGCACTTAAGTAGTAAAAGTTTTGACAGTTATCCTAGTGATATAATTTCAGCCCACCAATACATATGACAGCACACTCATTTCTATTGACCACTAGAGGCTACAGAAATTTGTTATTTTACATGTTCACTGATTGGTAACCGTTGACTGCAACTCGATACCTCCCAAACCGTGGCTTTACTGATTATGCATGTCACGAATTTTTACATGTGACAACTTACAAATATCATTTACACAGTTGGTGAGAGATGTGATAGTGTTAGAAACAAGGTCGATGTTATCAACAGCTGTCTGATGACTGCACGCTATTAAGCTGTGAGCCCATGACTAGAACAGCCATCTGAAGTGGTCATTATGCCTCTTCAGCTGTGTTTCGAGTATATGCATTCAGAATCCGGGTGCCACCCTTTGGGCAGGTGGCCAGGCCTCCAGACCAAAGTGCTAGTAAGTTGGTAACAATTGTCAGGTAGTAAATGTACATGGCTTATAGCTAGACAGAAATGTGCCCTTTTGAAATGTGCCATATTCATTATCAGGCAGTGACAGCAGGGTGTGAGTTGAGCATGTCTTGAAACAAGAGTTTCCTAAGGAAATGTGTGAGCATTCTGGCTATAAGAAAGTTTGTTGTTAGCACACAGTGCTTGTAATAATGTATTTTGCTATTACCCTTTAGTTATCATGTTATGTTGGATAAACATTTGTTAATATGTGTACTTTCATTGGTGTATGTAAAGACTCTGTTATCTGTTATTAAACATCTTGAAGATGACTGCATCAGACTAGTGACTACTTGTCAAAGCACTGTTATTCGGGTGGAGAAATGCACATTGTGTGAAATGTTTATTTGAATGATAGTTAAGTTGGTGAAGTGATTGACATTGCAGGATCAATTGCTGGGATCCGTGTTCTCCTCAGGCTCCATTTGGTGGATTCAAACAATCTGGATTTGGGAAAGAACTGTGAGTAAATGCCTTTCCAGCTGTCACTCATTTTCAGTTTCCTCTGTTAACCCTTTAACAACGAGAGGGATTAATTTTCCATACATTTAGTGCACGTCGTCGTTAATGAATCACTTAAATAATGCTTCTGACTTGCAGCACTTCAGGGCAGCATGATGGTTGTGTCTGGGGTTCAAAGGAATTGAGAATTCAATGCAACCAGTAACAAGCAGTTGCTTTGTTGTAGTGGAGTGGCCAAATATGAATGGCCATTTTTGTAGTGCGTAAACCAAATAATCTAAACAAGAGTACATTAATTTTATGGTATATGCACTGTTGCATCCATGAATCATAGGGTAGGGTGTAGCCAGACGTGTCTTCTTTGCTTTTTCCTGTTCTGTTATGAACCATTTGATTTTCTTTTGTAACAGTGGACAAGAAGCGCTGAAAGCTTATACTCAGACAAAGACGGTGAGTTGAATTTGTCAAATTTCACTTGGAAAACAGAACAGATTCTAGTTAGACAATGTAACAATAAACTTGTTCTCATTCTACTGATAGCATCTTTTCCAACCAAAAGTGCTACAGTGTGCAGAAGAGCCAGTCACCCAATCTTTACAGAGTGTTTAGAACTTGGACATTATAATAAGTTATGTATTCCCACATATACCAGACATTAGGTTTCTGTTTCTCCTTAAATAAAGTATAAGTAACACATATGAATCAATGATCAATGAATGTTGTGGTGATTAGTTGGCAAGTTTTAAGTGCTTGTTTTTATTGGAACTTTCAATGACATTACACCGATTAGTCAAGTTGTTTACTTCTTTTTGCATGCACTGATTACATGCTAGTGGTTACTCAGTGTGCCTGTGTTGAACAGTGATTGCATGCCTCAGATTGCTAGATGCATCAAACTCTTGCAGAGGTGGTACGACGTTGGCTGGCACACCATTTATCAGATGGGTACTCAACTACTCATGCAGAAAACAAGTCATGGTCCGGTTTAAACCCGTCTGAATGGGTTTGCCATCTTGGCAGAAGCAGACCATAAAATGGAGTCCAAAATGCATTGCTAAAAGCCTAAAAGAGCACGAAGAAGGTTTTAATAATCAAAGTATTTCTAAAGCACGACTTGCAAGGTAAATGCAGGGCACCAGCTTAGTTACGAGCGCTGCATCAGTGCGAGTGATTGTCAAGAGATGCCAAGTTGAGATCCCGGTCCAGTTGTCAGAAGACCAGGGACAGAAGGCCAAGGAGCTGCTAAGGCGGCTTCCATTTATGCTGAGAAAGATTGGAAGGTGGAGGACAGGGCAGATGAGGGTAGGTTTTAGCATTTTCTTGTTACGTGTTTTCCACTGTATTTGTACAAAATCTTTTCATAGCCCCAGAACGGCATCTTGTAAAATTACTGTCTGTTGTATTACAATGACCTCTTGAACCTTAAATTGCTGTCAGAATTTAAGAAAATTAACGAGTTTTTAGGTTTTATTTTCTTTGTTCTTCAGGTGGTAATAAAAATTCCGCAGAAAACTTCGTAATCTCAGCTTGATGGCCATTACTGGAAATCAACGGCAGAAACTTCCGTCTGCTTATGCACAAAGTCCAAAGCCTATTGCAGCTTATAAGCCAGCAGATTTATTATTGACAAAAGCATAATTATACTCTATCGTAGTAATTCCTTAGTATTGTTATGTTACATAGTATGTTATTGTACTACAGTTATTAACAGCCAGACTGAACTTGTCAAACTGTAAAATATTGGTGCTATAAAACACTGTACTACTCTACTGAAGAAATTTGCTTATATTTTACATTCAGTTATTGCTTTTCACTTGTTAAATCCTTCTCAAGATTCATTTAGCTTGTGTTTGAATGACATTATACTTCTGTACTGAACAAATTTGCCTATATTTTAACTTCAGTTATTGCTTTCACTTGCTAAATCCATCTAAAGATCCTGTTCAGCTTGTGTTTGAATGACATTATACTTTGTACTGAAGAAATATTTTTAGCTTATATTTTAAATTCAGTTACTGTATTGCATTACACTTGATAAAAACCTTCTAAAGATTCCATGAAGCTGTTCTTTAATGATATTGCACTACTGTATTCAAGAAATTTGCTTATTTTTCCAGTACAGTTATTGCTTTACACTTGCTAAATACTTGTAATTGTAGCTAAGATAAGGTATTTGCCACTTTATTCAGTGACTCACACGACACTATCTGTTACCAAACTTATCTGGCTATTTTCAAAGCACAGCATATGAGATATTCAGTTTCTCTGAAAGTGTCAATTATGTGATTTGATCAGACCTTATAATCACAACTGATTCAAATTTTTATTAATGAGTAGTCATTCTGTTTCCAAATTGCACACGTATACACTATACACCCAGAGCTTCTTGGTGCTATCTTAGGCTAAACAACTGGTGAACATAGTGAAGGGAGCATGCATGAACAAGCATAAGATTATCGGATCGTTTTATGTCTTCTCACCAAAGGTGCAATATACCTTAGTGAATAGAGGCTGGAGGTTCATGTGTCTCAGAAAGATGATCAAAGATGTCTGTTACACTAGTGTCCTCACCTAGTGGTGAACTTGAACCAAGTGCATCCACTGTATACTGTTGTTATGGGAAGATTAGACAGAAAGGGAGACGACTGACTGGCAACCCTTGTATGCCAAGGCTAACAACATGAAGTCGTAGCTGGAGAGAGATGATTTCTTGCCTTTATTGTCCTGTCATTTTCTACAATCTACATAATCAATAAATCAATCAATCAATATTCAATAGAGACCAAGAGCTCAAGCTGCTGTTGGCGTAACTCTCGTCACTATAATTTAATGGATTCAAATGAGATGAATCATTTTAAAATATAGAAATAGTGTGCACATTCTCCAAGGACAATGAAGTTCATGCAAAGACTTTTCAGCGAACTTATATGCATGTAGTGCCATAGGCGTAATTTGTGGGGGGCACGAGGGGTACCCATAGCCCCCACTTTTTGGACTGGGGGGTACCATACCCTCCACTTTTTAAACAATGTCAATCAATATTTTACTATTGTGCCTTCCCAGAGATGGTCTTCATGTGAAAAAAACGAAAGGGGAAAGAAATTGGTACCCCCCACTTTTTAGACCAAAGTTACGCTCCTGTGTAGTGCCTTTGAATTACTTTGTAAAGCAGGGTTGTCCAACATACGGCCCGCGGGTCGTAATCCAGCCCGCCAAGTGGGTTTGTCAAAATATTGATTTTTGTATGTTTAAAATTGTGAATTGCATACTAGTATAAATGTAGATCTTCAACTGTTTAGAAATTAGATCAGACAGAGGGAGAAGGGTATCCTGAAGCTGGTGGCAGTGAATGTCGTAGATCAGGGTTGTCCAACATACGGCCCGTGTGCCGTAACCCGGCCCCCTGAGCCTTTGGCATGACTTGTGCTGTCTTTCATTCTCTTAGATACATCACTTCTCTCTGTCTCTGTCTCTGTCTCCTCGCTTTCATTGTATTTGTTACGTCACTAACCTCTCTTGACATCTGCTGTCTTTCCTTCTGTTTGTTACGTCACTAGCCTACTCTCTGGCATTGTGCTGTCTTTCATTCTTTTTGATACATCACTTCTCTCTCTCTGTCTGTGTCTGTCTCTCTCTGGTAACCACTCGCTTTCATTATATTTGTTACGTCATTAATTTCTCGACATCTGCTGTCGTTCCGTCTGTTACGTCACTGCAGCCCTCTCTTTGGCATCCGCTGTCCTGCATTTTATTTGTTAACTCACTGCTCTCTTTCTCTTTGGCGTCTGCTGTCCTTCCGTCTGTCTGTTTCGTCAATCTTTTGCACCCGCTATCTTTCGTTCAGTATGTTACATCACTTCTTTAGGCCTATCTCTCGTTGGCACCCTCTGTGGCTCTGTCTCTCCACCTGTTACGTCACTCAGCGCCAGCCTTAGGATATTTTCGGCCTGTGCACAGAATATTGTACGGGCCCCCATGACACAAGTCAAATTATTTTTCATTATTATTATTAGGCTGTCTTGTTCATGGTAATTTTCTGTGACATTTTCGGCCCCCCCCCCAAGTTGCGGCCCTGTGCGACCGCACGGTTCACATTCCCCTAAGGTCGTCGCTGCGTCACTACTGTACTTCTTTTGTACCCGCTGGCTTTCATTGTTTTTGTTACGTCACTGTTCTTTCTCTCTTCAGCATTCGCTGTCTTTCAGTCTGTTTGTTACGTCACTGCTCTCTATCTTTTTGGAAGCCGCCATGGCGTAAGAGAGAGACGGTCTCATTCTTCTTTGTTAGTCACTGCTGTTTTTCTTTGGCATCCGCTGTCTTTCATTCTGTTTGTTGCGTCACTGCTCTCTATCGATGACATCTTTTATCCTAACATCTGTTTGTTACGTCACTGCTCTGTCCATGGGATCCGCTATCCTTCATTCTGTTTGTTACGTCACTAAAATTGTGAATTGCATTCCAAGTTGCTAGAAGGCGCGATCTTGAAAATAATTCTTTGCGTCACACGAAACGAAGTTTTAATGCTGGCTCTGTGGGGAATTTATACGATATTGCTTTAGATTTATTAAGATAAAATTTCTGTTGTATTGTATATTCGTTTATTCAATCAGACGGCTATCAAAACGCAGCTGTTAACAATAAATTGAGATTTACACTGAAGTAGCAACAGAGACTAATTATAATGAACTTGTTCTATTTCGGAAATAGTACACTATTTCGTCTGGAATAGCAACAGCTGGAGAACCGATTATAGGCTAATCGACGAATTCTGTTAGGCCTAGGCCTATAGCAATGTGGGACTTAATCTAGTGTAGGCAACATGTGAGATTATATCAGATTTGCTCTTGAAATTTACCGAGGGGCGTTAGTAGGCCTAAATGCATCTGGTAGGCCAATTCCAATTCAGTTCTTATCGTCTTTAAGAGGCAGTGTTTAATCTAGACGTCTTGGGGGGGGGGGAATGTACCCCCAGGATTTATGTTCCCCCCTCCAGAGGCCAGCAATATTACAATGTATAGACCTTTAGGGGAGTAAAATTCCCCCCACGATACATGTGGATACATGGTTCCCCCACCCCCCATAGAAATGAATTCCTAAATAATTGCTGTAGAAAAAGTTACAAATCGGACGAAGGACTAAAAAAAAGGTCAAACACTTTTTTTGAAGATGAAATTACTTTTTTTAAGATGAAATTAGGAAAAGTCACAAACTTTTTCAAGATGGCTGGAAAAAATCTTGTGTAAATTCTTTGCTCCCCCAGAAACCTTGTTTCCCCTCCCAGAAGAGGGGGACTAGATTAAACACTGTTTAAGAGGCAAAGCGAACCAGTGTGGGCAGTGACGGATATTCAGTGATGGGCACTAAACTATTTTTTTAGTTAAACTAAAACTATTTTCCAGCTAAACAAAAATAGTTTAACAAAAGTTGGCAACTGATTTTGGAAATTAGTTAACTAAACTAAAAAAGTAGTTAAACTTTTTCCAACTTTTTTCCAACTTTTTATGAAAAACATTTTCACGGAACGGGTGTGGATGGGAGGAGATAGGAGGGGTGTGTGTCCAATTTTTTAAAGCCTGGCAGAGCCCCTGACTGTTTAAATCTATTTTCTGTAAATCAGTGTAACCAGCATAGGCATTTTGACTCAGAGGTTCTGCCCTAGTCTTGTCCTCTCCTGTCAGATGTAAGGTCATTAAATTTTAATTAAGTCTCTCAGGTTTTCAAAAATAATTCTAGTTAGAATAATGTACGAGATCCTTGTGAGCCAACACATCAAAGCTATCTAGCATCTTGCAAAGGACATCTGCAGTTGTTACAACCAAGTAGCATTTGCAACCATATAGCAGTACATGAATTTACACAGAAATTTACATTTATAGAGAAATATTTACACAGAGGCATATATTTTCATATAGAAATTGTAATAGAACATTTTATAAAAGCATCTCTCAACAATTCAGAGGCCCTCCTGACCCAAGTCAGTGCTATCATTAAGTACTAACAAATAAAATGTACTTCAGGCTTTTCTGGAACAGGGAAGAGAAAGGCTAAGGAGACAGTTGCACATAAAGAGTTAAAATTTTGAACTGGATGTGCTGGGGCACAAGATGCCAGCGCAGTCCAAAATGAAGGCAGATATGTGAGCAAACGTCAAGAGACCACCAATAAGGCAAGCAGCATCATTAAGTATTAACTGGAGCTTGGAAAGTTTTAGTTAAGACCAGTGCTTTTTTCAGCTACTAAAAATAATTTATTTTAATAATTAAAACAATTACTTATTTTAATTTAATTTCATTGCTGTGAACTCTTTTCAGTGTTTATTGAGACCCCTCCCAACCCCAATCCCATTTTTCTCGGGATTTTAGCCCTTCCATAATTGTTCAGTTCCGGAACCTTTGTTCAGTTCCGAAACCTTTTTTCTAGAAAAAAGCACTGGTTAAGACAGACCAGCATATATGATGCTGTCAGTCGACCATAGTACAGATCAGTGCATGGACGAGTGTGGCGACAGTGTGAGGACAGACAAGTGAAGGATGGTGTGGTGGAGTTGGCGTAGATGACAGAGGCATGTATGAGAGACATGACTCGCACGAGAGAACTGGATCTAATTGGAACCAAAGCCCAGATCACGGACTGAGGAACAATAGTAGATGTCTAGAAACTTGGCGTGGTTTGATTTGATAAAAATGTGCTAACTTGATGTCTGTATGCAGTACATCAACCATAAGGCAAATAATCAGTTTAATTTCAAACAAATTTATGCACCTAGCAACTGACCTAAAACTGTTCCATTTTACTCGTTTACATGTTTTCAACTGCAAATGACAATAAACACAGCATTTAGTCATCGAACACAGCTCTTGAGTTGTGCTGCAACAGAGCAAGAAATCTTATACCCACCTACAGCAGAACTATTTACAATGTATAACTCCACGCATTCATGTCCATTTGGGACTTGTATGGGTGGTCCTTTACAGGGTCAGGTCCTTTAGACATCCATCAAAGGTTTGGGCTAATATGCCACATCAAAGCTTGCATTAAAACAATGTCATCATTATAAGATGAACAATGAAGACCATTGTACAAACTAGGCTTTTAACAGTGAACCAGAACAAGACATCGTCATGCAAACCAGCACTGTAATCACAAATTTACATTTGTACAGTCCATATTTCTTCAAGACTAAAAAAGACCACATCAGCTAAACCAATTTATTAACATCAGCTAAACCAATTTATTAACATCAGCTAAACCAATTTATTTACAGGTGCTTGATAAAAATATTATAAATGATACAAGTTGGATTTGGTTTGATACTGAAATCTTAGTCCTCAGTTTCATAACTACTTGAATTCTGAGACTGAGTGGAGAAATTGTCATAAGCAGTTTTAACCACTTGTTCTTGATGAACTAACATTAATGAGACGGTTCAGACTGGTCCTTTATATGTCACACATAAACATTTACTAATCTGCTTATAGCTGTTCGACACAGTGGACAGATTTTTGGTAGTTCGGCATCAGAGCTGACCACTTTTGCACAGGCCTCGCACATACACAAATGTCGGCAAGGCAGAACTAGAACAGATTTGCTCTTATCTTGGCATATAACACACAAAAGTCTATCTTCTTGTGATTGCAAGGAGCAACGTATGTTATCGACATTGTTCTTCCTACTTGATTCGCGATTACATTCAGGGTGTGAATCTGCAGTCACCTCTGTAGCAGCTGAATGTGCAGCCGCATCATCTGAACTAGAGTCTCTTTCTCCATTTAAAGTCTCGGCTCTTAAAGTATGATCATCATTGTCAAGGTCCAGGTTTTCATTAGCATTCCAATCATCCTCACGATCGTCATTTGTGTCCCCTGCAATAAAATGACGAGTCCAGAGATTTTGCTGTCGGTTCGGAAGTAAATATCTCAGACATTGAATCCACTTTCTTCGATGAATCACTGACAAAACTGCAAAAAGAATGGCTACAGACACGCTGATTGGAAAAGGGGCAAGAAATTGTTCGAACACACCAAGAAACCAATATAAAATTCGGTCGCAAGTGTTGTTCAGCGTTTCAAAGCCGTAGTAATCAAAGTCTTCACGGGATAACCGGAATGTGAAAAGTTTCTCAAGAAATTCTACAAGATTACAAACTTCATCTGTTGCCGTTTGAAAAGAGTCGATTACAAACAGCAGAAGTCTTTCGTTTAGTGTAGCTAGTGTCGCCAGTAAACTCAAGACACCCGTCAGACAGCTGAATATAAGTTCCAAAACATCAGTAAAAACAGTTAAAAGATCCCAGATAAACATATTGATTATCCAATGGAAACTGCAACACAACGTTTAAACTTAAAGTTACATATGTTAGTATAGTAACCACCGTTACAATTTTCGATTTCCGTCTGTATTCCATATGATTATATCAAAGAACCTGGATCATATTGTAACTGGAGACGACCAATAATATAGACTGGAAAGTCCTTATTTAATGGTTATTGCTATTAGAAGCGCGGCCCTCTGGCGGACAGAAAACTTCGCGACTTCTTGATGTAACATTCAAATCATATCAAATCATATATTCTGTGGTTTGATAGCCTATCATTTTAACGTCCAAAATTATTCGATCATACGAAATCGTTTCAGTATCACAAACTGATTTCAACGTATAAAGTTAAGTATCTTTATTATTTATTATCACATAGAGTAGTGGTAACATCACTGGCGTGAAGTGCAGTAGGTAGCGGGAGCGCCTCCTGTAACCCTCTCAAGGTCCACTCAGCCTATCAATTCGCGAGATGGCGCGTTTGTGAAAATGAGATGTAGGACGTGATGGGCGCCTTGTAAGGCTGCCGTGTACAGTTAAATTCGACTCCTGTAGTAACTTGTGATCATCCGTTCATACAGATTTGTAATATCATACTGCGTAATTGTCAGTTTGAAAATATTAAACGAAGATTATTATTATTATTATTATTATTATTATTATTATTATTATTATTATTATTATTATTATTATTAAGAGAAACGTTCATACTTTACAACAACAAAGGCGAAAAGTAGTACAATGCCAAAAGAGGGCCTACCAATAGTACAAAAAATCGATGCAATATTAGAAATAGTTTTAGACATAGTTGTTAAAAACGATAGAAACTAAATAAAACACGGAAAAAAATATAAAGTCGTTTTTTTCAAAAAAATAAAAAACGGGAAAAAACGGAAAAAAAGAAAACAGAAATAATTTGACTTTCTCACATCTCGTAGGCCCTACTGCAATTTAAAATTAACAACCTTGTTTGCAGAATTTAATCAGCAAATAATACAACTTTATTAGTAACATTTACATCAATCTACAACAATTATTTTATTTCTTATCTCTCTTTCTTCTCTTCCATCAGTTTCCCGACGATGAGGCTCTTATGAAGTTCCTCCATAGTGTTCTGTCTCTGACAGTTTCGCGCACCATGGTTAAATCCGTGCCTTTGCTCTTCAAGTCTTCCTTGACATTGTCCATCCACTTTTTTCGTGGTCTCCCTCTACTTCTCTCTCCCTCGATCCACCCATGTAGGGCTGCGACTGGTAATCTGCTGTTGTCCATCCTTTCTACATGGCCAAACCATTTGAGTCTTCTTTTTTGTATCTTTTCTACTACCGTTATCTCTGCGCCCAACTCCTTCCTTGTTGTTATATTTCTGATTCTTTCCCTTCTACTTCTGCCCCTTATTCTCCTCAGCCAGCTCATCTCTGTTACCAATAGTCTTCTTTCATCTTCTCTCTTCAAGCACCAACACTCTGATCCATATAGCAACACTGGTTCCACCAAGGCATGGTATAGTCTCATCTTGGTTCTGATGGAGATGTTTTTTGCCTTCCACATTTTGTTCAATCCTCCGAATGCCGCGCAAGCCAATCCACATCTTCTTTTGATATCTTCTGTGCAATTGCCATCTTCCGTTATCGCTCCTCCTAGGTATACGAATTTCGTGACTTGTTCTAATGTTGTTTCTCCTATCTTTATATTTATCTCCTCGTGCTGTTTTCCAATTGTCATGGTTTTTGTTTTTTCTACGTTTATTTTAAGTCCCAGTCTCTTGCTGCTGCTGTCTACTCGATCTGTAAGCTCCTGTAGATTCTTGCTTGTGTTGGCTATTAAATCGACATCATCAGCAAATCGTAGATTGTCTGTTATTCGTCCGTTGATGCTTATGCCTACTTCCTCTCGTCCCTTTGCAAGTCTCATCACCATCTCCAGTAGCAGGTTAAATAGATCTGATGACATTCCACATCCCTGTCTCACTCCTACCTTGATTTTAAACCATTGTGTCAGTTCACCGTCTACTCGTACTGCACTTACAGACTTGCTGTACAGGTCTTCTATTAACAGTACGAGCTCTTCCGGTATTCCGCAGTGTCTCATTGATCTCCACAATCCCTCTTGCCACACACTGTCAAATGCCTGTTTGTAGTCTATGAAATTATTGTACAGTGTTTTATTCCGCTCTATATGTTTTTCTGAGAGTTGCCTGATTACAAATATCTGGTCCATTGTGCCTCGTCCCTTCCTAAAACACGCCTGCTCTTCACACATTGCCTCTTCCACGTATCTTTTTAGACGTTGTTGTAAGATTTTGGTGTACACCTTCCCTGCTATACTTGTTAGACTTATAGCTCGATAGTTGCTACATTCTTTTCTATCTCCCTTTTTGTGTAATGGTACTATTACTGCTTTACCCCAGTCCTTGGGGCACTCTTTGCTTTCATAGATTTTGTTACACAGTTTGTGCATCATCTCTATTGTGCTCTGCTCTCCAGCTTGCATCATCTCTGCTGTTATGTTGTCTTCTCCCGGTGCTTTCTTGTGTTTTAGGTTCCCGATGGCTGATTTCACTTCACTTTCTAGTATGTTTGCCATTTGTTCGTGTTCGTTACCTATTGGCAGCTCTTCTAATACTGTCCTGTCCACCTGATTTCCGTTGTTGTACATTTCTTCATAATGTTGCTTCCATCTTTGCTTGATCTCTTCTTTGCCCTCTAGTATTTTTCCTTCTTTGTTTTTTATTAGTGTTAGCTTCGTGATGTTTGATCCACATATTTCCTTTGCCATTCGAAATAGTTTCCCTGTGTCTGCTATTCTTGTGTTGTTTTCCAGTTCTTGACATTTCTCCTCTATCCACATCTCTTTGCATTTTCTGGCCTTCTTTTTTATCTCTTTCGTGATTTCTTTGTACTTTTTCTTGTCGCTCTCATTGTGTGATTTTGTCTTCCTCAGTTCTTTTCTGGTATCACTTAGATCTAGGACCTCTTTACTTATCCATGGTTTGTTCCTCTTTCTTTTCTCATAGGCTAGGAGTTTTTGAGCAACCTCTACGTGCATGTTCTTTATTACTTCCCATGTTTCTTCTACTGATCCCGTATCTTTTCCTTGATATGGTTCCATTTGTTGTTTATTTGTGTCCTGAATTGATCTCTGATTGTGCCCTCCCTTAGTGCCTCTGTGTTGAATCTTCTGTTCATCACTTTTTTGGATAATCCCCCTTTTAGTTTTATTCTAATCCCCGCTATCACCAGTCTGTGGTCAGATGCCATGTCTGGGCTTGCGAATGTTCGGCATCCCGTTACAGCACTTTTCCATCTTTTATTTACCATTATATAATCTATCATGTTCTTCGTTTTGCCGTCCGGTGACTCCCATGTCCATTTCCTACTTGCCTTTTTTGGTAGAACACTGTATTCATTATTTGTAAGTTGTTGTTCAAGCAAAAATTTAACAATCTTTCTCCTCTTTCATTTTCTTCTCCATATCCCTGTTTTCCTAGTGCACCTCTCCATGTCGGCCAGTCTTTTCCCACTTTTGCATTCATGTCTCCCATTACGATAGTTAAATCTTGGTTCGGTATTTCTTGCAGTGCTTGTTGTAATGTTTCATAGAATTCGTCCATCTCTTGTTCTGTCGCACTAGACGTTGGTGCGTACACTTGAATTATTGTAGCTTTGCCGCTGGCTGTGTGGAATCTTGCCTTTATCATTCTTGGTCCCATTGTTTTGTAACCAATGAGTGCTTTTACCGCTTCTTTTTTCATTATCATTGCCACTCCCTGTTGATGCCCGCCGTCTTGTCTTCCTGAGTATATTATTCTGTATTCGTTCTTGTTTATCTCTCCCTCCCCTGGCCATCGCACCTCCGATAATCCTATCACGCTCCATCTGACCTTTTCTAGCTGGTGTATGAGTATGTCCAGTTGGCCCACTGCATGCAGAGTTCTTACATTCCACGTGCCAACACATATCTCTTCCTTTGCGTTGAATAGGTGTTGTCTCTGCTCCTGTTCCTGTCCCTGCTGCTTTTGTCTCCGTTTTTGTTCCTGTTCTTGTTTTTGTTTTTGTTTTTGTTTACAGGGTTTTCTCTGGTTTACGACCTTGGTAGCCCTGTTGTGTCCACCACTGCCGGACGCGGATCCCCCTCTACTATAGAAGGAGGCCCTGTTAACGTCGTTGCCCACATTTCTTTTTAACTTCATATTCATAAGAGTTTCTTGGTCTCTTTATCAGGTGGTGACCACTTCTCTCCTGACAGGGTAAGGAGGCCGGTGGGTCTTTGTTGACCTCTTTCGCCCTGAGGTGTCCTTCCAACACCTGCCGCCTGCGTTGGCCAGCTGTTCGGGGTTCATGGTGAGCCTGTCCGCCTCGCGTAGCGCCCTAGGAGGTACTTCGGTGTGAGCCTTCACCCCTGACGGCATAGCCTCACCATGCGTTCCCTTACTTGGCTGTTCACCCCCCCACCGCGGTGAGGTGCAGGTCGGGCTTGGTTTAATAAGAAACTGAGAAAAAAATTTAAAAAATTGAAATCTTTTAAAATTTAAATTGTAAACATAAGTCCACATAAGTCCATCCTGACTAAATTAACACAATTAAAAACTAAACTTTGGAGGTAGCCTATAGACTATATAGCGTAAACTTTCTCACAGTAGGCCTAAATGCCTTTCAATTTAGCCAATGCGGTTTTAACATCTATGGTTTTAGAATGTCTGATTCATATATAGGCCTATTTATAGCTATGATCTGAAGCATAGGCGCCGACTTTTGCTTTTGTCTCTGGGTGCCTGGGTCCTCCCTTCCCCTTCCCCTTCCCCTTCCCACTCTCCTTAGGTAGGTGAGTTTTAGCGGATTTTCAGAAAAAGAAAAGTGTTTTCTTGTCAAAGGTTACGAGGTTAGAAAAAGTATTGGAAATCGGTCACGACGTTCCAGTGTTATTTATTTTTTTAAATAATAAATAAATAATTTATTTATTTACGGGTTGTGACTGTAAGATCATGCAATGTTGGGTAGGTCCTAGGCTAGGCCTATGTGTGTTGTAGTTGTAGGCTACTTCTCAATATGCAATGTTGGGTATTTGTGTTGTAGTTGTACTTCTCAAGTTGTCAGATTACTTAGTTGTAAAAAATGTGAATTTAAAGGTCCGAATTCGTCTGGGTTCCAGGCACCCACTGAACTTTCTCTCTGGGTGCATTCGCATCCAAGGCTCCCAAGGAGTCGTCGCCTATATATGCTCTGAAGAACATAAAGTTTACTCCGGTCTACAAATGGAAACAGGTTAGATATTGGAACAAGCACTAAGACTAGGCTAAGACTATCATTATCTCAGGACAGAATATAATAATGTGTACAACGCATAAAACAATCAGAATTTTGAAGAGTCGTCACGTAAATTCCAGATATCTGAAGCGCTACTTAATTGAAAGATAAGCTCAGGGCACCAGCTTATTCACAAGCGTTGCGTCAAGTCAGAGTGGTTTCCAAGGGGTAGGCCTAGTCGAGTCCGATTTCCAGGGGGTCCAGATAGGCCTACTGCAAGTCCTTTCGATTGACCTTTTCTTCTGTAGTTCACCTCATAAAATGTTCACTCCTCTAGTGCACGATACCGAATGTAGGATTTTAACATTAGGTCACGGAATAAGATAAATCCGCATCAACTTTATAATCCATTCGGACGTTCGCTTTCGATAGCCTAGCCTATACAACATTCCTAAATCGTAGATCAGTTCGAATCCACATAGGCTTAGAGATCGCAGAGTAGGCTACACGCAGAACTGTAGCCTATTTTCTGCACTTCACTTTCAATAGCTCGCAATAGACATTTATTCGCTAAATTGACGATTTGACTTCAAGGTCGAGTTAAATCCGCAAGTGTCGCAGTAATCCCAATATTCTTTAACAAAGTCAACCGCAGCCCACTCAACCTTTCTCATTGAACTTCTGACCATATAATTTTGAACTCTGCGCTCTCAATCTCCGGTTTGGAATCATTGGATGCAGCATCGTTAATCACTATAGCAACGTGGCTCTTCACTTCCTCTCATACGTCAACCTATAGGCCTAGTCTTTTTTAAGGCCTTACAGGTAAAACTTCAAATTATTATAGCTCAAGGATTTTTATTTTACCAGTGTCACTTAGGTAGGATTAAACAGAATAGTGATTGAAGTTGTGACAATGTTTCTGTACAATTTACAAAATGATTGTCTCCGGGACCCCCGTCCACCGCTCAGCCGCTCCACCGTTCCTTGTCCCTAAAGACACCAGAGTTGAAGAACTTAAGGTTCTTGGCAGTCTTGTTGTCAAGACCTTAAACCTCAAGACCAAGACCAAGACCAAGACCTTGAACCTCAAGACCAACACCAAGACCAAGACTTTGAACCTCAAGACCAAGACCAAGACCTTGAACCTCAAGACCAAGAGCAAGACCAAGACCTTGAACCTCGAGACCAAGACCAAGACCAAGACTTTTAAACTCAAGACCAAAACCGAGAAAAATACCCCAAAATCACAACCATATCCAGACTTCTATTCCTTACTAAAAAATTGTCAAGTCGGTCTACTCGTTATTTTAATTAAAACATGAATCTTTTATTTTATTCAAACAAAACAACTCAAAATGCAGACTGCAGAGAATCCCGAATTCGTATTTACAAAAGTCCTTCATGCTAAATGTTATTCCAAATGCCTGTTGCATTTTATAAAAACCAATTCGCTCAGAATTTTCTGACCAAGACCTGTGGGGCCTCATAAAAATTCTGCCATGTGAAAAATACGTTATACAATGCTGAATTATTCACTGGCACACAGAGCAGCTTTTCAAGTACCGGATGTAAATGTACAAATTTATATGTGATTCTGTTTTGAAATCATTCCATGGTAAATAACCGGAAGTCAAAATAAATGTCCAAAACAACAGTAAAGCCTCACTCACACGGTCACACCGTGTAAATACTAAAGCAATTGTATTAGTAATTATTGAATAATTTTTTTAAATCCTTGCGTTTTGTTAAATGACTGTAGTGTTCATATTCTCAAAAGTCTTCAATTCAATTCAATTCAAAGATTTTTATTGCTTCCAAATAACGTTTGTACAAACAACAAGCAATGGTACAGCACAAAGAATTCACGTCTCTGGTCGCAAAAGGTGACCCCCAAGGGAAGGAAAATCCCGCTGAGTGGGGACACCTACTTGGTTCCGTTACGATGTCCAAGAGACTGTCGAGGTTAGAGTTGCTTCCTCCTAGGTTACAGGTAACATCCCAGTATTCCAATAGCAGGAGAAGCCTAGGAGGGAGGCGAGTTATTCATAAAAAATAAGGCATATGAAAAAGCTTAACTAAACTTAACTATCCCACTCACAAACAAAAAGTAAGTAGGTTAAGTTAGGGCTCAGATGCGGACGTGTGCCCCCCAGACCCGTGGTAGTCCTAATGAATGGGGTACGTGGTTCAATCATCCTTCAACAAAAACTCTCTCAGTCGGGCTTTGAATAAATGGACGTTAGCAGAATGACGCACAATGGGAGGTATCCCATTCCAAAGGTTCGGTCCAAAGAATTTTATGCTATATACCCGGGTATTTGTGCGTGCTTTAATGGGTCGAAGTGCAGCAGCATTCCTTGTACGATGTGTATGAATCTGAGTCCCCGCTATGAAGTAGTCTTTAAATGTTGCTGGTAAAAGATTATGCTCAAATCGAAAGAGGAATTCACCTATTTGGGCCGTCCGGATTTGTTTAATGTCTAATATATTGAGTCTTTTAAAGATTGGGTTGGTGTGGGAGCCAAACGGTACTCCTGCAATCACTCTTAACGCCTTCTTTTGTAGGGTAATCAATTTGGTTAGTCTGGAGTCGTAGTTGGAGGCCCAAACCATATTACAATAGTTAAGGTACGGGAAAACTAATGCATAATATAGATTTAGCTTGATGGGTTCGGGAAGTAGATACGAAATCCTGTTAATTATTCCTATATTTTTCGCGGTTTTTTTTAGCTACGTAGTTAATGTGCTCTTTCCAGTCTTGTTGTCCTCGAGACCAAGGTCTCGGTCTCGAGTGCACTCGAGTTCGTTTTTAAAAGTCTTGGTCTTGGTCTTGGTCTTGAGACCAAAGGTCTTGGTCTTGGTCTTGAGGTTCAAGGTCTTGGTCTTGGTCTTGGTCTTGAGGTTCAAAGTCTTGGTCTTGGTTTTGCAAGACCAAGACCAAGACTTTTGTCAATATGAACAGTCATTAATTTTAACAAACGGCAAGAATTTTAAAAATTTATCCAATGATTACTCATACAGTTATTGCTTTAGTATTTACACGGTGTGAATGAGGCTTCACTGTTGTTTTGGACAATTATTTTGACTTCCGGTTATTTACCATGGAATGATTTTAAAACAGACTGACGATTAATTTGTACATTTACATCCGGTTCTTGTAAAGCTGCTTTGTGTACTAGCGATTTCAGCACTTGTAGACCGTGTTTTTCACATGGCAGAATTTTTATGACACCCCACGTCTTGGTCAGAAAATTCTGAGCAAATTGGTTTTTATAAAATTCAACAGGCATTTGGAATAACATTTCGAATGAAAGACTTTTGTAAATACGAATTCGGAATTATCTGCAGTCTCCATTTAGAGTTGTTTTGCTTGAATAAAAGAAAAACCTCATGTATTCATTAAAATAACGAGTATTTCAACTTGACAATTTTTAGTAAGGAATAGAAGTCTGGATACGACTGTGATTTTTTGGGTCTTGGTCTCGGTCTTGGTCTTGAGGTTCAAGGTCTTGGTCTTGGTCTTGGTCTCGAGGTTCAAGGTCTTGGTCTTGGTCTTGGTCTTGAGGTTCAAGGTCTTGGTCTTGGTCTTGGTCTTGAGGATCAAGGTCTTGGTCTTGGTCTTGAGGTTTAAGGTCTTGACAACAAGACTGCCTCTTTCCAAGTCAGGTGTCTGTCTACAAATACCCCCAGAAATTTTGTAGATTCAACTTGTGCTATGGGGACTCCTGCAATTTCCAGAGACAGATCCGTTGCTGTAATTTTTCTGTGGGATTTGAATAGTATAAAGTTCGTCTTATCTATGTTGAGAGTTAGCTTGTTTACTGTAAACCAGTTGTTGACGAGTTTTAACTCACTGTTAATAATTTCCATGAGTGCTTGCCAGGACTTGTTCGCCACAAAAATGTTGGTGTCGTCAGCAAATAAAATGAAGTAAAGTGTATTAGATATTTTTGCCAGGTCGTTTATATATAGTAAAAATAGTAAGGGGCCAAGGTTGGAGCCCTGAGGGACCCCATACATGATACGGCGACTCTCTGATAATACTCCATTACACATTACCTGTTGAGTTCTATTATGAAAATAACTAATAAACCATTTTAATATTGGGCCTCTAATACCATAGTGCTCTAATTTTTTTAGAAGAATGGAGTGGTCGACCGTATCGAAGGCCTTGGCTAGATCGATGAATATACCAACGGAAAATTCATTTTCATCAATTGCTTTCGAGATACGGTCCTCCATGTCTAATAGGGCCATATAAGTAGAGTGTCCTGTTTGGAAACCGTGTTGAGCGTGATGGATTAAATTATTAGTGTTTATATAACTACAAAATATTTGGCAAAGTAGGGAAGTACCGATATTGGTCTGTAATTAGTTAGATTATCTTTTTCACCTTTTTTAAATATTGGCACTACTTTAGCTATTTTGATCTTATTGGGAACAATTCCATTAATTAGTGAGCAGTTAATAATAGTCGTTAACGGTTTAACTATCCATGCTAGAGTTGGGGTGGCAATGTAGGGATCTATATTATCTATACCTTTAGTATGTTTTTTTTCAAGATACTACTTATTTTTAGAAGTTCTTCCGGCGAGGTTAGAGTCAGTCCCATTGATTTCAACCGAGATGGCGGTAGGTATTCTTCAAAGGAAGTAGGGGACTCAAGAATTTTAGATGCAAGCTCACTAGCTATACTAGTGAAATAGCTGTTAAAGTTGTTGGCAATCGTTGCTGGATCTTCCACTAAGACTCCAATTTTTTTCAGGGTGACTACCTTTGTTGTCCTGTCATCAGTTTGCAAGGCGGATCTGATTAGCTTCCAGGTTGCTTTTAGGTCATTTTGATGTTTAAAGAACTCAGACGTATAATAATTACGCTCAGCATTCCTTCTGATTCCTTTAAATTTGTTTCTGTATTCAATAAATTTCCTCTTATTTAGTTGGTTCGGTGTTTTTAAAAATCTTACATAAAGTAGATTTTTTCTCTTACATGACTTTAAGATCCCAGAGGTCATCCAGGGCTTTTTGAATTTTACCTTAGAATTTTTTGATTCCATTTTCACCGGGAAGACCTCTTTATAGATCTGGGTGTATTTATCGATAAATAAATCGTACGCCTCATTTGGACAGTCTTGGTCACATGCCCTCGAGATTGGGTCCCAATTAACTTGGTCTTGGTCTTGCAAAACCAAGACCAAGACCTTGAGCCTCGAGACCAAGACCAAGACCAAGACCTTGAACCTCAAGACCAAGACCAAGACCAAGACTTTTAAAAACGAACTCGAGTGCACTCGAGACCAAGACCTTGGTCTCGAGGACAACAACACTGGTTCTTGGAGTCACCTTAAGATCCGACCTTCGTATGACTTCGCACGTTGAGTCTATACTTGCCGTTGGTTCTTCCTCTATGTATGCGCTGAATGTACTCCGATCACATGGTCTCTCGGTGTCTGCTACTCAAGTTGTTGCCAAAGCGACTACCATTGCTAACCTTATGTATGCCTCGCCGGCCTGGTGGGGATATACCAGAGCAGCCGAACGCGACAGGATCGACCAGCTCATCGGAAGAATGAAGCGTCGCGGCCTTTTACATCCTTCGTCTCCTACCGCTGCAGAAATGGCTTCTGAGGCTGACGCTCGCCTTTTTCGGACAATTCTTACTAATGAAAGACATGTATTACGCCATCTATTCCCCCCTAGCCGACCTAGTGGCCATATCCTCCGACCTCGTCCTCATGACTTTTCACTCCCTGGCAAGGATGACTCTAACTTTATACCTAGAGTTTTATATAAAAATATATATTGATTACTTACATCAACTACCTTTATACAACTCATCTAATCCTTTTTAACGCGTTCAGCAACCATTTTATTGTATTCAAGTTGCGTTCTGACAGCTTGTGTTAATAATAAACGAAAATTGATTGATTGATTGATTGATTGATTGATTGATTGATTGATTGATTGATTAATATATAGGCCTAGGCCTATTCTTCAAAATCTAAAACAATGAATGATTCCTTAATTATGCCTCATTCTATGTACATGTCGTGTAATATGCATAATCATATCCACCGAGCAAGACGAAGCAAAAATAATACGCTACATAGATCTGCAAACAAAGTTACTCTTCATAAGACTATCTCAATAACTCCAGAGCTAATCATTTAAGAAAATAAAATATCCGTTAAATGTACTTACATAGTTGCTAATTATTAAAAGAGACCTGGTCAAATTTTATTAGGCCTAACGTTCAAATTAAGTTGAATGCAATATCTAAATTGCTTTAAAGTGCTATGAATAACTATAGGCCTACACATACAAAATTCACAAGGTTGAAGAAGGAACTTAGAAGGAATTCATAGGCCTATAAGATATACTACACTAGTGTAGGTCTAACTTTATTTGATTGAAATCAGTTTATAGGTCCGCAATATGTACACGGGCATGTATAGTAATTATTATTAGAATGGTCATGGCCCCCGGCCAAACTGACAACAGCATCAAATATCATTCCGGTGTTGCATATGGAGTGCGCAACAATAAAACAGGTTCGCACTTTTTTGCATCTGGTCACGCGAACGACACCTGGCGGCAGCGTCGGATGTTTGGCCGCGGCTCCTCTCGCTACGACCGACTGCTGTGACCGTCTGCTATGACCGTCTGCTGTGACCGTCTGCAGCTGACGCAGCAGACGACACTGAACAATTACGACAGCATACCCGTCAGAAGCGTCTACGTGTGTGCCATACCGCGTCTAATTTATGACCACAATGACCGTGAGTTCGCATGTGTCACGTACGCCGCTGTACTGCCCGCTGGTCAGTATAAAACTTTCGGATGCTGAGTAGTGGACAACAGTGTGGCTAAACGTACCGTGGAAACATGGCTTTTATGGTGTTCGTCGTAAGCGTTTCTGTGCTGGTGTTTGGAATCGAATCCCAACCGTACCCACAGCAGTCTCCGCATCAGTCCTACGGGGTTGAATCCGGTGGATATGGTGGTGGACATGGACAGGCGACCGGAGGGGGAGGTGGATACTCGTCCAACTCCGGATCTTCTGACGGATCGTACCAAACGGAAACAAAATACTACTACGGTGGAAAGTATGGAGGTATAACAGTGATTTTCAAATGATCAACTTCGTTGCAAAAAACCATTAAACGATCAGCGGGAGAGTTAGAGTAAGCTTATAATTACAGCAAACAGTTTGCAATGCTCATGCCAATTAAGGCATTAAAGTATCTTTCATACCTTGGCCTGAGCACTCCGGCAATGGGCCCTACTGGCCAAAAGACGACTTTTGAGTAATCGTCTAAAAGAGCAATATTAGGCCTACTAATCTGAAATTAGCCTATGACACGTCTCTCTAGAATAGTATATCTCTATAGACTAAAATTATATATTTTTCACGTGAGGTTTTGCACGAGGAGTAGCGGGCTTCCATGATGTCCGGTTAAGTCTGTGATCTACTGACCTAGGGCCTAAGACTGGTGTATGTCGTCCGGAGCCGCGCGCATTTAGTATCGGGGTAGAAGGATCGATGCGGGCTTTGGAGTGACTTCCGCCGTTAGTAATTGATGGTTCTTCTATCTACCGACCGGTAGGCGACGAATAGGGCCTACATGTACATGCTCTACGTGGACCCTGCAGCGACTCGAGGAGTGTCCGGACGCGCGTCATCCACCACCCGTGAGGGATCGCTGGGTGACTGACGGTGCTACCGTGTATTGCTGGTGACTATTCCATCTCACTGTGCATTGTTTTGCTTTCTGGTCCATTTTCTGTTCTTAAAAGATATCTAACATCATTTAGTCTAATGTAGAGAGCGCTTATGTGATTAGTTTTTCTTGAAGCGGCATTATGTAAATTCTAATTACAATTCTAATTATCTCACAGTGCATTAGGCCTAACTTAATCTGTAGGAAGCTGTACGACTGATGGTCTGTACTACTATGACGATACGATGTTCGTGATCTGTTCCAACGGATACCCGCACGAGCAGCCCTGTCCACCGGGAACGAAGACTTCCGGTTCACCTAAATACCAGGCAGGATACTACTACGGCTACACAGACCTCTGCAGCGTCAACCTCGTCGATTATGGCTACGGACCAGAATACTACGCGCCCAAGGGGTACCCTGTTGCTGGAGATGGCTACGGTGCTGACAAGAAAGAGGCATACGGAGACAAAGGAGGATACGGGTACGACAAAGGAGCATCCTATGGCAAAGATGGTTATGCTGCAAAGGTAAGCAGAATTTACGCAATCAACAATCGGCCCACAGTTGATCCTGTTCACTCCAGATTCAAAATTAGTTTTTCCCGTTTAAAGTATTCTAATTGCTTTCAGAAAACCTTTTTGGAAAACTTGTTTAGAAAATTGGTTTGGAAAACTTGCGCAGCCCTGACGTGCATCAGTTGATTTATTCATATAGCCAATACATATATATTCATTCATCTTTTCGTTCATTCATTCATTCGTTTCAGAATAGAGAATACGGATCGTTTGAATACGGTGGATCAGCGAAGAAAGACGCCTACCCGAAGGACAACCGACTTCCCTATAACGCAGACACCCCAAAGAACACCTATGGCCAGAGAAACGCCTACCCACAGACCGATGTCTACTCACCCAAGTACAAGGACTCATACGCCCCATCCAAATCTCCCTACGGTTCAGCCTCCGACAAGAAATACTAACTGATTCGAATTATCAAGGACTCATCTCGACAAGTTCCGCATCAATTTGTAATGAAAATAAAGCCTCGTTGAAAACCTAATGCGCGTAGATTTAATATGCAACGCCCTTGAAACACTGTAAATTTTTCTGGCTTTTTAAGTATAGTTTCTATCCAAGCGTGAACTGTGTAAGAAGCGGTTGGGACCTGATGGGAAGGAACGTAGCCTACATCAAAGTTTATGCTGTGCAAAATTAAAGTGTTGATTTAAACTACGACTTTCTGTTAAATCTTTGTGGGTTTGTTGCAAACGTCTTGTATTTTCTAGGCATACTAGTCAGTAGAAGTAGGCCCTATAGTGCCACCTTAGAAAAAGTAACGAGGCGCTCGATCTGCACCAGCCTATGTGATATTAAGTAATTAACCATTCATTTGCTCATTCACGAATTCAACAAATTAGTATAATGTAGTATGATCTAATCTAAACGACTTCTATAACATTAAACCTAAGATATCGATCGAAGTTTGTTTAGAGTGGAAAGTCAGTCGGCGCCCGTTGGCCTACTGGTAATTTAATTCCAAATGTCTAAATCTCTACTCTAAAGCTAAACGGTGAGCCCCCGCTTATTCGATATATATCTGCTCAGAAGCTTATTCGATATAGGCCTATCTGCTCAGAAGCGCTCCCAACTCGGAACCTCGGAAAAAGATCGTAATCGCAAACTCCACATTTCTAAAGCGCTACTCTAAAGCTAAGCGCAGGGCACCAGCTTATTCACGAGCGTTGTGTCGTATCAGAGGGCTTGTCCAGAGACTGATGTCCAGTGGAGATCCGAGTCCGATTGGCAGAGAGACCAGGGAGGGGAGGCAGTGCGTCTGTTAAGGCAGGTTTCTTTGAGGGCGAGAAAGCTCCGAAGGCATGATCCTCGTTGTGTCGTTATCATCAAACGAAGCCTCAGTCTCCTTGCTTGGCTCTCGCGGTAACGTCCATCATCAACCAACATAATAACCGATGTACGTCCGTCTGTCTGTCTGTCTGTCTGTCTGTCTGTCTGTCTGTCTGTCTGTCTGTCTGTCTGTCTGTCTGTAACTTCCACTTCATTATCATTCGATAGATGGCAAACATCGGATATTATGTTCATTCATTTCATTCAATAACCATGGGCTCAGCGCCCGTAGGTGTCTGATGCCTTCTTTACAATGTCTTTCCACTCCGTTCTGTCCAGTGCCGAGTGGCTCAGTTTCTGGAGACTTGCTCCGCACCATTCTTCAATGTCATCTGTCCATTCCCTGTGAGGTCTTCCTCTTTTGTTTGTGCCTTCCACTATTCCAAAAATCAAAGTTTTAATTTTTCTGTCCTCTTTCATTCTGCAGATATGTCCGAAAAGTCTTAACTTTCTCTGAATAATTGTTTGCATGAGATTTTCAGTCAGATTAATTCTTCTGTATACTTCTTCATTGCTGATCTTTTGAGTCCATCCTATTCTGAGAATCTTACGATAGCATTTTCGTTCGAATGCCAACACTCTCTTTTGTGAAGCCTTTGTAAGCACCCATGTCTCGCATCCATACATCATGCTACTGAACACACATGTCTTTAATACACTCAGTTTAGTCCTCATACTAATTGCCTTGCCTTTCCAAATTTTGTCCATGGCTTTCAGCACGGCTGTTCCTTTGGCTATGCGTATCTTTATTTCACTTTTGCAGTCTAAATCGTAGGTTATGTTGCTTCCAAGATATGTAAACTTCTCCACATTCTCCAACCCTATGTCCTCGACCACAATTTTACGATTTATCTCCTTGTCACCAAATACCATAGTTTTTGTTTTATCGAAGTTCATAATCAAACCATATTTCTTGGCTTCAACATTCAGCATCTGTACTGTTCGTTCTAATTCCATCTCAGATTCTTCCAAGATATCAACATCGTCTGCAAAGCGAAGGTTGTTTATTCGCATTCCGTGAACTGAAATCCCTTTTTCTTCATTTTTTATTCTGTCCATCGCTCTTTCCAGATCGGTGATGAACACTGTAGGTGAAACTGGATCGCCTTGTCTCATACCCCTGTTCGTTCTAAACCATGGTCCCACGTCACCGTACACTCTGACCGCCGCTTGCGAGGTGCTGTTGATATCTCTGAGCAGTTGAATCAGTTTATTATCAACTCCATAAGACTGCAAAACCGCCCATGTCACATTTTGGTCAACACTGTCAAATGCTTTCTTGAAGTCTATAAAACAATTGTATATTTTCTTGTTCTTCCGTCTCGCTTTTTCTGCTATAAGTCTCAGAGCCAGAATTTGTTGTATGGTGCTTCTATCCCTCCGAAATCCTGCCTGTTCATCTGCTAGATGTTCTTCCACCTGACTTCTCAATCTTCCTGCCAGCACCATCATCAACACTTTGCCCAGGTGGCTTATCAGTGCAATAGTTCGATAGTTGTTGCATTCAAACGCACTTCCTTTTTTATGAAGTGTAATTAAGATAGATTTTTTCCATACTTCAGGCGCCTGTCCCTGTTTCCATGTCATATTACATATCTTGTGGATTTCACGTATCAAGACATCTCCTCCGTGTTTAATCATTTCGCCCGTAATCTTGTCAATGCCAGGGCTTTTATTGTTCTTCAACCTTCTCACTGCTTCTCTGATTTCTTCCTCCAAAATATCCACATTGGTGTCAGTCTCAGTCTCTGAAGGTGATATGTCTTTTAAGTTTTAGCTCCTTTATTATCTCTGTAACAGTATCTGGATTTGATTGTTCCCTGTATAATTCACTACAATATGTTGTCCATCGTTGCATAATCTCAGTTTTTTCCGTCAACACTTTACCATTCTCATCTTTTATTGCTGTAAGTCTCGGTTGCCATTTTCTGTTTATATTTCTTATCATTTTGTAGACCTCTCTGTTCTTGCCTTCTCCATGATACTTCTCAATGTCTCCACACTGCTGCTCCAGCCAATTCGCCTTGTCCTCTCTAGCTGCCTTCCGAACTTCGTTACATTTTTTCTTATAATTTTGTTCCGCCAATTCCGAGGTATCTCTGTTATCTCTTTATCTCTGTCTGTCTGTCTGTCTGTCTGTCTGTCTGTCTGTCTGTCTGTCTGTCTGTCTGTCTGTCTGTCTGTCTGTCTGTCTGTCTGTCTGTAACTTCCACTTCATTATCATTCGATAGATGGCAAACATCGGATATTATGTTGGTAGATCATGATTCGATAGATGGCAATAGCTGCAACCTACCAACATGATACATTGTATCTAGGAGCAATGGACGGAGGGAGGTCCCTTTCCACGGGTTACAGATAGCTTCCGTATTTTCTCGATTTTTACTCTCAACCACATTAAAGTTTCTAAAATAAATTTACCGTGATTTTTCACGGGTTACAGCTAGTTAATTATTAATCATGCAGTCGAAATTACGGAATGTCTTAGATGGTAATGGTTAGTTCTTAGACACAAAACAGTGAATCTTGACAGCAAACTGGATTGTGAATCCTCCTAATATAGGTGAAGAACTGAAGGTAAAGAAAACGTTTGTCTTCGTTGCAGTTTACAAACATAGGATCAGTCAAGACCTTAAGCTTCAAGACCAAGACCAAGGTCAAGACTTTGAACCTCGAGACCAAGACCAAGACCAAGACTTTGAACCTCAAGACCAAGACCAAGACTTTGAACCTCAAGACCAAGACCAAGACTTTGAACATCAAGGCTGTTGTCCTCGAGACCAAGACCTCGGTCACGAGGACAACAAGGCTGCAAAGGATTGTATCTTCTATATAACATATTGAAGAATAATGAAGAATAATGAAGAAAGGAATATTTCTGACAGTTTCTTCAGCCGTCCAGAATTGGACCATGAGGCGAGAGAACGTGTAGACACCCACCCACACCCACCCACACCCACACACCCACACATACACCCCCCCCACACACACCTACACACACGCACACACGCATGTATAGTTGTATACATACAATATAGTGCTACCGTTACTGTGCCACTGTCTTTGCATTGCATCATATAGTCCTAATCCGAATAGGCTGACACGTGGGTTACTCATATGTATACGTATATAGGCCCTATATGTATCGTATATATGTATTAGGCGTTCGGCAGTTTGTGATAGGAGATGAAAAGATAAGATATCGCGATGTCAAAGTCTGTCAACGAGTGCGTCTCTTATACCTGAGCGAGTGACGCATGGTCCATATGTCTCTGTGTCTCTGGTCTCTGGTCTCTCCTCGAAAATCCTATATTCCAGAAAGCCAAGGGAGAATATGAAAGGCTGCGAGCCTACAGAGTTAATTACTTGATCAATTAATTACACAGTTACAGGAGTAATGTCGTATATCGTTACAGGAGTTCTGTTACTCGTTTCGTTTACATGTGGTGAGTATATAGGAAGACCTGCTGTGATACCTGCGATTTGAAAGATAGAGTGCATGATGTCAAAGTTTTATTAGCAGAGGATAGTCTAAATGGGGCCTAATAAACGGGTGTTTTAATTGGTCCAGTCGAATTCACCCCATTCACGTTGTATAGGGTCTGGAATCGGGATAATGTTAAGGCAATTCAATAATTTTGACAGGTGCTATAATTGTGTCTTGATAGGCCAAAACATACATAATGCGTCTGTAGGTTTCACAATGAACTGTTTACAGCCATACGTACTTGACACGACAGAACTGATCGACATGCAACATAATTACATTTACAACCACGTCGTAAACTTATCCGGACGTTTATTGACGTACAATGTATAATTAAACACACATCCCTCGCTCTCTCCTTCAGGTCACTGAGTTCTTCATAACTGCGCCTTCTTCCCACCTTCTCACTCGATCTCATATGTAGCTCCCTGTAAATGGCTAATTCGCTGTTTATGATTTCGCCTTCTCACCTTCTCACCCGATCTCATGTAGCTACCTGTAAATGGCTAATCGGCTGTTAACGATTTCGCCTTCCCACCTTCTCACTCGATCTCATATCCTCTCTTCGTAAACGACTAAATGGTTGCCGGGGTTTAATACTAAGTCCAAATAAGTACTGTAAAATTGAAAATATATTCGCATCATTAAACGCTGATCACGACCATAATAATTTATAGTAGCCTGCTGCATATGCTGGGCTGAACGGCAGTTGTAATTATCACAGACTTAATCCTTAGGAAAAGTAGCGCATATTGAAATAATTGAGGATGGGGTTTAAGTCTAATCATGGCTGTAGGATACAGAAATTTACTTGGTCGATTATACCATTACGACTTACTGAGCGCGTGAACTGTGGCAGATATATGCTATAAATTTTCAGAGAGTTAAACAAATTCTCTTTGTGGTTTAGTCTTCGGACAGGATCCGGAGATTACGGAGAGGATTCTGCCGGAGATTAAAAGGATGGGAGTTACTGGAAGACTCAAGTGTGTCGTCATCAATCAGGAAAACAATCCAGTGAGTTCAATCACCTCCAGCTAATCAAATAGGCCTACAATTCATGGCGTATACTGCGTAAAGTAGGGTAAGCCTACTATTCATTTTGTCCCGACAGCATCATTTTCTTAAGTTATACTAGCCTACTACTGATATCTCTGTTATTGGGGCAACAATGGTATACGGCTAGTATAGTTTTAAGCGTTAACCATCATTTATCCCCTTTTTACCCCACACCATTCTACAGACAGACTTTAAAATGTCTGTGTCTTTTCTCTCATCTTCACCTCCCATCTCAATACTGACTGATCAGTTAGCTATATGTAGATGGAAAGGAAAAAAGGAAAGAAGAATAAAGAACAAAACAAGAAGAAAGAGTAAAGCAAGAAAAAGAAGGAGGAGAAGAAGAAGAAGAAGAAGAAGAAGAAGAAGAAGAAGAAGGAGGAGGAGGAGGAGGAGGAGAAGAAGAAGAAGAAGAAGAAGAAGAAGAAGAAGAAGTAGAAAAGGACAAATGAAGAAGTGTGTATAATCCCTAAGCGAATCAAGAGAGGTAACCTAGCTATAGTTATATACAAATTCTCCCCAAAAACATAAATTAGTTGCTTTTTCCTTAGTATTAGGCCTACGTCATGCCCTCAAGGACCAAAATACGCATTTCTTATTGCAAACAGCTAAGTAAGAAAAGACTCCAATGACCGAAGCGCCAGCTAGGAAGCTATATAACTTGGCCCTTTCCCACATCCGTAGGTGTACTGGATCCACAAAGACACTCAAACGACCATCTCAACAGATGAAAAGATAACAGTGGATGACATACACAACAATGTGGTCAACGGATGGCCAAAGTTCCAGGTGGAAAGGACCTACGACGGAAAGAAGACTATCTACACGATCATCGTCAATCGCCTGGAGCCGAGGGATGCTGGCAATTACACCTGTCAGATTCTCATCCGAGGCAGCACGAAGCATCCATCGAAAGATGGAGAGATGATCGTCCTAAGTAAATACCACATTCGCCTATCATCATCATCATGATCATCATCATCATGATCATCATCATCATGATCATCATGATCATGATCATGATCATCATCATCATCATCATCATCATCATCATCATCATCATCATCATCATCATCATCATCATCATCATCATCATCATCATCATCATCATCATCATCACCATCATCATCATCATCATCATCATCATCATCATCATCATCATCATCATCATCACCATCATCATCACCGTCGTCGTCGTCGTCGTCATCGTCATCGTCATCATCAAGTCCTTCACTCACAATTGCTCAGCGGCATGTATTGTTTGAGGGCATTATCAAGTACAGTTGTATGGTATTGTATTTGTTGTCACGTACGTCCTCCTCATCATTATCATCGTCATCATCATCATAATCACAATCACCAGTATAGTCAACACTGTCACCATAGTTATGATCATTATCACCATCACCAGCGTCGTCATCATCATAATCGTGATGAATGGATTTTCACCTGCTTGTTCCAACCATCTGCCAGTTACATAATTTCCCCCTTTATGCAAATTAATCATTCTCATCTGTTGACAACAATGTAATTAGTTTCAGCTGTTGATGCTAACTAAGACTGAATAATTAGTAATTTTACTTGCTGATGCGGCCAATGCATAGTTTGACTTGTTGGTGCAATTGCAGTTCCTCCGGCTATAACGCGGTCTAAGACGACTCACACGCTGACGATCAAACACGGTGAATCGGTGAACATGACCTGTGATGCCAGTGGACATCCGCGGCCAAACATCACTTGGATCCGAATCAACGGAGCAATGCTACCGAACGGACAACTCAAGCAAAAGGTCAGCAATTATTTCATGATTGCTTCCTATACAGTCATTTAACGGTTGTTGTTGTTGTTGTTGTTGCTACTGCTGTTGCTATAATGCTATTGTTGTATTGCTGTTGTTGTTGCATTGTTGTTGTTGTGGTTGTCCTCACTCCTCAACAATCGCGCTTCATCATAATGTCCTTAGGTGATAAGCAGAGGTACTTATAGAAAGACTATAGATCAGAGGTGGGCAACATACGGCCCGCGGGCCGGATCCGGCCCCCGGGGACTTTTCAACCGGCCCTTGACATGTCGTTAATATCAGCAATGTTGTATCTGGCACTTTTATCCGGCCCTATGAATGTCTGGATCTCTGTACGTAGGGCGACATTTAAACATCTGTTTCTTATTTATTAAGAATCCGGCCTCTAGTCTAGTCAACTAGTTCACTACTCATTCATCAATGTAATTACTTTCTGCATGAAACAATACCACGGAGTGGGTAGGTTCGAAACTTTGGAAGCCATCTTCACTTAGATTTCATGCCCTGAAAATGGTTGCATAGTTTCCAAACACCTACATTTGTGAACACTGAACACTGACAGTTCTTCTCAAAGATGGAACTAACATAATGCAGAAGCAGATGCAGACTATCAAATGACAATTAATCTTTCCAATGAAAAGTGAATTGCCACTTCGAACATTAAAGCAACCATACTAGATATATTGTTTCGTGAGAAGAAGTGTCAGATTTCACATTGATCATTAAATATAGCACACCAAGCAAATGGATGCATTGTACACTAACAGTTTCCTGTATTTTTTAAACTGAAGAAACTTATAACATATATAATATTTTATTGTAGTGTAGGACTCTAGGTAGGTAATTAGGATAATTATGTTTTCATCATAAAAATTATCTTCATTTAGTTAAACATAAATTTAACACAATAGTTATAGACTTATAGTTTGAATAAAATTAGTACTGTCTTATTTTCTTTGGCAAATGAATCTGCAAAAATTAGCCCGCGATTGGCATGCGGCCCCTGAGCTGCCCTTAAAATCTTAGGGCGGCCCTCTGTTAAAAGAAGTTGCCCATGCCTGCTATAGATGTACGACTGTGAAAATGTTGCTGTCAGGATCCTCTGCAGCTCGACGTCTACTGATAATACTGATAGAGACTAGAGTAGCAATACGATCTTGTCAGATCTGTTTTAGTCTAGTCTATTGTCGCGGTCGACTCCTTCGATCGCAACGACGAACCAACGAAGGAACTATTAAAAGATCTTTAATTAAAAATAAAGTCGATTAAGTGTAAAGTAAGTCAACTCGTCTATCAAATATCACAATCGTAGACAGCACACAGGTTGGCTGGTCTCGATTGAACGTCATACGATCAATGTTTCAACGTTTACAAATCTTCGTCAAAAGGCCCCCAATGTACATCAGGTCTATCTTATATAGAGTTCTCCCGGATTCCAGAACGTTCTGTGACGTCACTGTACTTTTCCCTGGAAAGTCCTACTGAACACGTATATCCTTGTTGCATGCACCGAATTAATGTTGACAGCTTGCTGCAGAATTTTCCGTGCGATGTAAACAAGCTTGTTGACGCGTCGGTTTTCTTCCCTTGATGCATGCACCCGCGTAGACCGCGACATTCCCTCCGCCCTCAGATGATGACACGTCTTCAGCACCATCCCGAACGGGTCATCACGATCAAGCCGGGCCTCCAGACTCCATCTCGACACAGCATATACAAACAAAACAAAACACACCAGTTAGTCAATTTATCTATACAATTTGCGGGCTCGATCCTTGTGTGTCGGGCCATTTCCCCCCTTCACCATCCGAGTCACAACCGAGAGAGGAAATCAGCCACCGTGTTCTGACGTCCAGGACGATATCGAAAGTCCACGTTAAACTCTTGCAATGCTAACGCCCAACGAGTCAGTTTCGCACTCTTAGGGCTTGCATCTGTGAGATAAGACAAAGGATTATGATCTGAATAAATGATTATCTTTGATAAGAATATCCATGACTTGAATCGTTTAAGTGCCCAAATTACTGCGAAAGCCTCTCTCTCAATTGTAGACCAATGCATCTGTGTATCTGTAAGTTTAAGGCTAGCAAAAGCAATTGGTTTTTCTTGACCTTCTTCGGTCCACTGAAACAAGCAACACCCGACCGCGGTGGCACTTGCGTCAACACTTAAACCAAATTCCTTAGTGAAATCAATGGTATGCAACTGTGTAGCTTTACTGAGATCATCCTTTAACTTATCTAGTGCTTCTTGATGCTTTTGCTCCCAAGGCACCTTCGTAGGTATGTTATCTCGTGTCAAATCAGTTATTATCCATGCTTTTTCAGCTAAAGCAGGTATAAAACTTCGAAAGTAACTGAAAAAACCCATAACCTTTCTAACGTCTTTCTTTGTTGTTGGAGGATGGATATCATTGATCGTAGCGATCTTACCTGGATCAGGTTCAATACAACCTGACCCTACTATATGGCCAACAAACTTTATTTTGTTTTGTGCAAAATTACATTTTCTTAAATTCAAAGTGAGTCCTGCTTCCTCAATAGTTTGCAAGAATTTCTCTAGATGTTCTAAATGGTCATTCCAATTCATTGAAACCACTGCCATATCATCGACGAATGGTTCGGTAAAACTTCGCACTGGATGTAAAACCTGGGTCATAGCACGAATAAAGGTATTGCTAGCGGACTTGAGTCCAAACGGCATCCTTGTGAACTCAAAAAGTCCTGCATCACATACGAATGCCGTAAGCCATCGATGTTCTTTCCGAACTGGAATTTGCCAATACCCCGATTTCGCGTCGAAAACACTAATAAACTTTGCCCGTCCCACCTTTTGTAAGACGTCAGCAATGTCTGGGGTCGGGTAACAATCACCTAGAGAATATTTGTTAACATGGCGATAATCAATTGCCAATCGAACGCCATTTTGACCTTTGGGTCCCTTTAAAACGCAAACTACCGGACTGGCCATTTCACTTTTCGATGGTCGAATGATGTCTAATGCCAACATTTCTTCTATCTGGCGTTGTACTTCAGGTTTAAGTAGCTCAGGTACTTTATATGCCCTTAAACGCTTAGGAGTGAAATCATGAGTTATCTTAATTTCATGTTCTAATACTGGACAATACCCAGGTTTATCCACAAATACTGCCGTGTGCCGATCCAAAACTTCAAAAAGTTGCTTCTGTTCCTCTTGCGAAAGATGCGCTATAATCAGAGGATCAATTCGCTTACTCGGGCTTATTTGTTCACGTTCTTCCTGATCTACAACCTCTACTATACCAAATTCTTCATTTTGATCAACAATTACTGAACAGCTATTGATCATCGCTTGTTCGAGTCGTTCATGGTATCGCTTGATTTTATTTGCGTGTAAATGTCTTTGTTTTCTCTCTATTTCTACTATATAAGAATATGGGGATTTAACCTTGACTACGGTAGCAGGTCCTTGCCATCGACTATAAAATTTAGAACTACCAAAATCTGGTGCTAATACTGCTACTTTATCTCCAACTTCGTATTTTCTGTCAGTACTACGCAAGTTATAATAATCTGCATACCGCTTGGTTTCTATATCACTATAGTAATCTGCATAAACTTTCGCGAATTCGAGGTTTTCCTTCAGTGATTGGAGATACTCTTCGGGTGATTTACCTAAGTTAAGAGGTACTTTTCGTTCGCCAGCCCACGATTCCTTCAACACACTAAGTGGACCCCGAGGAAGAGTTCCATAAACCATAGTGAATGGCGAAATATGAGTCGTGCCTGAAGGTTTTTCTCTAAGGCTCCACAGAACAAACGGTAACAATTGGTGCCATCCACGAGGATCAGATTGAGCAAGCTTAAAGATCATGGTTTTCAAGCTTTGGTTGCATCTTTCAACCAATCCAGCTGCCTCAGGATGTCCAGGGGTATTAAATCTGGGACTACAACCCATTCGCCGCAAGAATTCTTTCGTCAAACGACTGGTAAAGTTGGTACCACAATCAGAACTGATGATCCTTGGAATAGAAAAAGTTGTAAAAACTTGCAACAGAGCTTCACAAACTCCCTTTGCATTCAGCGATCTAAGAGGATACGCCATCGGCCGAGAAAATTTGTCCACCAGAACCAGAGCATAATTGTACTGGGGTTTCGATTTGTTGGATTCTCCAGTCACTACCATAGGGCCAATACAATCCATATTTAGATGGTTAAAACAGAGTTCATCCGCCCTCGGAATAGGAGTGATCGGGACTCGATCTGCCACTTTAACTGGAGTTCTTAGTTGACAAATTTGACAAGACGCACAATATTCGCGAATCCTCTCATCCATTCTTGGAAACCAAAAGTTTAATTTGATCCTGGCTCTCGTTGCCTTAAAAGCCATGTGCCCAGCACATGGGGCATCGTGTGCTACTCGCAAGACAACCTCGATTCTATCTTCCGGTAAACATAATTGATTAACCTTATGTCCCATAATTTCCCCTTTGTGGTACAGGAGGTTATTATCTATAAAGAAATTATTTTTATTCTGTCTCGCTTGTTGCCAGCAAGATATAAGATTGTGACAATTCTGTTGCTCACGCAATAAAGTATCATTATTCGCTACTCCCTCATCAGACTTGAACTCTGTTGACTCAACATCAAGAAAATTATCTGAATCATCAACTAGTTGCTCCTGAGAATATTCATTCACTTCTGACGGCAAGGATTCGTTGCTGTTACTTTTCTCGATATTAACTTCTAAGTTATCTTCTTCTGCCCCTTTATTTATTTGAACACATCGATCTACGCCAGCTACCATCACTACATATTGCGAACTATCCCTTAATAGGTCCACAACATGGGGTGTCAAAATAACCCGTTCATTTAGTTCAGGGACTGCAGCGAACATGACGCACAAAGATGGCGCAATGTTTGTCGTTCCTTCCATTGAATTAGCTAATTTCATTTGTAGGTATACTACATCTGCCTTACATCCTTCTCCCTGAAAACCAATTATATTAATCCGTTTAATCACGGGTAAGTTTAGTGACTCAATTAATTTCTTATCAATACAACAAATTTCTGCTCCTGAATCAGATAATGCTGGCTGAGAAGGGAGATCTTCAATCTGTACATTGATATACGACCTCTCGTGTAATCCATCAATACTATTCTCGTATACCCTTACAGCAGTTTCCAAGCCTATTGGTTTAGAATTATCCAATAAATTCCCTTGCTTTACCTGTTCAGGTATCTCATGCAACACGTTGACCTTCTCAACAAATAAGTCGGTCACTTCTTCAGTTGGGTTCCCAGATATACAAGTACTCACCTTTTTAGAACTTGGTTTGGTCTGGCACTCCCTTGCCATATGACCCTTCTGATGACATAGGAAACAGAGACCCTTTACCTTGGCCTCCTCCTGAGACACCCTCGCACCTATCTTGGCTTCACCCCTTATTTCCGGTTTGGGAGACTTGGGTTGAGCTGTCTGGTTATTGACTTGAACATGTGGTTGACCTCTCGTCCAATTGTTATACTTCGGTGTCGGATGACTACGGCATACTAAGTCATTCCCACCATCATGCGACGCTACATAAATGTCAGCCGCATTAGCTATGTCTTCACAGCTCAACCACTCCTCTTTTTCTTGGGCCAAGATATAATCTAAACAAGCCTTCGACAAGGACTCCTTAAGCCGATCCGCAACCAATAAACTTACAAGTTTATCAAACTCATCAATTATCTTTCTACTTTTCAAATAATACATAAGAGCCACACGCAATTTGGATGAATAGATCGTAAATGATTCGTCCGATGCTTTGTGCAACGACCAAAATCGGGCTCTAAGATTTGAAGGGCTTATCTTAAACTCCCGTAGCAAAAACTCCTTCAGGAATTTGTAGTCATGGAGCTGTGCCTCAGTAAGGCGCATGGTTAATGCCTTAGCTCTTTCACTTAAAATGGCTAGCAATAATTTTGCTCTAACATCTTCATCCACCTCATACACATTAAACAAACCATCCAAGTGATCAAAGAAACCTGGAATTTCTATAGGGTCGGAAGGAAATTTCCAAAGAATATTCTTGAGGGCATCACTATAACGCTTAGTACGACTTGCTAAAGAATCTCTAACATTTCGTTCTTCCTGCTTTTCCCTCCTCTCCCTTTCTTCTTTCTCTTTCCGTTCCTTCTTTTCTCCTTCTTCTTTCTCTTTCCGTTCCTCCCTTTCTCTTTCTTCCTTCTCCTTCCGTTCCTCCCTTTCTCTTTCTTCCTTCTCCTTCCGTTCCTTCTTTTCTCCTTCTTCTTTCTCTTTCCGTTCCTTCTTTTCTCCTTCTTCTTTCTCTTTCCGTTCCTCCCTTTCTCTTTCTTCCTTCTCCTTCCGTTCCTCCCTTTCTCTTTCTTCCTTCTCCTTCCGTTCCTCCCTTTCTCTTTCTTCCTTCTCCCTTTGTTCTTTCTTTTCTTCTTCATATTTACGGATTTCGAACTCCAGACGGCGCTTCTGCAGCTCGTAATCCACTCCTGTTGGAGATATTGGACTACCCTTAAATTCCTCTTCCCCTTTTCCAATCTCCATGGCCCAACGAAGGAACTATTAAAAGATCTTTAATTAAAAATAAAGTCGATTAAGTGTAAAGTAAGTCAACTCGTCTATCAAATATCACAATCGTAGACAGCACACAGGTTGGCTGGTCTCGATTGAACGTCATACGATCAATGTTTCAACGTTTACAAATCTTCGTCAAAAGGCCCCCAATGTACATCAGGTCTATCTTATATAGAGTTCTCCCGGATTCCAGAACGTTCTGTGACGTCACTGTACTTTTCCCTGGAAAGTCCTACTGAACACGTATATCCTTGTTGCATGCACCGAATTAATGTTGACAGCTTGCTGCAGAATTTTCCGTGCGATGTAAACAAGCTTGTTGACGCGTCGGTTTTCTTCCCTTGATGCATGCACCCGCGTAGACCGCGACATCTATTCTATCCTATTCTATTCTATTCTAAGTTCTTTCTAACCTATGCCAAATGCCACAGCAACAGTCGCTAATTACTGCTCCCTCTGAAGTTTAAAATCGAGAAAAGACCGATTTTTTGTAGCGATAATTATAAGCCTAAGCCAAAGTATTGTCTCGAATGATAGCATGAGAATTCTGGTCTGACCTTACCTTTGATGTTAGGAATAGACTGATCTTACCTGACCTTTGATCAAGTTTGATGCTATTAATAGGCTTATCTGAATTGACCTTTGATATTAGGAATGGACTTATCTGACCTGACCTTTGATGCTATAAATCCTTATATGACCTGACCTTTGATTTTAGGAATAGACTGATCTTATCAGACCTTTGATGCTATAAATAGGCTTATAAAACGACCTGACCTTTGATGCTATAAATAGTCGTCGGTGTTTCCACTGCGGAACGTGACAAAGGATGACCGCGGCGTCTATCGATGCATCGCCGACAACAACGTTCGTCCTCCTGCCGCCACTGATGCAACGATCCTCGTCCAGTTCCAACCGGAAGCCAGACCCATTCAGGACTCCTATGGACAGGCCGAGAACCGCATGTTCGATGTCACCATCGAGTGCCGTATCTCTGGCTATCCAGATCCAGACCTCAAGTGGTACAAGATCCTCCCAGGTACAGACTTCTCTATATGATGGTGAACAGGTGGTCATTGTGAGGTTATATGATTGCCACAACAGCCTTGGCACAAAATTCGAATTTCCACTCTCGGAAAGGATGAAAGTAACCCCGTCAAGATGTCTCCCATCGGACCTGACAAGCACACCTGGGGCCTTTGTAGCAGAAAAATCATTTTGATGAGACCACGTCAAATGATATCACTTATATAGGGACGTCTTGTCCGATCAGTTCTAATGTGTCACAAAAGGCCGATTGAAACGTTTTCACTGACCTCCGTTTTGTAACAATAAAAGCATAATTTATTCTATGACTGCTTTTTAAAATGGATCAACTATTACACCAGATCACATGCAACCAAATCACATCAACACACTTATGATATCAAATGACAATCCCGTGTATACGCTGAATGGCACATCAAGTATAGAGTGTACATCGTGTCGTGGATTGCAGGCGGAAACCTTCAGCAGGTGATAAACGATGATAAGCATACGATCAACATCCTCCTCAACCACGCCAACATCCTCGATCCCAATGAGCGATGGCTACAGATGGTCATTCGCGCCGTTCAAGCCAACGACTACGGAGACTACATCTGCGAAGGACGCAACAACCTCGGCGCTGGACAGGCAAATGTCCACCTCTTCGGTCAGATCATACGCTTCGTCTCATATGCAGTCACAATTTTTATATAGCTCGTTGTCTTAACGCGTCTTTAGAATCAACTTTCTGATTGATGAATTTATTTTATCAACGGACTTGTGCTTTTCTTACTAGTTTATTTTGTTTGGTTTTGATCTATTTATATACATAAATACATTCATAATATAAGGTTTGAATTTATATTTTAATGATCATAGTTATTTATTCTTGATGTGTCCATTTTTCTGTAGTAGGCCTATTATGCCACCTATCCCCTCGTCCATCAGTTGCTTCATCAAATTATTTTATAATTTCATTCATGCGCTCATCTAATTACCCACCCTTCTGTGCATTCTTTGTGTATTCGTGCATCTACAAATTAACGCATTCGTGCACCGTTCGATCCGTCCGTCCATCTGTCCATTCATTCATTCATTCAGTGTTTCATTCATTTATCAAAAATTCATCTACCCTTTACTCTGGCGCTACATAAACAATAGAAACAGTAAAATGAGACATTAACCTGAAATTCGTTTCCTTTCTTCCAGCGACGTCCGAGTGCCAGGGACCGAACTGTCCTGCCGAACATGTCTTCATCAATCACGCTTCACTGACAACGAAGCCATCATCCGTGGCCTCCCTCATCATCACCTCAATCCTCCTCTTCTGCCTCATGCGCAGACAAGAACTCTAGCAACGGCTGCAAACACTTTCTAACCTACGTTATGACAACTGATTCATTCGATTCATATTTAGTTCGGTACAATTGTTGTGTAATTTGACATAAATCGGCTTACAGAAAATGTGTAGGGAAGCATGCAATCCTGTATTGAACATGGCGTAGTCAATGTCATAAAATTATGTAGGAGCCAATGGGGGTTGATTGGCTTGCAAACCTCATAAGGATAGGCTTCTGAATGTTACAATCCTCAAAGCAAAACGCATCAGTAGTTCGAAAATGCAGGTACTATAAATTACTTTCATATGAATTTTTATTCACTTTGAAAGTGATATGAAATCCTATCAAATATACATGAAGAATGTGAGCAAATGATGGAAAAATACGAGTACGAGTTTTTACATGAATTATTCAATATTGTATACCAGAGCTTCAGAGCTAGGCCTACATGTTCCTGTGATGGTCAACGCATACCATAAATCAATCATTTGCTAATTAGGCCTATGACATGTTGCATGGACATGTAGGCCTCTGTTCATAGCTGGTAAAAAAACGTGGCCTGCATCATAAGATGGTAAAATATAGTAGCGGAGAAACATTTAAAAGATTATAACTTTAAATTTTATACTAGGAATAATGTTTAGGCTACGCCGTTTTGCATGGCTACTGGTAGGCCTACTACACAAGTTTTTCAGGAGTCATGATATTTATAAGTGATTTCTTTTCAATCACCTATAAGTCTTGCACATTGTCCACTGATAGCTTTATAACAAAATATGTCACGACGTTTTTCTGTGGATTTTCTGGTCAATCCGACTACACTTAAATCCCCTCTCCTGTCCTATATATATGTCCGCCCCTATGTTATATGAATCAAAGTTTTCGGTAGGCCTAGTGCAAGTCCCAACGTATTTTGTCATGGTTATCAAGATACTAAATACAGAACTCAACAAAATGCTGCATACATTGCCGATGCCGTAGTGTGGGGTGTTCCAGCGTTGCCATGGAACAGGGCGCAACTCAAGTGGAGGCAAATTTTGAGACAGAATTATTTAAATTTTAAACTAATGTTTAGAAATATAGCATCCATTTAAAATTAAATAAATCTAATAAAATTAAGTAGCAACAAATAAAAATGTATAAGTATAATATTAATAGATATATATACCTCATTTAAAAATTGTCGTTTGAACATATTTGTAGTAAATAGGCCTAGCCTACTTATAATTATAGTAAATAATTCGAGAACAAATTTGGTCGTTATTGATTAATTTGATCTTTGGGGAGGTGCACGCTATATTTACACTTTGCACCGAGCGCGATTATAGCTTACTTATAAGCTCCTGCAGGCCTACATCGCTATTTTAATTGCTCAAATTGAGCAGAGTTTAAGGTAGGCAAAATATATATAGCCTACTGTCACTGAACAGAGTAGAAAGCAACACAAATACACCGGCGGTATAGTTCACGACGATCGATGACAATTAAGGCACGATGGAGTGGCGGAAGCACTGCACCTACAGTCGTATCTAGGCCCTACCGCGATGTGGATCGAGACTGGCACATGATCTGGGTGGTCGAGGGTATACACAAATGCGAGCATGTTCCAGCAGAAAGATGTTGAATGCATTCTGTTCCGCAACAGGGAGTCGGAGCATTTCTCTAACAGTTATGATTGAGTAACTGAAGTGCCTGGGGTCTGGACAATTAACTGCCTGTCGGGCGCCGCGCTCACATAAAACGCCAAAATGATCAAATTAGAAGTGTTTTATAAAATATGTATTCCGAACTGTAACGAATTATTAACGTCAGTATAAAATTCAGAGCACTTTTATCCAAAAGATATCTATAGTCAACTTAATTGTGTCCAAAAACTAAAACAAAGCAGTCATAACCACACCCGATAGCCAAGGACGTAGCCAGACTTAAATTCAAGAGGAAGCAACTCCGGGAGACATCCAGATATAGGTCATTCATTGATTCATTCTGAAAATTTATATAGCGCCCCTTCAAGAAACCTACTCAGGAGCGCTCCTAGTCCAGCCACGGCTAAAAAGAAACACTTAAGTGATGATTATTATTGCTGGGAAGCTGCTTATGGAGCCTAGTAGGGGTGCGGAGGTAGGGGAGACTGGGGATGAAAGTAACAAATTTCGAATTTCACAAGTTTTTGGGAATTTAGAACAAGAAAAACCGTAATCTTTTTGCATCAAACTATGGCCTAATATGTTGGCTATATAATGGAAAAGTATTAAATGCTTCGTACAACAAATATAGCCAAGACTATCAACATAGCAAGCGTCGTCGGGTGTTACAACTTACCCCGGTGTCGGGGTAACTTGTAACATGAGCAGGGGCATCTTGTAACGATATTAGGGTCTCGGGCCTGGAGTTTATGAGAGGTATGCGGTGGAAAGGATAGCATAACGATACCATTTTCTGTAGCATAGTCGATAGCATCGATAGAGATATGTCACGAGTGATTGTTCAAAAGCAATAGCACAGGGCTTACGTTTGAGGTTTTACAATAATATTTCACAAGGTGAAAATCATAAACTGACAAAGCTCTTTCTCCTTCATCTAACCTGACTTACTCGCTGGACCAGCACACCCGACTGGTCCATCTCTAATCAAATGGTCATAAAAATTAGCTCTAAGAAAGATGAATAGAGGATGTGTTGCGTTTCCAATAGCATTCACTGCAAGTGCAACAGTAACTAGGCCTATAGCGTACCTCGAGCGCGATCGATCGTTCGCCTGAAGTTATCGCACCAATTTGCTTCAACCCCTTTTCTGCTACAACATTTCAAGGCTTCAGTACCGTGGTAACTCCTGTTTCGTCCATATTCCAAATGTCATTGGCTCACTGCTATCGAATTTAAAACGATCTATAACTTCTGTTAATTTGTCGTAAAATGATGCAACAACATTTTGGTTGCAACCAATCGCTCTGGGGATGCTTGTGGCTTCTGGAGTGCGGACAGAAATTGTAGGATTTCTTTTCAGAAAGCCAGAGAACCAATCGGCACCAGCCATTTCACACTTTTTTTACGCCAGTTTTTTGGAAAGTTCTTATTGTATGTCACAGCACACTTGCTAGTTTTCTCACTTCTCTGGGTGAAAGACCAAAGTAAATGGATGAAGCATTTTTTATATAGGGCCTACTCTGTCTACCTTCTTCGACATCTGAAAAGATGCGTCTATTTCTTCCATATTCAACGCTCGGTGCAATATTGACATTGCCGCCATTTTGTGACTGCTTTTTATAAATAGCGTGACATGACAGATTTGCAATTCCTTTGCAACAGAGCGACGTGACTCATTTCCATTAGTAACTCTATTTGCCCTTCTTGCACTGTTTTCAGAGGGGTCATATCTTTCGTACTTTTACGCTTCTAAATCCTCATTTTTAAGAGAAGACTCTTCCCTGGAATAATAAATGAAATTATTCATTCATAAACCTACAATCATGCTAATACTATTATCAGTTAAACATACATTGGGGTTTGCTGTAGCATACATTGGGGGCAGGTTGTAACATGTTACAACCAACCTCAGTTGATTTGTTACAACCAACCCCGCTATATATATATATGTATACTACTTGGCTCTAGTTTTTATTTTCTATCTTTGGGAAGCATTTACTTACGGTAGTACCGCTTACACAGACGCTGCTTGAATGATAACTCTTGTAATCGCGGCAATCAGTAAAATTGTAAAACGTGAATACAGTGAGCTACGAGAAAAATAAGAAAAAAGCAGAAACTCGCTTTCATGCAAAAAAATTTGTTTTCTTTATACAAAATTCATTTCTTTGAATCCAGCGCAGAAATTTTGTTGACCTTGATTTTTCTAGTTGATCTACATTTGGATCAATATAAGCTGGTTCCCTGCTCTCCAGTAACGGCGCTGCGATGCTTGTTACATTCAACCCGTGTTACTTTCATCCCCATTCTCCCCTATAACCCACGGAAAAATTGTTAAATCTAAAGAGCAACTGCCCCCTCTTGCCTCAATGTGGCTACGCCTATGGCGATGGCCACACTTGCTATAGAGACGCCAGCCACATAATGTAGGCTAATCATGCTAATGCAACACAATAATGTAACGCATGATATAGTAGAACATTGAAATTGAGCGCGTCCAATGGGCTAATACGGTAGAGCCGTAGTGTCTAATATTCGTTTCTTCAGGTACTCTCCGGCTTTGATTTGATCATATCGATCCGATCCGTCGACGCATCTCACTTCTGTTTCCGGATCCGGTTGCACGAAGAACACCAAAGACTGTCTGGCCGCGCAGTAACTTTGGTCATCTGGAACGACGATCCGGTGAGCGGTTGAGACCAACCAGTCAGCCGTCCAGCGCTGCATGAGATCCGCGATGTTCACCAGCACTGACCCTTCGATGGGTCGTGCATCGATCCAGTCTCGGCCGGGACCTCGGACCTGGAGTCCACCGACGGCATCCTGGAACACCAGCGAGATGCTTCCGAAATCTGTGTGCTCGCCCAAGCGTGTCTGTCCGTGCTTGAAAGACGCTGGCGGTAGTGGAGGATAGTACAGAGTTCTCATGCCGCTCGCGAGCGGCTGATTCACGGTGGAGATATTGTGACAGCGAATGAAGAAGTCGGGATCGTCCAGCCCTAATCCGTAGGCCATCACCTTCAGGATTCTTCGACTTAAACGAGCGCATTCATGGAACAGCCGCACAAGGGTTAACTTGAAGTTATCTACTTCCGCAGGCCATATTGGCGCGTCAAGAGTAGCAATATTAAAGTCGAAGCTCTCTTTCAAGTCGCCAGGGGCGCTAGTATCGAAAGATTCGCTTTCGAAGCCGAAGTAGCATTTGTAGTGGACTTTCGGTGTAGCCATGTACTTGGCCTTGACCTCGGAAGGAAGATGAAAGAATTCTCTGGAACTGGAGAAGGCGTCCTGGAGGAGATCGGCTGGAATGCCGTGGTTGAGTAGATAGACGAATCCGATGCCTGAAAAGGCTTTTACCATGTGCCGCGATACTTCCTCGCATCTCTCGGGTGTTAATTCCAGCTCAGATACGGCGCTGTCTTTGGAGCACATCGAGAAGTCTATAACTGGAATAATTTCACTCGAATCCATAGCAGCCGACGAAACGATCGAATATACGCTTTTAGAAGAAACCGAGTTGCAAAACTGTCTATGTAAAATGTACGTATGTATACTTATTGTGTGTGTATGTATACATGTATGTATGTATGTATGTATGTATGTATGTATGTATGTATGTATGTATGTATGTATGTATGTATGTATGTATGTATGTATGTATGTATGTATGTATGTATGTATGTATGTATGTATGTATGTATGTATGTATGTATGTATGTATGTATGTATGTATGTATGTATGTATGTATGTATGTATGTATGTATGTATGTATGCATGCATGCATGCATGCATGCATGCATGCATGCATGCATGCATGCATGCATGCATGTATGTATGTATGTATGTATGTATGTATGTATGTATGCATGCATGCATGCATGCATGCATGCATGTATGTATGTATGTATGTATGTATGTATGTATGTATGTATGTATGTATGTATGTATGTATGTATGTATGTATGTATGTATGATGCATGTATGTATGTATGTATGTATGTATGTATGTATGTATGTATGTATGTATGTATGTATGTATGTACGTATGTATGTATGTGTGTGTGTATTATGTATGTATACGTATGCATGTATATGTATACGCAACTGGCTAATATGAAGCATCGACCACGTATTTCATCCAAACAGCGTGCTGTTTACAAGTTAGCGTGCCAACTTTGAACATAGAACTGTTCGGGTCAGTGGGTCGATAAACAGACGCATATATTATATGGGTCTCATTGCTTGTGAATGATTATACTGAGGCAACTAACAAATGGCGCCTTACAAGCCAACCGAAAGATCGGATCAATTTTCTAACTATAACGATTGGCAACGTAAGCTATGCAAAGTTGGCAAAGTATGCATGTCTTCAGCTTACTCTCTGTAAGCCAAGCACCATGGACTTTGGTTATACACTTGAATGCCACATATAAAAGTGAAGTAATATTAACGCAACACTGCTGTATCTAGACCTAAATAAGAAGACTGGAGAAATGCTGTTGAGTCTGGAACATATGTACCAGCCTATAGAAGCCTTTAGCTGGTAACATCCAGAACCCTGTCCATTTCCCAATGTCTGCTCATTGCCTCTGTTAATAAGTGCTATAGGCCCCTAATATTTGAGCAAGAGCTACACAACGTAGACGATCGCACCAGCTTCTGCGAACCACTGTAATCTATAGCCACTATACCCAACAGGGTTTGTTTTAACGTGCAATGAAGCACAAAATGTGCAGCGATAAATTGAAAAGTGCAGTGATGAAAGGCTGTTTGTGCAATGAACTGTATTTTATAATTATTTATGATTTTTTATTTTGAACAAAACAAAAGGTGACAAACTGTTATGTCTTATGAGTTTTGCAATTCAGTATTAGAGTTTCTTGCAGTAATGGACCGTGATGTGAGCTGAGTTCAAAGCCATTTATAAGCCAATATTTTATTTATCTACTTGCTAACTTACCGGTACTTGATTACCGGAAACTGGCACGGATTGCCGCGCAATAAATTTCGCGTAATTATGTGCGTAATTCAATAAATTGATAACTAAGTGAATAAAGTTATAAATAGCAAGGCAAATGAGGCTATTGCTAGCAAGGTAGGGGGCTTGATGGTTACCGTATACAATGCTGCCAAAAAGCTCACATTATCTGCAAACAGCTGGCCATAAGAATAGTCGCAACACAGAAGGCAGCTAACTTTTGCTACAACAGTCCAGATTGTAACAAACCCAGTCAGCCTGCATTTGACCTGCAATAGGCCTACGTTACTCCGAAGTGGCACAGTAAATTTCTTACATGTATCGTGGACGCACAATCGCACATCGGCAGGATGTTCTTGCTGAAATCCAGAGCTTTATCTTTGCGACTTGATGGCTCAGTGGACAGAACGCAAGTGGATAAGATATAGACTATATATCTACTAGTGAAGATCATTGACGAATGTGACAATGTGGGGAAATGTTCCTGGGAGCAGCTGAACCTGAGAAGAGAGGCGCCGTCGGCGTTCTACATGCTGTCAAAACAGCTCTTGTGATGAATTTTGGCAAACGTGGACTTGAACTGTTGACGCTCATAACGTCTGCAGTAACAGATGGTGCTAGCATTAATACGGGTGGAAGCAATGGTTTCTGGAAGTTGCTTGAATCAGAGCTTAAAAGCAGTCAGTCTGGGAAGTCGTGTCCATCACTTCCTCTGGTAAAGGTCTGGTGTGCTGTGCACCGTTCACAGTTGGCATGGCAGTCTGTGAGTGAGACAGTCGCTGAGATCAAACATTGCTTTCAGAGTCTAATCGGTCTTTTCTCGTATTTTCATACGTCTGGCGTTAGAAGTAGAGAACTCAAGGAATTAGCAACTGAACAAAAGTTTGAGTTTCGACATTTGCCCACTCTTTACGAGGTTCGTTGGACCGAATTTGCATACTCGTTGCTGAATTCTGTTTTGGTGTCATGGCATGCTCTGGTTTCTTACCTCTAGCAGTCAAAGGATGCTGCTGCGAATGGACACTTTAACTTTCTGACTTCGTTTTCAAATTTGCAGCTTTTGGTATTTCTTGCAGATGTGCTTTTGTCTTTGCACAATTCCAGAAGCGGTTGCAGAGCGACTCAACTACTCTTATTGACATGCATGAAGCTGCAGCCAAAGTAAAGTCAACAGTTAGTGCACTGAAAGATCGGCTTCTTACTGGTGGTTGGCAGGAAAGTCTTATTCATTCGCTTACTGAGAAGGATGGAGATAACTTTCTCAAAGATATTCGACTCTCTCATCCAGTTGTAAGACGTCAGCAGCATCACCTCTGTATTTCTGACCGTCGTCACACAGCAGTGCAGAACGAAATTGCAGACAGTCTTTTCGAGTTTCTTCGTCAACGCTTTTTGGTTGACGAACCACTGCTTGCTTCTCTTGTTCCATTTGTGCAATTCGAAAACAAGAATGTTGACTTCCGTAAAGTTCAAAGTGTGATTGGTTGTGATTTGAATTTGGCGGCCATGACATTAGAATACACAGATCTTGCTACTTCGAAGATACTTACCTCTCTGAAGCTGTCTGAGTTCGTTCGTCGTTTGGCTTCTTCACCAGATGACTTTCCTAACATGTTAACAATTATGGCCCGAATTTTAGCTACTAAGTCACACTCTGCTGATCAGTGGCGTAACTAGGATTTTACCATAGGGGGTGCGTAATGCGAAGCAGTAGTCTTCACAGAACCTATGTACATAGGTTGGCTTATAAAGTTATAGGGCTAGTTCCATGCTGAGGCATAGAATTTTACTATTATTTTAGACAATCAGTGCTCTCTTATTTAACAGATTCACATCGTAGACGTAGTAGGCCTGATGTTTCAAGAAATGACGCAGATGACTACTTTAAAAACAGATAACAGACTTAGTAGGCAAATTAGTTTGTTTTATGGCTCAGCTCATTAAACACTTAGCTTGTGTCCTTGTCTAATCTTTTTAGGTTGAACTGAAACGTTGCAAAAATGTATTTGTTGATACTTAATCAATTTTCATAATTTGTTATGTCCTGTGGACTAAAGGCAAATATTCTCCACGATAGAGTTCTCTGCAGTTTATCTTACTCGAGATGCGAGTTTTATTAACTATTGTCAAACATGGAAAAACAAGTCAATACATAATGACACCAAATTACAGATGATGAGGGCATTGGCATGGCCGACAGCAACATACGGATGTGCGGCCTGGACGCTAAGGAAAGAAAAGAGAAACGAAACGCATCCAAGGCTCCAAGCGTTCGGGAACAAGTGCGTCAGAAAACTGCTAAGAATTCCCTTGACAAAAAGCATACACGCTGGCGAGGACCAAAATAGAACTGCTGAACCACGTTGGAATCCGCAAGTACAGTACTTCGGATACGTCATGAGGCAGCCGAGGGACAATATCGAAGGCAGCCTGATGACGGGTCTTGTAGAAGGCAGTGGCAGATCCAGAGGGGGGCGATTGGGGCGATCGCCCCCTAAGAGTCAAAAAAAAATTTTTTATATATTCTAAAAAAATTTAAATTTTTTATACTGTACTACAGGATAAATGTTATTGATCATTAGTACTCCTGTACAGCGACGGACTGCCGTTTGAATATTACCTGTAGATGGCCTTGCTCTAATCATGCTCTATATAAACTTGTCAATGTCGAAGACCTCTTCCGTTCAGAGTATAGGTATCATCAAGGAACTTGTGTCTTTCGTTACCACTTCAGCCAAGCAAAACTACATTCTATTTCATGTGGGCGCACAGTTAAAGGGCATGTGCGAAACCCGCTGGGCGGAAAGAACTGAATCACTGATGCACTTTCATGATCAAATAGTGAAGATAATTGAGGCACTAGAATATATATCGGACTAGAATGTTACAACAGCATCACTCCATTGGCTAAAAATGCCAGAGCGAATTAGCTTAAACGTTCTATCACTAACCTACAACCCCCTGCAATATTCCCAGCCCGAGTACCTCCGTGATCTCTTCACCATCTAGGAAACCCGCTCCATCCGATCATCCTCCTATATCAGTCTTACTCGACTCCAGTCGAGTAAGAGTCTCATCTCAAATTCTCCAACCGAGCCATATTCAACACAGCACCACGCCTCTGGAATGATATCCCCTCTGAATTCCGCAGATTTTGCGTTCCGACATCATCACTGGAACCAGTCCTCCATCCTCCTCCTCATGTTCCTCTATCTATCACCACCCGGGTTGGCCACTCAATATTGAAATCTCACCTTTTCAAGTATTCCTGCCCTGACTCAGTTGATCCTCCGCTTTCAAATTATTCTCGCCCTAAACGACATCCGCCTTGACAGCTGCTCTGCCTCCTCTCTTGATCTGGCCCTCTGGAAAGCGGACTCGGACCTCTTTTGGACTACTCTATGGAAAACCCCTCTGTTTTGATTTGGCCTTCTGGAAAATGGACTCTGATCTCGTTTGGATTACTCTCTGGAAACACCCTCTGATTTGATGTAGCGCTCGTGGATAGGATGGTGCCCTGCGAGTTAATTCCTTTGATCTTGGACGTTCAAAAAATCGCCCCCCGTAAAGAAAATCTCTAGATCCGCCCATGGAAGGGGTTCGCAACCGCGATAGACCAAAGATATCCTGAATTGACAACATTATAGGATGGATTGGACTATCTGGGACCAGCCTAATGGTTGCAATACGAGATAGAAAACGTTGGGCAATGTTGATCCATTCCTGTAGCCTACCATCGCAGAGCGACGACATGACATGACATTTGTTGATATATCAATTTGTCATAATTTGTCATGTTCTGTCGACTAACGACAAATATCCTCCACGATCAAATTCTCTGCAGTTTATCTTACTCGAGATGCGACAGTTTTATTAACTATAGGCTATTAACTATTTATTAACTATTTGCTATTCATTTATAGAGACATACGAACAGTAGCTAAGCTAGAATTTTATCACAGGGTGAGTAGGCCTGCTGTGTAGCAGGCCTACTCAACAGACCTAGACCTACGCACTTTCTTTCTAACTTTCTCAATACTATTTTCTTATTTTAACAGATTCACAGATTTTTAAAGTTTAGGCTAAATATTAACAATATGAAGCAGATTTACTTGTAGGATACTTTAAAAGTAGCAACAACAACAACCGCCATTCTGAATTTAGAAGTTCCTTTCCATCAGTTAATTGAGTTTTAATTTCTCTGGTTCAAGACAGCTTTAGCCGTCGATTTTTTGTTCCGAATCGATCAATAACGTCATGAACACTGATTGTCCTACCTTGTGAATGTAAGCCATAACCAATCCCTGAATATTGCCAACGGTCAATCTTGAGCATAAGTAGGTTTTAAAAATTTCCATGGCTAGAAAAGGTACGTTCTGGAGTTGCCGTTGTTACAGGTAATTCATTCATTGCAAGAATTTTTATGGCTCCCCTTCAGGGTATCTAGTCAGGAGATCTCCCGGCCCTGCCTCGAAATAAACAGACAGTTTTAAGATTGGAATAACAGTATCAGAACCCTAGGCAACAAGCGTAAAGCCAATTCCAGACAGAAGGGCCAACAACAGAAAAAGCACGTTGCTCTCTGATAGAGGTCGTGCGTGGGGGACAAGAAGCTCACGTTGCGTGGAGGAGCGGAGAGAACGGCGGCACCGCACATCCAGGGTGGAACGACAAAGCTCCATCAGAAAAGCAGGGACGGAGCGATATATAAGGTGCGTATACGCACCTTGCGCACCTTGTATGGCTACGCCACTGCTGCTGATGTAGAACGTTGCATCAGTGCAAATAACTTACTCAAAACGTCTCTGCGAACCAGACTGAAAATGTCTACTGAAAATGTATATTTGTTCATACATCATAACTTGCCCCCTACAGCTATTTGGGATCCAAAAGCAGCGTTCTGCAGTGGATTCAGAAGCCACGTCGGCAGAAGAGATCAAAGAAAGCCACAAAACAGAAACATTTTAGGCATATTTCGCTGAAGCGAGTACAACAAAAGCAGAGTCCGATTAAGAAAATTATTCCGTAACTGATTCAGAGTCACACACTAAGAGTAAAAACGATGCCTATCAGGAACCTCATAGTACTGCGCTGACAGCGAAAGTAAAGCAGAGAATGAATATTGCAATGACGCTGAACAGGAATCAACAACGGAATCTGTCGAACATGCAGACGAGTCCACGCAGCCGGAAGGAGACCACAAATTACCAGAATCAGTGCATCTGATTCGTACTCATTGACATTTTTAAGACTAGCTGCATGCGCTGACATACTGTATAATTTGCTCTTATCTACTTACCTTGCATTTTGCATTGTTGTGAAAACACCACAAAATACATGCAGAATTTCTCTTTAAAAAATATCAACAGCTGACCCCTAACCATGGGCTTTGCCCCGGGACCCCACTGGCCCCCAGACAGTGGCAGACACCCAATATAGACTCGCGCTCTGGCGCTCGCCATGTGCAGTGATAAATTTTCCTTAAAACAGACCCTGATACCCAAGCGGTTGATAATAGTAGCTGGACGACGCTGGCCAGTATAGCAAGTCTAGACTTGATTTTTGCCTGTTATTGTCTGTAGGCCTATCTGATTGTTCAGTATTTCTGGAGGTTACATATTAATTATGTTTCCCATGCGCAGGGTTCCATATTTTATGGCCTCTGGCCCTCTGCATTGTTCCCTCTACACTGCTTGTTTAAACCTAGTTCTCTCTTCTCTGGGAGTTGCAGCTCACCAATATGATGATTGTACTCAGAGGTTACCTACTAGGTGGAGAAAATGCATCAGACATCAGAGACACTCAATTGGTGCTTTGGGTGTCGTGGAACCACCTTCGGCTGAATCATGCGAAAACCCAGTTCATCTAAACTTGTTAGTCGTGAGCAGCTCTCCAAAATTGATTTTTTCCGCCTTCAGCAATGCTTCCCTGGTGAGATATATGGGAGGTATATGGACCAGAAACTGACCTTTCAAAGCATGTGAAGAACGTACATGTATGTCGAACATGCTTCTATCACCTGCATCAGATTCGCGCAATACGTCGACACTCGGTTGCGACTCAAGCTGCAACAACTCTGACACATGCTCTCATATACTCCAGAGTTGATTATGGGAATGCTATGCAGACCTTTCTTCTTCTCGCATCAATCAGCTGCAATCTGTTTTAAATTCTGCTGCTCGACTGATCGGTGGCATATACTTAGGTTTAGGCAAATATACAAATTTATGTCGGAGGAACTGCACTGGTTATAACTCATGCTGCCCATGCAAAGGCGCATTGAGTTAAAGATCTTGATGCCTCTGCGCAATTGCCTCTATAATTACTATAGTTATCTTAAGGATCTTTGCGCATCAGTTCCTTCCCCGGTCGCAGATTTCTCCGCTCTGCAACTTGCCACATGTATCGACTTGGTTGTTCCACCGGTCTGGACTCCCACGGTTAAGCATTGTTGTGGTCAGCCATGCATCCTCCAGGCTCCAGGAACAAGCTGCCTAGATCTTTTCCGCAAACTCTTGAAGACCATTTTGCTCGAACGTGATTTCATTGTGTTAGATAGGGAGCGCTATACCCTATAGTTCTGATATGAGTCTTTCTGACTTAGCGCTATATAAATTTGCAATTACCATTAGGGCTATCATCTGTCTGCTCATTGCCACTTTGAAACTAATATTTAAGTTACAAGTCCTGAGCCCACGGCTACGATTGGATTTTGATTGGTCAGTACGTAGGCCTAACGTATAGGATTCCAACCGGAAATAGGCATAGGCCTACCTATAGGCCTATGGCATTTTAACTAGGGACCTGGGCCTTTCTGCACCTGCAGCCAAACCTTATTTAGTAACTCAACCCAATACAATTTGCAATGGATGCACTGAGGGACGTTTAGCAAAATTATGAAGTGAATGCTTTGAGAACAGACGTTAGCTCTATGTGGTAGTGTTTGGAGTTTTGGTGGCTGCGTTTTAGTGACTGCGCGGGCAAGTTATATGTAGGGCAGGGCCATACGCTACATATTTGTCTGTTTCGTTAATTATTGGCAAACACTGACAGCACGATCCCTGCAGATGAACTCGGTTCAAAATATACTACCTATAGGCCTACTAGTATTAAACTCATTTCCGCTATGGGAAGAGTTTATTTGAATTATGGTGGTGACGGCGTCTCATCCAATGCAGTCAGTCACGTGTTTGACGACAACCGGAAGTGGTGAAGTGGATGTATCCAACAATCGAAGATGGCGTCGAAGAAGAAGCAGGAAGACGAGAATCTGCGGGTGCTGAGGGAAATGGTCACCCTGGCCCACAATAAGCACTGCTTCGACTGCAATCAAAGGGGCCCCACATACGTCAACATGACCATCGGGTCCTTCATCTGCACGTCATGTAGCGGACTGCTGTGAGTACTTACAGGGGATCATTGTACACCAGTTCGGGGTTCGATTCACACTCGTGTTTTGGAGTGATCATCGCAACATGTTTGCGTGTTTCGATGATGTCTTGGCGTGATGCGAAAGTGGTGTTGTAAGGTTAATAAGCACCAGAATTGCACGCTTATTGATAATACTTTGTGCAACCATACCGGCCGGTGACTGACACGTATATATATATATGTGTGTATATATATATGTGTATATATATATACGTGTTTATTGTTCATGGAACAATAAAGACTGATTGATTGATTGATATCTATATATATTATCAAATCGAGTAACTGTTAGCGCTGCATAAAGTTCACATGTTTTGGGTAATATCACCGACAGGACTCGCCTCAGATAATAATAATAATAATAATAATATTTATTCTTTAATTAAGCGCCTGCAAACGCACTGCGCTGTACAAGTACATGTTATGCGATAAATCTTAACTACTAACAGAACAGACAGCCTGCAATACATGGCGCAAATTGCAGCCTACAAATCATGTCCGCCTATGGGACTCGATCTCTGTACCTCTCGCACTCTACGCCAGATGTTATCCAATGCGCTATCTTAAACAATTTTTGTTATGTGTCGGATCTAAAGTCATGTTGATTACGTGGCTAACTTATGTAAACAGAGGTGGGACTTAAAGTTAAACAGAGACATACATTTAGTTGAAAGACATTAAACAGTTTGCATATTTAATGGAAGTTTGTTTGCCATACTCAGTACCGGAAGATACAGCTCATGTTTCTGCAAGACCTAATGCTGTAAGACATAGTTCTCTCATGTATGTCGGGGCAATAATAACCAGCATGGATCATCAAGTAGGAAGATCTTAAATCAAATCTGTTTCTCCACAGGCAGCTAGTGTTATGTTTCTTCAACATGTTCTGATATATGGGAGTATTGTGGTTGCTTGGCATTCATTTGAGTGACACAGTTGGCACACGGTAGCTGATATGACTAGATGATGTGGGACACGGTAGCCGAGGTGGGGCATGGTTGCCATTTGGTTAGAGCACTCGCCGCTTGTAATGCAGAGAATATGTGTTCGAGCCCCCCCTAAGGTGGTTATCATGTGTAGGAACCTTGAGCAAGTCCTTCACTAACAATTGATCAGCACCATGGCATTGGATAGTTTGTCACTATAGCACTTACTGTGTAATGTGGAGAATACATGTACATCCAAGCACTTTTGAGAGGTTCTAACAAATGCATTGTATAAATGTTCAGATACTTACTTACGTACATACATTATATAAATGGCACTTATATAAATACATAATGAGTAAATAAATAATAAAAGAAATTAACAGTTGAGGACTGACAAAAGCTAAGGTACCAGAAACTTGCAGAAGACTACTTACTCTAAGATGAAGTTGCGATAGTCAGCCTGCTTTAAGATTCATTCATTCGTTCTGAGAATTTATATAGCGCCTCTTCAAAGGATGAATGAGTGGCCAAGAGATATGCTGGCTCTAGCGAAGAGTTATGTGGTATGACCTGTATCTAATGCAGTTGATAGAAGCAGGTCTTGCAAAGTGAGCTGATGGGGTCAACCACTGATAGTTCATCATCTGGACAGTCGCATACCGAGGTCATGAATGACAACAGGGAATGCTGATACTTGTCAACCATGCCAGGCAATAATTCGTACACTTTGGTGTTAGCCAATAGCCAATGACAAATCGGTTTATAATAAATATTGACTACATTTGAGAAACTGTGCTAAGTCTTGTGTTGTTCTTTCACTTGTGTACCAAGCTGTGATGTTTCAGTAACACATCTTGAAGGATTTGATGAAGTACTTCTCTGATGACCTGTTTAGAATGTATATTAACAGATTGCTTTTGCCTCCCACCTTTAAGTCTATGGTTTAATTTCTGGTAAAGCCATATGAGGTGCACAAGCTGTTGTTGTGACATGCTGGCCCATGCAAATGTCAATTTGTTGAATTGATGTATATGCAATTATGGATTTGTGTTTATCTGAACATATTCTCTTTAACTGTGTGTATGTGGATGGTAATTTGTATTGGTTCATTCTGCATCCATCACATGATTGGACCAGGAAATGATTAAAGCTGCGATTTAGCCTTTGAAAGATAGCCCTGCTGTTTACCAATTAACTGAACAGAGAACTTTATATTTCTTTATTTCAAAGTCAGACTTTATTCGTTGTTTGTTCCAAATCATCAGTCACCATCAACGGCTGGTAATAATTTTGTTGAAGTTAGCATTGCATGTATGTGTGTAAATTGGTTGATCTTTCATTTAAAATTGAATATGCTTTTAAGCTTGAAACTAGAGCTCAGGTGTAATATTTACTACGCTATTAATGTCTTTTGAGTTGCATTGTGGCAGGTTGGTACTGCTGAGCCTTTCTGTGTTTGGGTCTTTTGACACTATACAGTGGTTTGTGGAGCCATTTGACATATGATTGATGGACTATTACTGAATTTTGTTGTTTTTGTTGTTGTGTTTGCTGAGAGATCCTGTCTCAGTTCTCTTGCTAATGGAAGCATGCAGTAGATAAGTACATAAGCAATTGCTTTTTCTAATTATTTGCAAAAATGTGCCTCCGTGAGTTAAATGTGTAGAAACCTTTGGTTGTTGTAGACGTGGGCTTAATCCACCTCACAGAGTTAAATCGATTTCGATGGCAAGTTTTACGAGTGAAGAAATGGAGTTCATAAAAAGCAGAGGCAATGATGTAGGTCAATGAAACTTCTCCAGTGACTATGTTCCTACACTGGTTAATTACTGACTAACCACTCCTTAGAGTTGCACTTCTGTGATCTGATGCATGTTATGAAGTTTTGTAATAATAATTTTGGATTGATATCTTGACCATTTCATTGTGTGATTGATTGATAGTGTTTTGAAGCTTTTATTAATTAATTCTGGATACTTATTCAGATTCTTATCAGTTATGTGCTTTGCTTCTTTGGAAGAAAGTTGATTACTGGAAATTGATTCAAAAACATCTTTATAGTTGTGCAAAATGATGAGGATGACATTCACAGTGGTTTTTATTACTGATTTTGATCAGTCAATTTGTTGGGGAATTGATTTATGGAGTGATTGATTTTGATCACACCAATTATTTATGAAGACCTTCTGCTCGGTTTTTATAATGCAGTGACATTGCTATTTGACATACTGCTAGAATTGTCATAGATTTTTTAGTTGAATGATTCTAGTGTATGTTTATATGTATTTGGAGATTTATAGAATTCTTTAAGAACCTCGGTTCAAAAACTTGTGACTTAAGATCAACTGAAAATGTTTCTTGGGCACTTTCTACTGGTAAAGTTCTGATTTATAGTAGAGGTTGTTTCCAGAAGGCCAGTCCCATGCACCAGTATAAGAAATTAATTGCGTGGTGGAATGATTGGTTGATTAAATTGATTGCTTTGCCATTTAGTTTTGCAGGAAGGTCTGGCTTGGCATTCACGATGGTCGTTCGCTGGCGGACTCGGACTTGCGAGATGAGAACAAGATGCGCGATTTGATGGGTCAGAAGTATGAGAAGAAACGCTGGTATGTTCATCCGACAGATGAATTCTACGAGGAGGCACGGAAACAGAACATCTGCTCAGCTCAAAAGCAGACAGGAGTCAAACCAATCTCAACCCTTGTTGGTCACAACCTTCCTGCATTAAATGTCAGCACTAACCAGGTATTTACTTAACCAGTTATTTACTTAACCAGGTATTTGCTTGGATATTTACAAAAACTAGGTTATAGAAGGATTGTTGCAGCTGGCTGTCTTCGTTTAGACTTTTCTTTCTGCAAGGTTTTTGTACAGGAACCACTTATGAGTAGTTCCATGTGCTGGAACAGCCATGGCAGACCATCAGCCAAGTTTGACGGTGCAATATAAATTCATCAGTACAAAACTAGAGTACAATACTAACCACTGGCTAAGTGCCTGGTAAAATAAGGTTATTAAATGCAGACTTATAGCCTTGTTGTTCCTAAAGAAGTCGACTGCTTGATGAAGCTTTACCTGTGGCATTTATAAGTGGTGTTTAGCTGTGTATATCTTGGCAGATTTGAACTGCAGTCCTGCCGCTACTTGTGTTGGTCATACAAATGGGTGACCTTTGACCTGTCTGATGCAACAAGACAATATCTCCACTCTTCTGATTAAAGAATTCACAATGTTTCATAGCAGTGAATCTTGTTTTCTTGTTGGTTAGCCGCCCAGACTTGGTGCTGCCCCTGCGTCCGTGGCAACACAGTCCATACAGCGACCGTCACACGGAAGCGTCTATCCTTCAGCGGGTGCTCTGCAATCTGCCGTTCCGTCTGCGCCTCAGTCACCAACTGCAAAAACCAATTCACATCCTCCACAGAAGTCTGCCTCTCTCGACATTCTTGCCGACATTGGTGGAGATCCATTTGCTGGAACAGCCGCGGCAGACCAACAGTCAAGTATGAAACACATGCATATTTTTTTAATCTGATTCTAAGTATGTACTAGATTTTATATGAAGAATTTAATTAACTCCTTTTGTTTTGGTTTTGTGACTAATTTAATGTACTTCTACTAATGCAGCTGATAATTACTTCACTGAATGTTTTCTTTGATATATTGGTGCACCGCTTGTGGCAGCATGAGTTTGATTTGGCCTACATGTCGGTTTTTGATCCGTTTCTGTCATTATGCCGTGCACCTAGTTTTGGTTTTCATACTGTTGGATTCAGACAGTGCCCTTGTAGTGGCTTGGTCGTGTTACGGCGCTTTAGAAATTGTCCATGTTATTATTTGAATAAATGTTTCTAAGGTGTGATGATGTCATGTACCCCGGTATATGAAATTAGTCAGACCTGTAGCATTTCGCTTATTTTTTGTACTTGTAAGCTGTACTACTTTTTGGTCCTGAGGTTGTAAGGTTATTATGTTGAAGCACAGCATAACAAATAATTCAGCAGCTGCTTGGCTGGCATCAACGTAATTGTAATTGTATTACAAGTGTGTGTAGTGCCCCTTCAAGAGAACCTCTGCAGCATTGCTTCTAGCCCAGATTGGAAAAGTTACATGACCCACTCCACTGAGACTTAAGCTGTTGACACATACTTATTCTCTTCTACTGCCAGAACACCTGTAGCATTGTTATATAATTATAATACATCAGTTGATAGTTTGCCAACATAGACTGGAATTTGTGTCAGTTCAGAAGGTTTTTTAGGTGCATCATAGTTAATGCACTATCCTTTGGAAAGGCCAATACATTAACTACACATAACGTACTACTGGATGATCGTATGAATTCAGTTACAACATGGCTGAAAGAAAGAATGAAATTAGCTGTACTGAATGATAAAACAATGTTGTAGATGCCGGAGGTTTTGCCGATTTCTCTGCCTTCTCCAGCCATCCAGCTGCAGCGCAGAGGTCACCAGGTACGGAGTTCACAGGGTCACAAGGCAGTCTGTTTGCTTTAGGCTAATTTATTCAGTGTCACCTTTAATCAATTGTAGTACTTTGCAGACTACAAAATAAGATCACATTACCCTATTGTTAAGTTGCTTGTTCAAGGCCTTCTGGTCAAGCAGATAAAGCATTTCACAAAGTTTTTGTTTCATTTAATTCAGAGGACGTATAATTATATCACCCCTCCAAGATACCTACTCAGAGATGCTTCCAGCTCAACTCCAATAGAGAACCGTTTTTAAATGCTTGTAAAAGGTGTATGCAGATTATCTAGTTAAAAGAACACGCAGTTCTGAAGTGAGGTTTTTCCACGTGGTGGGCCCAACCACTTTTGTAGGTTATATATGTGTGCGGGTGTGTGTCTTTGTGTGTATGTATATGTGTATCTAAATATCTAATATAGTTCCTTTTGAGTACCTCACAAAGCAGTGCCTCACAATAGTGAGTAAGCAGAGCTAGGATAACTAGAAAAGTTGTTGCTGTAGCAAGTGACAAAAATTTTCTTGATATCAAACTACATTCTAGAGATACTACACTGTCTAGAGGTCATGGAAAAATGACACTCAAGATCATCGTGTTTAGCAGGCACTGGACCAATTTTCTGAAATTCATAAACCGTATAAGTCAGCTCTGTTGAATCTCTGTGTCGTTAAAATCTTTACCCAAAACTGCTTCGTTTGAGCCAGATCTTCGTTTTAGGCTCTTCAGTCTACATGTATGTTACACAGTGCATCTGTATCAGCATCTGATATCTAAATTGAGTCTCTTCTGTTGGATAAGATTAGTGTCGTCGTTCATCTTTTATGAAATCGTTTAGCAGGACAATAGAAGGTTAGGAGATTGGATCAGTTAGACTAGGGATGAGGAAAACAGACCCCTTGCGCTGTTGTTGGGGAAATAAGATGATCTCAACAAAACCTGGCCACTCAACCAGTTCTTTGTTCTTCCAGGTTATTTACAGCAGTCGGCCCAGCCCAGTTGGCCAAACCCTACCGGACCAGGTGCAGTGCCACTCCAGCCAGTTCATTCCGGCACCAAGGCAACTGTTGCCTTGGCAGCGTCAACAACAACAGCAGCAGCAGCAGCCTCTACCGGAGACAAATACTCGGCCCTTGCTGAACTGGAGAGCGTGTTCAGCGCCATGTCTGGGCCATCGTCTGTCAACTGGGATGGATCGTCGACCATGGGAATGAGGGGTGGAGGAGTTTTTGGTGGTGCACAGGTTCAGCAGCCAGGCATGTCATCTGGATATGCGTTCAGTGGCCAGAGTCATTCAAACGTTGCCCCTCCGTCTTACGCAAGCCTCGGAACAACATCTGGTAAGTATCTGGAAGTTTCTTTGTGTGATTTATGCTACTGTATTTCTTTGGTGTTAACAGATTTCTGACTTCTGAGCAGTTGATGCACTGATGAAATTTCTAGCTACATTTCATCTGATTCTTATCAAGAGGACATTGAATGCTTATTTGAATTAGTTGATACTTATGGCTGAAATGTTTTTCTGTCTTCTGTCTAAAATCAAGTGCAGCAACCTTATGTGTATGTATGAATGAATGCATGCATCAAGATAGAGTGCCTGTTAAGTACATGTATCTGACAAAAGTGCTGTCAATGTAGGTCGTGAGTCTGTGACAGATGACTATCTGACTGACAAGTGTGTTTTAACACTTTAACAATGACCTGCATTGGTTTCCCAGTCACTTTTAGTACATTCTCATCATTAAAGACTTGTTACGATAGGCAGCAAATGTATGCTGAACTGAATTGTTATATTTCTTGTATGTAAATCTTTATTGATGTAGGTTATTCCATTGTACCTCAATCAGTTGTGTTCATGGTGTAACACAATGGCTGAGAAACTACCAAGAGGTGTATTATTCTCTATCTTTTCGTTACGCTGATTTTCTTCTCGTCTGTGTTTTGCTATTTCTTTGTATGTTGGTTGTATCTTTTAAAACCGATCACCTTAGAAGTTCTTGATAAATATTTACTAAGTGATATCTTAATAAGTATTTAGGGTTAAGCTGAAACTGATGTGTTGCAGTTGCTAATCCGTTTGGCATGAGTGGTTCAGTGTCGTCTCAGAATGTGGCACCAGCCGCTGTTGTTAACCCATTCATGTCCAACTCGAACGTCGTTGGGGCTGGCTACAGCCAACCGGTTGCGTCGGGATATGGCCAGTACCATATGCCACCAACCAGCATCCCAGTAAGCACAAGCAGCATTGGAGCGATGCCAGGAGGATTTACTCCGTTCAACTACATGGCACCATCTGGGGGTGTTCAGAATGGGGGTTTGAGTGGTGGGACAGTGTGGGGGGTCGTGCCTCCACCGCAGCGGAGTCAAGTGCCTCAGCAGACGCCCGGGTGGGGTCAACCAGCACAAGCTAATCCATTCGGGGTAAGTTAAATACAATAATTATGCTCAGTTGTTTGATGTTTGCCCTAGTGTTTCAGTGTTTGTGTATTAGTGTGGTCCAAAAAAATAAAGTTCAAGCTAGAAACCAGGACATCCTCTAAGTTTTTTAGACCTGTCAATAGTATTATTGAGATAAAATTTCAGCTTCCTATTCCAAATGGAAGATGGTGCTCAATGACATATAAATATTACCATATAGTAGTATTTGCTGTAAATCTTGATGCCGTATAACCTGGTCAACATTTGTCATGGAGATGAGCTTGAAATAGTTTCATTTGTGCTATCATACTTACTTACTTACTGGTACTTGGAATAAAAAAGTGCACAGTTCTTGTTGAAGGTCATAGTGCCCACGTCCTGTTTTTTTGGTTGACATGTTTTCAGAAGAGAAACTTTACATTACTGCAGTGCTTTGCTGTGATCCTTCTGCCCTGCCACTTTGAACCATCCACAGAGTGGGTAAGAAAGCCAGGATACAGCATGCTGAAGCCGTAAGATCTGAATTTGTACCAGATTACCACTGGTACTACACTGGGTTGTGAAAACCCTGCCTAAGATCTTTAGAGCAGGAAATGTTGACCGCCTGCCAGTGCTGGTTTCAGGTGTTGGTGTGGATAAGCTCCTCTTTGTGCCCAAATTAGCCTTGGGACAAGATACAATGAATTCATGGTCGTTCATATTCTTCTGAAGTTGTGAAAACTCACAGTTGACAAGGTTCAAGCCTTGAGCTTTGATACATTGTCTGTCAACACTGGGCATTTAAACGGAGTGTGTGTTCTGCTGTTGAGAATGAAGAGTCGTTAAAACAAACTGCGACAAGAATGAAGCTAAGGTTCTTTGGACATGTTATGCGATCTGATGGTCTGGAGAAGGTAATGATGCTGGCGTGTGGTGAGGGGAGGAGAAGACAGGGTCGCCCAAGGAGGAGATGGATGGATGAGATACAAGATGTAACTGGTATGAATTTGGCGGAATTAAGGGACTTGTCATCGAATAGGAAACAATGGAGCGTGTTCACCATGACGATCGCTAGAGCTCCACGAGCTGACAGCACAAGGTAACAAGGCAAGGTGTGTTCTGCTGGAAGACAAATAGGCTGAGAGCTCCTGTGGTTGGCCTGCCGTCATCATGTAATGGAATTGATTTTAGCCAAAGTGCTGCAGTCCATCTGTTCACCATAAATCCCAATCTTCAAGAGATTTAAAGCTGCTGGGAAAGTGTGACACGTGTCAACTTCCGAGGACTGGAAGTCATATCCGGCACTGAAGACCCCATGAAACAGCGTCAGTTTTCTCAAGGAGTTTGCTGAAAGAAAGTCAGATTCAGAGATCAGAGACAACTACCAAGAGCTCGTTGACACTGACAGTGGTTGTCCTTGGAAGTCAGCCTTCAATAATTCACTGGAGAGCCCTGGGCCAATTCACAATGCACATTGGATGGCCAAGTTACTGTATGCAATCAAAATCTACCTTTTTTCGCGATCAACCTGATGTACTCAAGAAGAAACTCAGATTCATTGATTTTTGAAGTTTGGTGCCCTGATTACGCAAAGACATGGACAAAGGGCCCTTGCTGCTGAAGCTCCAGAACAAGATCTGTCACTTTGGATTGGTCTAGGACAATGTGAGTCTATTGACTGAGATCAGCATTGGGGCCAGGAAGGTCCTAGAAAACCACTTATGGTACCTTTCAGATGAGGCTGTAGTTCCTATAACAGATAAAGTGAAGACTGTCGACAGAATAACTGCAAGACCAACTTCCTGTAACAGATAAAATGAAGTTTGTCGACAGAATGACTGCAAAGCCTGGTGAAAGAAGGTGAAAGCTGATGCTACGGTACTGAAGGAGGGGTTTTGGGTGATTTTACAACTCAGTGAGCATTGACACTACTGTCATGCCTGAACATGAGTGATTCCTTTCTTACACTTCCACCAGAGTAATGGATCCAGAATGAGGATCACAAGCAAGGTAGAGAGATAATTCAGCAGTTGAGAGTGGTGAACGACGCGGCCGAGAGGGTGTGAAGTTGTTCGAGGAATTCTACTGACTCATCACCAATGATGAAGAAAAGCGGTTTCTTCTGCAAGTGATCGAGGCAAATAGGAAAGCTGTTTTCACTCACACAACAAAGAAGTCTGCTGTCGACGCATTGCTTGCAAAGCCTTGCAGTTTCTAGAGTCAAAGACGGTAACGGGTGTTGAAATTATAAAACAAGAAAAATCGACATTCGATATTCATGGATTGGACATTTTTGGACATTTCCAATTCATTAAACCTACTGAAACTTTACAGTTCCATCTGGCTAACTGTTCTTGTATCACATATGTTGTCAAATTACAGTAATATTTGATCTATCTAGAAATAAAATGCATTTGTATGCTGGACACATTTATTTCTGCAATTAATGTCTATTTATCGGTACATGACAAAGTAACACAGTCCGTGAGCATCGTCTTCCAGTTGGAATAAGAAGCTGAAATTTTGTCTCAATAATACTATTGATAGGTCTAAAAAACTGAGAGGGTGTCCTGGTTTCTAGCTTGAACTTTATTTTTTACCATGTATCTGTGAACCACCCTATTGTGTATGTCCTGTAATCTTATAATTGTTCTGATTGCAGTTCTTCTGTAATGTTCTGTTGTATAATTGTGTTACATCTGCTACCCTGAGATTAACACGTGCATGATAGTCTAGCAGTGAGCATGCTGGATTATCAACTGAGAGGTTGGGGTTCAAGTCTCTGACAGGACTGAAATTTGTTTCAAGGTTTGGCTCCTCTGGGGCCCCTAGCCAACTCAGCTAGAATGAATGCACTGAGCATACACTGTCAGTGGGAATATCAGACACTCGTATGCCAAGGCTAAGAAAACTGAAGACACTTTGTGCATGTGGCTTCCTCCCAGACTAGCTTAACGGCTGCTTTTCTTAAAACTGTTTTTATGAACATGGTTGTAATAGTATTGTAGTCACAAACTGTGTAGCACCTTATAAGAGAAACTATGAGGTGCTCCTACTTATAACTCGAACCCATGATGGAACAGACTGATTTTACAGCACTTATGGCAAAGAGGCAAAGAAAGACTAAGGAGCTGTTGTTGTAGGTGACTGGGACGGATGGACCAACCATAACAACATTGTGCAACTGCTAACTACACTTGTTGTTTTGTTTCTTTATTGCTACTGCTGTGTAAATGTTCTAATACAGGATATAATTTTTAAAATGTGTAATTGTTTAAATGCTTGTCAGCAATTAGGGTTTTTAAAATGACAGTTGTGTTGTTGTTTTACTATTATCAGGGTATGGCTCCACCACGACCGAGTAATGTAACCAATCCATTCCTGTAAATAATTCAAGTGCAACTTGCCATCAAAGACTTATCGCTGAAAATTCTTCAAAGCTATCTGTCACCATCTCAAGTCGTTGACTGCAGTCGTCCCATTATCTTGGCAAAAATTACATATCTGCACGTTTTGGGGCGGGCCTTCATCTCGGCCGCATGCTGTAAAGTTACTTCACATTAATGTTCATGCACATTAATATTCATGTGCATTAATGTCATTGTTTCTCTTTGTTTGGGAACACTGTTAATTGTGCTACTTTCATAGCGGAAATCTTTAAGCACAATCTGCTTTGCTTCATGAATGCAGGGCAGTTTAGCTTTTAGAAAACTTGATTCAGTTGAGATTTAGCACCAAGTGCAATGATGTACTGTATTGTTGACCATGCACTTGGAAATGTAAGATGTTTTAACTGCAGACAACAAGTGTAACCAGTACACTTTGGCTTTATATCAGTTCATCAACAGATGACCTACAGTTGCCTACAATCAGGCATTTCTGATTAGCAGTAAAATATCTGCTTCCCTAGAAGATGACTGTGAGAATTGTGTGACACTGTGTGTGTGATAATCGAGCATTTGATTCTAAGATGCCTTGAGCTGCATTAGTTTCTGTTGTTACCAGTTGGAATTTTTCCAGTGTCTAGCAATTTTCTTGGTTCTCCAATAGTAACTTACTGGATTATTGAAGATGGTGTTTGAGTGCACTGCACACTATAGCCGTCTGATTTGGAAATTTTTGTCTGATTTACTAACAGTATTTTTTACACCGTGATGTCTAAAGCGAAATTTGTGGATAATTTCTAATCACGCTGTAGTGTCTGATAATGGCATTTTGGAAATGACTGACTTGTTTGTACTATCACACCTGAAATTCTGATTTTAGCAGTGGTGCATCAGAGCATTGTGAATAGGCTGTTTGGCATTTATGCTGCATATCTGAGCATTATAGGTTGTAGACTGGATGACACAGGAACACACAAAAATGATCAGCCTTTGAAAGAGCATGTCCGTTAGTGTATATATGTGACGTTCCTTATGCATACTGCTCAGCATATGCATTGAGATATATATATGCTGAACTGATTGCGAAATTAGCCTGGTGCTACACAATGTTTATGTTTTTGTGATGTTGTGTTGATAAACTGGTGAACGTTTCTGTTTATAGTCTCTTTTGATGTATGATTAATTTGATTACTTGACACATGTGAATTTGTTTAGCACTAGTTAACAATTCCTGCATCTGCCCTGCAAGTTGTATCATTAAGTGCACCAGTCAACGTTGCACACGTACACACGCTTCTTTGGAAAATATTTCTAATTGCAGATCTTTTCTGGTTTGTTACTGGCATTTGAAAGCTTATCATGCTATAGTTCACGTGTTTATAGTTTTGAACAATTTTTGAACAACAAAGAAATGAAGTAATAGTAGTTTGGTTTAAGAATTATGTTCGATGTCTGGCCTCTGACCAAGAAATCGTAAGTGTCTATAGCAACAAATTTCAGTTCACTCAAGTTTAAAAAAAACAACTTGTGCCGTTGTAAATAAGGACAGGAGTAATGTATGTAATTTTTTTCACTCGGTGGTTGCTTCAAATTTGTTTTTGTAAGAACTTTCAAGAGTCGAGCATCCACAATGGAACATTCCAGCCAGATCAGTTTCAGTTCGGCATAAGGTTTTTTTATTTTACCCTTGGCTTCTATTTCTTCAGTTCAACAAGACAAATATTTCAAAGCTTATGTATCTTCATACTTCATACTTTTAATGTGCTTCTTTTACCTGTAACGCTATGATCAACTGATAGGTCCTTGCTGTCTTTAGGGCCAAAAATTATAAGAACACTGGTTAAAATGTTAGCGAATATTAAACTTGATTGTATTTTATTACTGCACGTGTCTTTTTATGTCAATTGTCCCATTCCACATTTGCCATATTGCTTTCTCATTGTAATCTTTACTGTAGCATAATTACCTCTGTATTATGATGCGTATCAGAATTGCTTGAAATTATTACTGGCTGCATTTGGGAATTTACTGCTTAAGGGTGGTCTTGCCGAGCTACATATCTAGGGATACTTACTGAAGGGTTTTGTATATATGCGTAGTGCACGCGTGTACTGACATGCTGTTGTAATTCTTGTGTAAGAAAACGTTTGTACAAGCTGTTGCTGATGGAATTGTTGGGTGATTGATGTGTTAACAAGATGATTAGTGATTGAAAGCACAGAGAAAACTTGTCATATTATTTGGGAGCAATCAAGGACAAAGGGTTTGTTGCATAAGTAAATCATATTGCAAATGTATGCGCTACTCGTGGTCAGAATATTAGCTGATTGTGATGGTCTTGAAATTAACCAGAGTTAGGGAAGCTGAAAAAGAATGATTCAGCAAAAATGCAAAGAAAATAATTTTTAGTCATAATCCATGAATTATTATGATTACATCTTTAGACAACTGTGGGTGCCATAAAGAATACGTAAATATGTGTACCAGGTTGTACCTGTATACATATTTGTAGATTTGTATTGCTTAGTTGTATTGTCCGTTACTGAGCTCATAATCTGGGGCAAATGTCACAAGTTTTTGTCTCACCAGATTTGCTTTGAGCTTATTTATGTAAATACCTTTGTCATCACCATGTCTATAATTACTTTCTACCAGTGTCGTGTAATTAGTCATCAAGAGAGAGAGAAAGAAGCTAGGGTCAGCTTCATTTAGCCTTAACAACCATTGTTACAACAGTGGATAATATTACTATTGTCGTTGCCAGTGCTTTTTTTCTAGAAAAAAAGGTTCCGGAACGGAACAATAGGTTCCGGAACGCAACAATTATGGGCTGGCTAAAATCACGAGAAAAACGGGATTGGGGGTTGGGAGGGGTCTCAATAAACACTGAAAACAGTTCAAAAACACTTACATTAAATTAAAATAACTAAATTATTGTTTTAATAATTATAATAAAGAAATTATTTTTGAGTAGCTGAAAAAGGTGCCGGAACCTTGTTCCGGCTGAAAAAAAGCCCTGGTCGTTGCAAGCACAAATTCATATAGCACCCCTTCAAGAGAGACTCGTCGGAGGCGCTTGTGATCAGCTTATTAATTTCCAAAGGTTTGGCTTTACAATCAGTACAGTATACTTAGCGAGTTTTCTTTTATCTTATGCTGTTGAATTCTGTAGGTTAGAATGTGGAGTCTAGCCAAAACTCTAGTTTTGTTTCACTTGCTATCTTGCATTTGGCAAAGCTGGAAAAATAATTGTGTACACATTTTTATATGTACACGAGAACCTCCTTATGACGTGCTTCATTATCAAACGAATAACTGAGTGACTAAATTACTTAATGAAGGGAATGGACCAGAAATTTAATTTGGCTTTTATAATATGACTTCATTATTTTGAAATCTTTTTGTAATATGGTTAACAATGACAGCATAATAAGTTTCTGATGTATGTATATGATATATATATATATATATATATATACATATATATATACATTTGTTTATATACAACTTTAAATAGCTCAGTGTGTGACAATTTATAATGTAAATGCCCGAGTATCAGTACGTATTGGTTTAACGAAGCCAGATTGTACGAAACTGTTGACTAATTTGAAATGTTTTGAAATGTTGTGTGGCAGTTTCTGATTCTTCTGCCTTCTTGTTTGTAGGAAACGTCTTAGTTCTGTGATTTCGTAGGAAACTAAAGTTGTTTCGTCTGTTCTGCTTTTCTGACTTGAGAATTCCAGAATTTTTAGGTTAAGTGGCGTTTTGGTGCTGTCAAGAGAAAGTGTGAGGCTGACTTGCTGTGTGTATGGTTGTTTTTCATTAAGAGTGAATTGTACATAAGCGCAAGTCATGGTAAAACGACACCGTGTCCTAGCAATGTAAAAATGAAGCAGTTTGTAGAAATCAATAGCCCGTTTGGTGTGACGTGTATGTTTGTGTGTGGAAATTCAAAGAACCTATTGAAAGCACTATATGAATTAGTTACAAATTGGGTTTTGCCAGTGCTTTTTTCTGGAAAAAAGGTTCCGGAACGGAGCAATAGGTTCCGGAACGGAGTAATTATGGGAGGGTTAAAATCTTGAGAAAAACGGGATTATGGGTTGGGAGGGTTCTCAATGAACACGGAAAACAGTTCAAAACACTGAAATTAAATTAAAATAACTAAATTATTGTTTTATTATTAAAATAAATTATTTTTTAATACCTGAAAAAAGGTGCCGGAACGCCGTTCCGGCGCGTTCCGGCGCGTTCCGGCTGAAAAAAAGCACTGGGTTTTGCTAATTAAGTCTGAAAATAATATAATTACCAAAAATGGAAATATCGACATTAACACAAATAGAAAATCTAAACACCTGACAATGTAGCTGGTTGTTTCTATACTAAAGCCTGAAAGGCACTATAAATTTCAACTGTGGTCACCCAGTTGAGCTTCGTAGGACCTGGATGAACCTACCTCTACCCTTACCTTTCAGTGTTTTATCTAAATGCCCATTATACATCCTTTCTACATTACAAGTAGCGAGTACTGCATAAATTTCAGAAATTTATACTAATTAGGATACTGTATTAATAATAATGTAATAGATCTAATAAGACACTTATCTATTACTTAATGCAATGACGCTATCAGAGCTACTTTTATTAGTAGCAATGTTTGATAAGATGTCACTAGTAGCTCGCAGGTGATAATCACTTGCCGTAGCAATGCATTTGTGGATCTGATGTATCTGTGGTCTGACAGACACCAGCTTTAATAGGGAAAACGTCTTGAAGGTACTTGATAGCTGCCGTATTCCGAGTGTTAGCAAAATTAGTTTATATAACAAAGCTGGTGTCTTGAAGTCACCCGTTGAATGCATTTTCTTGATTTGCATTGTCATTTGCATTCTCAACTTGAAATTTACCTTTTTCAAATTGTTCATGCACCATGGGCTGCATGTCTGTCTACGTTGGATATTGACCTGAATTGGCTTGGCCTTCATAGCCATCGGTTGATGCCTTGTGCATTAGACAACTGTGCAAAATAATTTACAAGTACATAAAAAAATTAATATTCAGTCATTACAAGCAGTTTATTTTGTTTGTTTGGTTCAGTTTGCAGGAAGACTTCCATGGAAAAGTGAATAGATGCAATATGAAATCTAGGATTAGCACTGTGTGCCTGTGTCATGAAAATTACCTTTTACAGAAGAATGGCATATTGTCATATGATTAATAAATTAGTGTATACTTAATATAATTATTAGACACTGATTTTAAATGTGTTTGTGTGTTCATACGATTTGTATTTAATCATATCTTACCATCATTATCAAAATATCAACAGACATCTCTTGTCATCATTACCTTATTTAGGGCTATTACCATCAAAAGATAACGATAAGGTAGATGTAACCATTGGAAAATCAAGCAATTCACATGACGCTTAAGGATAATCCATGTCCATTATCTTCATAACAGCAAGTAAAGGCCACCATACAACCAACTCTCACGATCATCACTGCGCATCAACTCCACTTTTCTTCACAATGTTATCTTCACTTCTTCCTTCTCACCTACTTAATCTATACTTTTTCTTTACTTTACCTCTACTTATAGGTAATTTTAGTATGGTAGTGCAGGGCTTTCAATTCAACACACAAGAAAACCAATAATTAATAGACTAACTCCTCACAAAACTGTTCAACATCTTTTCATCCCAGCACAAACATTGACATTAATTATACACACTTCCAATATATATATATATATGCAACACTGCTGTCAATCAAACGTCCAGAGTAGGGAATGTAATCCCGGTGCATTCTGTCAATCCCGGGATTACGGGATTAGAAATGAATCAATCCCGGGATTATACTTTATGCAATAAAAAATTTTCCCGCTTGTAGCCTATTAAATGTATATTTAATACTATTACGCGGTTGTGTATTAAAGATATAATGGTTTTAAGGAGTGTAGGACATTATCCCCCCGGACATTATCCCCCCCGGGGTAGGACATAATCCCCCCAGGCTAGGAAATAATAACCTACATGTATATATCACACATATATATCATGACGCGTGATAACGGCAAAAAGGACTAAGCCATTGCTAATCACCTCAACATCAGTCGGAATATATTTCAAATTGTTTAATAAGAAGAATATATTTACAGTTGGTTAATTCTAAGAATGATTACAGACCAACGGAAAAGTTTATGAGACTATAGTGGTCCCAAGTTTGTCTCTAACGCTGTTTTAATAAACCTAATAAAAATAGAGGCGAATCCAACAATAAGAAACATTGAGAAATGAAGGGCTAAGAAATTGAGAAGTTATGCAAATTGAGAAAATGAGCCAATGACTTACAGGTCGTCAGAAGGTTTGGATGAACAAACCTTAAATTAGGTTCCAGATTGAGCAAGGACTAAAAACCTATCAGAAATTTTGCGCCATACGAGGCTTTACTGTGACTGCCAGTGTGAATGTGCCTTCTTAAAGACTTCAGGCATGAGCCTAGTAACCGCAACCACAGCCATTAATCCTAGCTACCACGCCACTATAGAATGGGCTGGGAATACAGAATGATGGGATTTTCCTCTCCCTCATTCCAAACACAGTAGGGAAATCGACGGTTAGTCTCCACGTCGCTGAAGCTCTTGACAATAGAATGAGTATATGCTGCACCGTGGCTGCCCTGCAAATTAAAAAACCAACGTTGGCCATCAATTCAGCTTGCATCAACACATGGGACAAAATCAAATCATAATACAGAATTTCACTTCAGTTTGGTCAATCAATCAACTAGACTATATAGCACGCTCTTCAAGGTAGCTATTCAGAGGCACTCTAAGCCCACCCTCGGCAAAAGAGAACAGCCTTAAGAGCAGAGAAGAAAGAGGTGGACAAGTCCCGAGGGACAGACTGCAATTACACAGGCAGCCTGTTCCAGATAGAGGACCGGCAATGGAGAGAGCTCGCTGTTGCATGGTTGCAGTGCGAGCGAAAGGAACAAGTAAGTCACCAAGGGCGGTGGAACGGAGTGAACGATGACCAAGAAGTGTGGACAATGACAAGCAAAGCTCACGTAGATAGGAGGGAGCATGGCCAAGCAGATACTGCCAGACAATAGAGACAACCTGGTAGCAGTGATATTTTACTTCTGAAAATAATTCCTAATTTTACTTCTAGTTTGCTGCACCGTGGCTGCCCTGCAAATTAAAAAACCAACGTTGGCCATCAATTCAGCTTGCATCAACACATGGGACAAAATCAAATCATAATACAGAATTTCACTTCAGTTTGGTCAATCAATCAACTAGACTATATAGCACGCTCTTCAAGGTAGCTATTCAGAGGCACTCTAAGCCCACCCTCGGCAAAAGAGAACAGCCTTAAGAGCAGAGAAGAAAGAGGTGGACAAGTCCCGAGGGACAGACTGCAATTACACAGGCAGCCTGTTCCAGATAGAGGACCGGCAATGGAGAGAGCTCGCTGTTGCATGGTTGCAGTGCGAGCGAAAGGAACAAGTAAGTCACCAAGGGCGGTGGAACGGAGTGAACGATGACCAAGAAGTGTGGACAATGACAAGCAAAGCTCACGTAGATAGGAGGGAGCATGGCCAAGCAGATACTGCCAGACAATAGAGACAACCTGGTAGCAGTGATATTTTACTTCTGAAAATAATTCCTAATTTTACTTCTAGTTTTCATTAACGAAATCATTTATTTTTACTTCTAATTTTAGTTTTCGTTAACGAAAATATCACTGCCTGGTAGACAATGCTTTGTGACATCACACAAGTAATCAGAGACATGGCAAAACTTAGAAATGCACCCAACCAGGCACGCAGCAGAACGTAGGACACGTTCAAGGCAATGCAGTCGAGTGAGTGGGAGACCAATGTAAAGAGAACAGCAGTAATCAAGCCGACAGGTAATGAAAGCATGAACGAGGGTAGCAGCAGACTGGGGAGAGCGAAAGACCACGCTGACATAACTGGAAATAACGAGCCCAGTTCAGCTGCGCAATATGCAGGGAGAGGGCAAGTTCGGAGTCTAGGGCAACGCCAAGGTCACGGACAGAGGTGGAAAAGATGATATGAGGGAATTCAGTAGCAAGGCTAGCAAGATCAATCTTAGTGAGCTGCCTGCGAGTACCCAGCCATATATATATATATTGGGTCTTGGAGAGGTTCAGACGGTGGTGGTTAGAGGATATGCAGACGACCAAGGAGTCGGTGGAAAGGCAGATAAGGTCAACTACAGCGGCGGCATCAGAGGGAGAGCAATGAGTGTAAGCCTGTATATCATTAGACTGCAGCGGTGGCATCAGAGGGAGAGCAATGAGTATAAGCCTGTATATCATCAGCATATAGCTGGTTAGCTAGAGAGCAGGAAGTAAGAAAATGGCAAAGATCCAAGGTAAAGATGATATATAAGAGGGGACCCAATATGGAACCATAAGGAAGGCCAATCTGGACTGGGACCCAAGGGGCACCTAGTGGATCAGTAGATAACCAAAGATAAGCGGTCACGGACATAGGAAGCCAGCCATTTTAGGGGCTTTCCAGAAAGGCCAAAATAGGTAGATAGGCCGAGGATGTTGTGGATGTTGTGCAGTGTGTGCTATGTGAAAACAAATTCAAGTTTTTGTTGTAACTGTAATTCATACATATAAATCACATATCAGAAATAGCAGCTTTACAGTAATTTTTATACCAAGGATCTTACAGCTGTTGAACACAAATTATTCTTAACTGCTACTTGGAACTTCAAAACATAATCGCATCACCTAATGTTTAGTCTTCCTTCCATTTATTTCTTCCAGTGTTTCTGGCGCTCACCTCTTACTGTTCCCACTCTGTGTTCATTTCAGCATATATTTTGTTATTTGCTACTTTACCTCACTTGCTTCTTACAGTCTCTCCTTTTCAGCTCCCTGGTTTTTCTTTTCACAGTCTCTTTTCCTCACATTTCTGGACATTTAGCCTTTCATTTTGTCTTTCATTTGTCCTGCTCTTAAGGCTGGCTTCCATCTCATATTGTGGAGAATGTTCAAGCCAAAAATATGTATTCAACCAGATTTTAATACATTACACATGCACACTGCCCATTCCACAAAGAAATGTTAGTGCTTGCTGTAATTGTAATACATGTACAAGACTTGCATAGCAATATCTGTATTTTGGAATCCTCTCAGTACACGTTGCAAACAACACAGAGGAAAAGGTTTGGACATTCACAAAAATGTGCAGCAAGTAGCTTCATGTGGCCAAAGCAAACTCACATGGGTGTACTACAGTTCAAGGATTTTCGAGTAAATGCATGAAAACTACAGGCATCTAGAAAAGAAACAATCTCAAACTGCAGGCTGCACAAATCATAAATCATTCGCAATATTTCAAATGGCAAACCACGAGTTGAACCCTGTACAAAGTCGTGTCAATATAGCTGTTACCTGCATGTTCACTGCTATGATCCCAATTTCGAATGCATCTCTGGCACCAATCCTTTTACGAATATCCAGAACCACCTGTCGGCAGGCATCAGCTGGTGTTGCTCCCTGTTTCATCAGCTGCACTGCATGGAAGCATGGACAGAACTTCATAATGTCATCCCCATCTCCTGTTGCACATGCAGCACCAGCCAAGTTGTCTGAAAAGTTAAGGTAATTATGTTTACACAATATAAGGTTAGCAATCAGTACTTAATGCGGCTGCTCACCTCATTGCTCATCGTTCTCGATTCTCGTCCATCTCTACTTATATGACTGATGTTTTGCATTGGCTTCCTATCTCCGCTCGTATCCACTTCAAGATCATGACACTTGTCTCTAAGGCGCAACAGGGCTTAGCTCCACCCTACCTCTGTGACCTAATGCGCAAACCTCTCTGCTTCTTCTCATCGACCCCTACGTTCTCTGAATTGGCTTGATCTGTTTGTTCCGCAGGTTAGGTCTGCTATGGCTCAGTCTCGCTCTTTTGCTGTCATGGGACCATCCCTATGGAACTCCCTTCCCTTGGTACTCCGTGGGATCCTACTTACTAGGTTCTCCCTCTATGTTGTTCATCGTTTAAAGTCTTTTCTGTTTCCGCGAGGCTCACACGCCGGGAGCGCCTCTGAATAGTTCACACTGTGAGAGGCGCTTTATAAATTCCCAGATACCATACCAGATATCATACTAATTTCCTGTAAAATGCTAATGCTTTGGCCTGAAGTCAAGACTTCTACCTCATCTTCAAATCTTGGTGCATCAAGTGAAAATTTGTTGTCAAGCCAAAGAAGCCTGAAAAGGGAGGGTTTCCCAACTGTTGCATTCCTTTTGTCACATTTGTGCTTCAGTTCAAAGATCCTTCAAACACCTAAGACCCAAGATGAAACTCTCAAAAGATTGCCTTTAAGAGGCATGTTATTACAGTCATAAGCAATCGACTTATCTTACTTTGCCTTACCTGATCTCTTTATTTTACTTTCCCCACTTTAACTTTATCTGCCTTACCAATGTCTTTATCTTACTTTGTCCTATTTTAACCTTGTATGCCTTATCTTATTGTAGCTTTCACTTCTCCAATGACCAATAACCTTGCAGCAATAGCTGTTGGGTTAAAAGCCTCAGAAACAAATTAAGACCAAATAAGGCTTTGAACCACAGACAGCTGACACATTAACAATCACCTGGCATAAGAAAACATCAGACTTAAACGAATGAGCAAAAGAAAGCATAATGAAGAAAACTTACAAACATAGTCTAAGGTAACGACTCAATTACCTTATCTTACTTCGCCTTACTTTCGTTCACTCAGTCAGAGCATTTATATAGCGCCCCTTCTAGTCAGAGGCAGTCTTGTTGTCCTCGAGACCAAGGTCTTGGTCTCAAGTGCACTCGAGTTCGTTTTTAAAAGTCTTGGTCTTGGTCTTGAGGTTCAAGGTCTTGGTCTTGGCCTTGGTCTTGAGGTTCAAGGTCTTGATCTTGAGGTTCAAGGTCTTGGTCTTGGTCTCGCAAGACCAAGACCAAGACCGGCTGTTAATATGAACAGTGATTTAACAGAACTCAAGAATTCTGTATCAAGCCTGCTTGCATCATACGACCAATATCTATGGATGGGTACAAGTCATGTTGATCAGGAAAACCCATTGGCAGCAGCAACTGTTACAGTTATTCTGTATCAGACGGTATGATAAACCATGGGAAGATTTCAAAAGGACTCACTATCTGTACATTTACATCCAGTGCTTGAAAAGCTACTCTGTGTGTGTGTGTGTGTGTGTGTGTGTGTGTGTGTGTGTGTGTGTGTGTGTGTGTGTGTGTGTGTGTGTGTGTGTGTGTGTGTGTGTGTGAGCGACTTCAGCACCTGTAGAATGTATTTTTTCACATGGCGAAATTTTATGAGGCCCACCAGGCACGTCTTGGTCACAAAATTCTGAGCGAATTGGTTTTTATAAAATACAAAAGGCATTTGGTATAAGAGTTTGCATGAAGGACTTTTGAATACAAATTCGGATTTCTTCGCAGTTTGCATTTAAAGTTAATTTGCTGGAATAAAATAAAAGACTCATGTTTTCATTAAAATAGCGAATATTCCGACTTGACAATTTTTAGAAGTCTTGACCTGATTTCGATTTTTTGGGTCTTGGTCTTGGTCTTGGTCTCGAGGTTCAAGGTCTTGGTCTTGGTCTCGAGGTTCAAAGTCTTGGTCTTGGTCTCAAGGTCTTGAGGTTCAAGGTCTTGGTCTTGAGGTTTAAGGTCTTGACAACAAGACTGGTCAGAGGCACTCCTAGCCCAGGTGAAACTGAAAGTTTTCAAGCGTTGTGATAAAGTAAAAGTAAATATGGCATCTCTGAATCAGAGGGAGACCTTTGCGGACTATTTTTCTGATTTAATATTCACTATGCTCCTTTAAAGTACAGTTTTGGGAAAACAGAGATCAAAGAGATTACGGATTTCTAAAAATACGCACTTGTACTGATATAATTTTTCTGAAATATTCAGCATTGCAAAGGTTGAGAAACTGCATATACATGTAGTATGTTCCAAATTTTTACCTGCATAGAGTCCACAGCCTGGCAAGGGGCTGTCACCCACACGTCCGGGAAACTTGTCTGGCATTCCACTTGTTGAAACACCTAGGCAATCAACATATATTTATAATGAGGAAAAGTAGTTTAAGGTCCTCCAATTAGATGCCTTAATAGCATTCCTTCAGAGAAACTCTTCAGTGGTGTTATTAATCACACAATACTAAGCTACTGTGAAATAAGAGAGGCTTAAAAGTACAACAAAATTTAGGCATTACCAGTAGTCATTGACTTAGAAAACTAAACAGCCTATAGAGGTTGATAATTGGCAGTCAGTAAGTTAGTCTGTCATATAAGTGCTAGTAGAAAAAAAACACAGAAAAAAACAACATGATGACAATGAAACTAAAGAGAGAAAGAGATGATACAGAGTACAAGGATCTCGCAGTGCACAGAAAGACACAAATTTCATGCATAATATCATTAATTGCCTCTATAGATGATAAATAAAATAAAATATGCACAATGTTCGGATAGTAACAACCATATGATACTCACAGAAGTTGTTTCAATCGTTGAAATTGGGGTGAAATAGTTGCTTAAGGCTCTACTTACTGAAATAGTCTGCTAGGGCAGCGGTTCTCAACCTGTGGTCCGCGGACCACTGGTGGTCCGCGGCCATCTGCCTGGTGGTCCGCGAGCAAGGCCTACAATTTATATTTTTTACAATTAAAAACATGCAAACAGAAAATTTGTCAATTTTTTTATTTTTGTTTCGATCGCTAGAATCAGCTAGATGACAGCATGAAACTAATAATACGAGGATTTTTGGTAAACATTACTTTGTTTTTGGCACAATTTTTAGTGGTGGTCCGCAACCGAGACACAAAATTTGTAAGTGGTCCTTTGAGTTTCAAAAGGTTGAGAACCGCTGTGCTAGGGGTTGTGGGGGAGTGTAAAAGTGATTTTTTATTGAATTGTTTATTGAAGCACCACACAACAGACAAATCAAATTATGACAGTTTCGCCTATAGCATTTCAAGTGCTGGCTTCAAAAGGGTAATCCAAAAGGGTCAAAAGTCCCGCTACTGCCTGGATTACCCTCTCACATAAACAGTTTACAGGCGGCCAGTTCAACACACAACTTCATGGTCACTTCAAACAACATTTCAAGGCATATGCGAAGAATCTAAACAGTGCAGTGCAAGGTAAAAAACAGTAACAAACCATACAAACAATTAAATCTGCGAGGACAGTAGGTAGCATTTCATTTGTACTTTTGTGTACCACATAGCAACAAGAAAATACTGTACACTCTCACCTGGCCTAAGTTCATAGATAAGTTATGTATTTTAAGTTCACTTTTAATCTCCAGCCAATATAGCAGTAGACACAGCATTTTACTATATGATCAAATACTATTACTGCCAAGAGCAGCTTTTAAGTGATCATGAGAAAGTAATGAACTCTCATATAGTCACCAGCTGCAATGTTTTGGAAGCGATCAAGTGTTACTAATCCAAGTGTATCATGAGGTTGGTCAGCGCCTCTCAGGTCATCTGAAGTACTGCCACTACTAAGCAACATATACATGCAAGACTGATTAGAAACATAAACAGCTACAATAGAAATGTCATCTCTATCAACATCATCCAAACAGCTGCATATCACCTTGGTCACGTTTGGTCATGGATCATGAGGCTGTGGATTCTACTCCATGTAAAGACTCTAGGCAAGTTGTCTGCATACACAAGCCTCCATCACCAAGCAGTATAATTAATTTGGTACCAGTGTAAGCTGGGAAGTAAATGACAAGTATATGAGATTTACTTCTTTATCTTTTCATTACCAATAGAATGATAATTTATAGAGATGTACAGTTGATTATTTGTATTTTAATCGCTTCGGTTCCAAATAGCGCTCTCAATGATTTATTCATCTGAATAGTTTCTTGAATCCAAATATTAAAAGCAATAATAAATTTTAATGTCTACTAACAGTAAATTCGCTATATAAATTTCCATTTGCAGTGTCCATTACTATGGAAACTCGACTTTGAGTAAAGTGGCTCTAAATTCTTATATTTTCATTTAATTGAACTTAAACAGCCTGTAAAATGAACTACAAATTTCATTTGGCCATAGATAAGCGAATTCCAGTAGGGAAATATGTTAACATAATTTCAACATGGTTCCAAGCAAGCTACATGCACCTGTGCAAGGCATCAATTTAACGTGGCACCATCTATTCAAAAAGCTTTACAACAAAGCTCTAAATTATTTAAAGTACAGACATGCTGATCAATATAATTATCATGCTGCTGAAATACACTGAATTGCTAATGCAAAGTCTATCTGAGACAAATATAAACTCTGTAAAAGTAGAGGTCCAGTGTCCCATTGCGAAACATCAAGTAGGCGATTTTTTCTTTGTGTAGCAACAAGCAACAAATCTCAAGGTCGTGGATGTAAGCCAGTGCATTGCAGGCCCTTTGCCGTTTACTTCCCAGCTTATGCCAGTACCATATTCTACTGCTTGGTCATAGAGACAAACAACTTGCCCAGGGTTGTTACACAAAGTCGAAACTGTAATCACATATCAATCGTGTTACCACTGGGTTTCGGCAACAAGACCGGCAACTACAGACCTTGGAAATTAATAGATCCCCATCGGAACCTTGCATTCCAAACACTCCAGACACAGTCATGAACAGAATGGGTACACATATCCAAACCACAGGACAAGTATCCAAGCTGTTCAGGCTATGTCTTTCGCTTGCAGCCGTCAACTTATGAACAATATGGCCATCCCAGATCGCAAGAGAGACGAGTGCCATATGCCCAGCAGATATTATCAAATAAAAGAAACAAATACATAAGTAATCACTAAGTGTCAGAGTAATACAAGTACACAAAGTTTTCCAAATATTTTTATTGGCCTAAATAAATCATTTGGTAAGTTTCATGTGTAAGGCTACTCAAGAAAACATTCTCACAAAGAAATGTGCTGTGCCATATAAACTACTGCAGATATGTTGGGAACAAATAGTGACTTGTGTCAAACTGTCTTTTCAAATTTGCATTTGGCACACCCCCTTATGTTTTCCAGTTTTCCACGTTTCGTGTGCAACTCACTGTTGATGGCCCTTACAAAGAACGTGTGTTCACGCTCAACAACAGAGTGCACAAATATGACATTTTTTTTTTTTTTTATAATGAAAATTATAGACATTCAAACTATAGACTGCAATCTTTGGTATGCTAAGTAACAGTAGACAAGTAACTTATATCAAACATTTCTTTAAATGCTCAGTTTTCTACTGATGTTTCAAATTACAAATACTGTACTGTTCAGCATGTCCTACTTTTGCTCTTACCAATATTCATATTTGCATTTGGCAGAATAGTAAAAACTGTTATTCCACACAGCACCATTAAATTATGACTGAACTCCAAGCCGAACCTCATAACTGAAACAAATTCAACAGCCAGCAAGACTGAAGACAGCTGAGCAGAACCAATTTCTACCTTCCTAAGTACTCAGATGTCAATAAGTTCTCCAGAGGCTCCAGAGTAAATCCCTGCTCAATTGCGAACTTCTGTGCTCCAGCACCAACGATAAAACTGTGCCTTGATTTCTTCAACACACGGGCTGCAACTTTGATAGGAGTAGCAATTCTGTACAAGGCAATCGAAATAATGGATGTATAGTTATTTCAAGTGATACAATCAATCCATAAAAGTAATAATACTAGTTACAATAATCACAATAATAATAATTATATAATAACAGTAATAATCATCATCATTAACTCCAAATTTTTCACTTCTTAGGAGTCACTTGAATGTCTATAAGGCACCATTAGAGCAGAGGTTTTCAAACTGTGGTCCACGGACCAAGAGGGGTCCGCGAGGATATGGCGACGGTCCGCGAAAGCGTTCTGAAAAATATTTATTAATGATTAACACTGCATGGTTTTAGCATTGCAACCGAAATTGTAACCGAAAACTTATAAGTTATAACGCCACTCAGACAGCATTAGCAGCCTGTGTTTCATACACTACTTATAAGCAAGCTTGTATTGTGGAAATTGTCTGCCTGTAATTTTGTTTAAATTTTAAGTGATGAATTTTACGTTTTAAATGCCTGGGTCCGCAAGCTATGCCTAGAAAAAATAAGGGGTCCCTGGTCCAAAAAGTTTGAAAACCTCTGCATTAGAGGACCTTTAAAATGCACTAAATAAACTCAACATTCCTGACCATTATGTTAGTTTATGTCAAGTGAAAGTAGTAATATATACTGAAACACAGTAATAATACAAATATATTAATAAATATAATAATAGAAAAATAGTACAGCTATTTCGATCACCCTTCAAGGGCTGCCACAGCTCCAAAAGACAGATTCTTGCCATCCATAATGGCTGCATCGCACTGAAGAAAGCCGGATGAATTGGGCATTCCACCGCGTCCAACTGTATTGCGACCCATTTCAATGTCATCTTCTACAACTGAAATCCATTTCAATAACACAGTTAGATTATAATTATTATAACTTCCACTAAATCCAAAGAAACCTATTCTAATGGAAAAAACTCAAAATAAATAACTGGTTAATAATAAAATCAGAATTATTTTTAACACCTGCAGCATAATCTGCAACGATTTGGCCACAACGTGTACCATACTTTGTTTTTGGGAACTCATTTTTGTCATCAGTGATTTTTACTATAGAATCAGCTCACATAATAATTTGCCCTACAAGACCTTCTTCATTCGGTATTAGGAATATGGGCTTGACCTAGATTTTGGAACTCTCCCCTGTCTGTTCGCTCTGTGAGTCTAGTTGTTTCGTTTACAGCTTACCTCTTTAAAATTGCTTATCCACCATAGACTGCCTCTCTGTCTTATCGACTGATCTTCTGGATGTTGATCTGATAATGGCTTGGTTTGGTGCGCCATCGGTTGATGCCTTGTGCATTAGACACCGGCGCTATAGAAGTTACTAATTACAATAGATGTCCTCTAGACTGACTTACTTTGAACCCCTCCCTCTCCTAGTCCGCATCTGGCATTACTCTTCCCCATCCCCATTTGCGGACGTCTGCACTTCAGCAGAGTACTAAACTGTCATTTCAGCTCAACTTAGACAATATCTCTCGATGACCATATAAGGATTGGCTGAAACATTAGCCACATATTACAAGATGCATTAGAAGTCAAGTCCACTATTTTTCTGCAACATTTCAAATACTTCATGAAGTAACATTGATTCCATGACTCAGAAAGAATTTCGTGAAATTCTGAGATGTTCAAGTTTGATAAGCCGCTATATAAGCTGGCACCCTGATGCACAGAGGCGTACGCATGAAGCGTACGCTTTAACCCAGCGGTTCTCAACTTTTGAGACTCAAGGACCACTTATAAATTTTGTCTTGGTCGCAGACCACCACTAAAAATTTTGCCACTGGCGCACATATGTGACCCTATAAAATTTTAAATTTATATAAAATTATAGTACAAATAATACAAATAATAATACAAGTAATAAATTTGATAAGATTAAGTATTTTAGTTATTATTTACCATTAACTTTAATACGTTTTAAATTTTTTTTGTCTGTCTGCATGTTTTTAATTGTAAAAAAATATAAATTGTAGGCCTTGCTCATGGACCAGCAGGCAGATGGCCGTGGACCACCAGTGGTCCTCAGACCACAGGTTGAGAACCACTGCTCTAACCAGTGTCAACAGCCAATGTTGCTAAATTCTTTTAGGTCAGGTCTATTGTCATTCTGATCACAATGCGCTATGACTGGAATTAGTTACAGGATATGTTAATTTTTCCACTGTTGGAGGATAACTTGTGAACCGCCTGTAGAATGTAAGCTTACATCTGTAGCTGACTGTCACCGAAGCCTGAGCCATTTTCTCGTGCGCCATGTTTGCAAAATGCGAGGAAATGATAATGGCACACTGGACATCGAGCATGACAGAACTCTGTTGCTCAGTACAGTGCCCTCAGTGCATCTGATTTGAGAATAGTAGGCGGGTTAAAAATCGAGCGCGCTGGATCGAGTAGGCGAGCGATAAGCGGTCGACCTCGGGAGCTGTTGTGTACAGCATATTTTGTGTATCGTATTCATAATTTTTTGTATCGTTGCATATAGTAGTCATCTAGTAGGCCTATCTCACTTCAGTTCCGTTACCTGAGTAGGTCTCTTGAAGAGGCAGTATATAAATTCTCAGAATGAATGAATGAATATTCACTAGAAACCTACCACTGACGTAAGATGACGTGTGATGGCTGATTTCACAACGTTGGCTGAGCCTTTGGCATACGGTGAACACTCATTTTTAGCTTGACCTTTCAGCTGGCAATCCATTTGAATTTTATCGGCGTGCTTTCTACAGGACTTGCAGTAAATTTTTTTCACAGTCTGCCGGTTTTCTATTTCGACTACACCACCATCGAAAGAGTCGCCTAATTTCCATGATAGATATGTGCTTAACTGTACATTATTATTCGACTTGCTCATCTTCGCCGCCATTGTTGTTTAAAATAATTTCCAAAATTGGTGATGTTACAGATGATGTCACGCGGCGTGAGGTGTCGGCCGTGTTGCTATGGCCAGTCATATTGCATGAAATTGGAGTTTTCAGTCAGTAGTCATTAGGACAGGTCACAGCACGCTTCCACCGCTGCCGCAAGTAAGTAACTTAAAGTTATCTCAATTAGGTAAATAAAATAATGGTCCGGCTCCAGGTTCGCCTACCGTCTTGAAGTCTAACTGAAACTCAGCGAAGGACGACCGACTGTCAACGACAGTGAGAAGCCTTCGGCTAGGCGAGTGGTAAATCACTCGCCGGTACCTTTGCTAGGCTCGCCTTAAATCAGTCGCTCTGAGTGCCCTTCTTAGGATATTTCGGGCCCTGTGCTGAATATACTGTACGGGCCCCCATTACACAAATCAAATTGTTTTTCATTGTTATTAGTATTAGGGTGTCTTGTTAGTGTTAATTTCTGTAACATTTTCGGCCCCCCCAAGTTGCGGATCATGTACGACGACAAGGGTTCGCACGCCCCTAAGGCTGTTCCGCAACGTAAACTACAGGATTGTAAACTACGCCCTAAACCTCATGATTTTGAACTTCCATGCAAGGACAATCACTACTTTATACCTAGAGTTTTGCTCCGACATGTTCTAGGAACCAAATAGTATTCTACCTTTCATAGACTAATCTAGATTAATGCTTTTTTACTGTAGCATACTCTTTCTGTAAGAAGTTGCGGTTTGTCAACTTTGATTCATAATAAACGAAATTATATATTGAAAACATGGTATTAATTTGGCAATGTAAAACTACGGTTTAATCAAAAAAATATTGAAAGCAATAAACGACATGGCACCATTCAAAGGGAGATTTTGTAATATTTCCTAATCTGCGAACTTTCAAAGTGCCACTCGAAGGCCAAGTGCAGGGCACCAGCCCAATAACGAGCGCCGCGTCAAATCTGAGGAGGTTCCAAAGAGTAGTCCAAAGGAGGTCCGAGTCCGAGTTTAATATTGAATCGTAATCAATGCATTTAATAAGGTTTGATTCCTGCTCGGTTTACAACAAAATAAAATACTTACATGCAATTGCACACTCTGCAGCCTCTAAAGCACTTTCAGACTTCAGAAGCTTTTCTTTCGCGATTTGAACCGCAGGAAAACTAAACTTCCACGTCCCTACGGACGCCGCCATCACTACATAGAACAGTGCTAACCAACCTTTTTGACCCCGCGGACCACTGAAACAATTATTATTGAAGCCGAGGTCGCACCAGTAAACTCAAAAGCAACGACTAAATTTACTGAAAATTACTAACTGTATTAAAATTTATTATGAATGGCAATAATTATGTAATAACCAGTGAATCAAAGTATGCGTGTGCATATGGCATGCTTTATAACATTTCAGCTGAAAAAAGTATATAAATAAACGTTCAAGCACGTTTTAGTGAGATATTTGGCTTTGAATGACGAGTTTTCAGGGCTCTAGTTCTCTATTTTGTCGATAGATGTGCCACGAGCAAGTGCACTTTAGTATCTATTATCGTTCATTGTTTACGTGTAGTAGATAATAGACAAGTGAATAAAGAAAATTAATAAATAACAGTTTCAAATGGAACCAAAAGCTGGAAGTTCTTCAAACCAGTACGGAGCGTTGTCCCTGGTTCAGCTAAGGTCTGAATTAAGGCGTCGAAACCTGAGGCTAGCGGGAAGGAAGAATGATTTAGTGGCAAGGTAAAGATGTTTATTTCATTTGACTCGAGCCAAACGAGCTATTGAAGCAGAACTGCTCGTATTATTTCTTATAATTATGTACATATCTTTATGCTCCAATTCTTGCAGAATATATTTAGTAAGTTTGTAACAATTTTGTAAGATATTCTTGGTTGCCGTATCCGGCACTCTATTAGTATCGGGGTCCCAAATATACACACTGGGCGCGGCTTGTACTACGTGCGCTGCCTGCTTTGGCGTCAAATTTAATAATTTACTAATGAAACAGTTGGCAATGGATGAAGTGAGCATTAACTTTGCTTGTTTTTCGCAGGTTGGAGTCCTTCGATGCTATGTCTGGATGTTCTGAAGTCGTTACAGAATACACACTCAATACACCTGATGTCAGCTTGTACAAGGATGTAACGGAGGCAACTGACGTTGAATTTCATTTGCTTAGCAGCAAATATTTCCCATTCTATTGAAGTGAAATTATTGTAGCAATGAATTTTTTCTTTTGTGTTTCACTTTGTCACAAAATCTTGAGAGCACACAGATGTCCTGGAGATACGTGAATTTCTGTTATGGCTCATCAAGTATGTTTTACCCATTAAGTAATAGTAATGGGAAGAAAAAACAAACTTCGTTTAGGAGAAATAACAAATTACTCTATTCTAATCAACAAAACACTTCGGCCTAATATCTGCACTGTATGAGAAATAAATGATATCACTATTCAGTATGATACAAACATAATATTATGCATGATCAAATCAGCCATAGTGGGTGATACATGTATGTATGTATGTGTATATGTCTATACCGCATCTTTTAGTCCACTACTACTCAGAGGCGGTCCCGACAACAGCCCGCAAGCAGGTGTGTCAGAGTTTCACGCCGAAGCGCAGTGAGCGTGACTTGTGAGTGAAGGACTTGCTCAAGGTCCGTACACGATGGTTTCGGTTGGGGTTCGAACCTGTGACGCTCCGGCCGCAGGGCAACGTACTTAACCACTGCGCCACCATGCCTCACATGTAACGTTGTGCTTACACAATACCGTGTAACGCTCAGTTTCTTTGTCTGTTTCTAGTTTGTGACATTCCGTGAAGTTCATGCTACAAGCTACCTGCAGGCAATCGGCAAAAGCCTGGACGACAAAGCTGTCAACCTCTACAAGGATCGTCATCTCCTTTCGCTACGTGTAGCGGAAGACAACACAAACTATTACTTCCGTGCACGATTTTGCGCTGAAATGAAGAAATCTGTTATTTATGTTGTTGACATAGTTTTAGACATATCAGGTGTTATATTATAGTGCCAGTGTGAGTGTGCTGTTGGCATGGGACCAACAGCACATTGTAAGCATGTATGTGCTCTGTTTTATGGCTTAGCACAGATATCAATGGGTAATTGTGTTGTGCTGCATGAAACATGTACACAGAAACTACAAACCTTTAATAAATGCAAGAAATTTAAAGGCTCTCCACAAAAAAGTACTGCTCTGAATTTACGTCCCAATTCATTGATCGGCAGCATATTCTCACAGTCAAGTTATGATCCACGCCCGAGTGACTTCAAAAATCTGAAATCCTATCCTGCATTTTTTCGTAATACATGCATCAACTATGCACATAAATCTCCAACTATGCCCATTTTGCAAACTGTTCCTCCTTGTAACCTTTATGCATTCTACAATGATCATGATTACTTTTGCACTTCTCCGGAGTCTATGTGTTTACAGAATCTGAAAGTTAACGCCATAACACCCAATGAAGCTGAGCAGTTACAGATCCAAACAAGGGGACAAATCTCAAATGCAGCATGGAAGGAAGAAAGGCGGAAGAGAATTCATTCTTCCAATTTTGGACGTATTTGTAAAGCTACTAGCAGGACCGATATGGATACGCTGTGTAAAAATTTGATGACGCCTGTTCAATTTTCAACTGCATCAGTTAGATACGGTCTTCAGTATGAAGCTGTGGCTGTAATGGCCTACAAATCGGAGAACAATGTTCAGGTGCAGGAGTGTGGCATTTTTGTTTGCAAAGATTTGCCATTTCTCGCTGCCAGTCCCGATGGACTAGTTAATGATATCATCGTGCTAGAAGTGAAATGTCCATATTCAGCACGCCATAGTGTCATTAATGATGTTACTGTGCCATATCTTGTGATGGAGAATGATAGTTTGTGTTTGAGAGACAATCATGATTATTATTATCAGGTGCAAGGTCAGCTACTGTGTACTGGCAGAGAATATTGTGACTTTGTGGTATACACACAGTTAGACATGAAAACAATACGCATTAAACGAAATGACATTTTCATATCTACCATGACAAATAAACTGAAACATTTTTATGACAATCACTTCATGAAGGCACTTCTAGATTATCACCTGTACAGAAACAGCAGAAAGTACACATTTAATTACAAAGTGTAAACAGTTCGTATAGTTCTGCAACTTGTGTGAACAGTATTTAAGAGTACTTTGTTTTTTATGTACAATATTTCGATTAATAAACAATGTCATTGAAATGCAAGTGTTATAAAGGTTATTCAAAATTTACTGTTGATCACCATCGACTTATCATACTATTCAGTTAAAGCAATGTACTTTTTGACATCCATTAAAACTGTAAAGCAATCTTGAAGCTTTCATTAAGCATTTCTTGAAACAATCCCTGAACGGAAGTTACATAACATGTAACACACAAATATTATATCTCCAGAAAGCATAGTCTCAGTTGAATTCATGCAATTCTTAAGAATTTTATACGTTTTACCCAGCCCGATTATACGTTCGATGTGAATTCTCTTGGAAGAAATTTTCTTATCCTTCATTACTGTTTCGCTAGTCATTCTATTTTTTTTCCTGAAAAAAGTTGGAATATTCAATGATATGTTATAGGGGAGAAAAAGATCCTCAACATTAAAACCTTTATCAGCCATAACTGAATCTCCTGAATTGCACATGATATTTAATCCTGAACGTTCAACGATTTGTCTATCACTAGTTGAACCACCAAATGCTGGTGAAACATAAGATACCAATCCACCTGGTGTTGACCCGATTACAGCCTTCACAGTATTTCGATTTTTGTAAGTAGAAAATGTTGACTGCTGTGCACTTGGCATTTTGGGTCTTTTTATTGGACATTCAGTTCCATCAATGATCACTCTAGTCGTTGGAAATTTACTTGTGAAATCTGTGGGTGAATAAAACCGAACAACATCTTGTGAAGGCCATATTGAAGTCTCCCTCCATTGTAAAGACATGAACCTAACCCAAGTGAAGAAAATATTATAAACTTCAGTTGTTGAAATTCCAAACATGCGGCTCAGCTGAAAATTCGGAATGTACTGGCGCAATTTAATTAATACAAGGAAAAACTGGTCAGTTATATTAAGACTTACAGCACCGTAAAGATACCGTAAACAATTGGCAGCTGGCCCCAAAGTATTCAATACGAACAAAAACTTATCGAAGGTTTCCAAACCAGTAAAATAATGGATGCCCTTGTCATCAGTAACGAAATCTGAATAACAAAAGCGTTCCTTACTTTGGTATGACTGCGTACTACTATCAACCATGTCATTAACAATACTAATTGTCGTTTGCACTTCTACAGTACACAAATTTAATTCATTAGACAAACCGACAGATTCAAACAAAGTCTCTTCAGGCAACGCAACTATCTCCTCCGCAGCAAAGGGTAGATCCTGTTCCAACACGAGTCGTTTTTGCTTCTCTTTTCTTGTAGTCTGTAGAGTAGCAGTAGAGGAACGTTTCTTTGCCCGCTGCTCTCTCGATGCTGTTGCCTCAGGAATCTCAGTAGTTTTGGTCCAAGGAAACACACTTGGCACTGCATTTTTCTTAAGGCGGTGTATCTGAGGTTCATCTCCTGAATGGGAAAAATGAAATGTAAAATAATTAATACGAGGTTCGTCTCCTAAATGGAAAAAATGAAATGTAAGCTAATTAATGTAATTAGTTAGTGTCTCTAAGTTACAAGGCAATAATAAATAATTAAATCAAGTAAGCAGTTAAAACATATTTGGATGTACAATATCATTTAAGCCATGCACCTGTGGAGCTTCTTCTTTCAAGTAGAATATGTCTCTCAACCCGTATAATATTGCATAAGCAAGTTGGTTAATATAATCCACACAGAATATAAATATATTCTTAATATCATCAAATAAATGGTATTAGACAATACACTATATTACACAAGATAAATAAACAACAGCATTAAACAGTGCTAAGTTTGCATCTCAAGTTAGGAAATTACTAAGCAGTTCATACCGAAAGAGTAATAATTTCACAAAACAATTCCAAACAAAGGTGATTGAGCTAACACATTATTGACAACAAATGAGATTTTTAGAATTTGTTACAGAAACACTTGAATTGGCACTATTAAATGCAAATAATCTCTTCAAATGAAGTCCATGTTTTCACATACATCCTTAAATTAATGGAATAGTTGGCAGTGATGTTATTATTGCTACTAAGTCTGGTACTTGGCACTGTATTAGTTCCGAGCTCCCAAATATACACACAGCCATAGAAGCCTCGGGCCATCGGCAGCAGCTGGTCAGACAGTGGCGTCACAAGGGTCGGTTAGGGTTTATTGTCGCTTGTAATGCATATAGTGGGCGTCCCTGAAATTGCATCTATGCCCGTTACTTAGGTAATAATGCACTTTAATGTCCAAACCGTAGAATGTTGCTGTTATGTAGTCGTCCACTGTGAAGTGGTTCGTACACACGACGCTGGCCTTTGTAGGGGTCCAGGATTGACGTCTAACTGCTACAATCCATTGCCTTTTCTGTGCCTCATCCCTAGGGAATCTGTGTCCATCACGATTATTGCTGCAGTCAGGTACGCAACAGCAAGGCATTTCGAGACAAATACAAAACGTAATTTACGAAATAACAAAAATAACGCTTCCTACAAATAGCTGTTAGCCTGTTACCACACACTGAACGCAATGAGCGATAATACATACTACAGTGCACTTGCTGCTGCTGCCACCTATTTGTTAACTTGTACCCGAAAGTCCCCAATTGTGCTTGCAATTTTTATATTTTGGTTGGCATTCAGCTCGGGCCACTTAAAATCAGCCCGCGGGCCGCATACATGTCAGTAATAGAATGCAAGAATAGTTAGTAAGTAAAATGCACCTTAATGGCCAAAGTAACATGCATGCGAGTCGCTGTCAACGTCTTCGTTTTTCGAAATATAGTTTTCAGCAGATAATTACCACAGTATAAATAATTACATTATTATACTGTGTAATTACCTTAAAATCAGTAGGGTCTTCACTCCTTTTTTGTTAGCACTTCCTCTTCAAGAAAATAATTAGACGGTATTATAGGGGTACCTATATTAACGATCTGGGACAAAATAATAGGAAGTCTATCGTCGGTAACTGGTACACTATTGCTCGGTGGCGTGGTGCTCAAGGCTCTCGTGCGCCCAGTGTTTTAAAGGCTTTCATTTTTATCGGGTCAGAGTCATCAATGCCTCTTTTTATCCGACACTTTTGCGCATTTATCTACACACATGTATTTATTCGACCACTGACAACATAACTCCATAGTAAATGCAAATTATCGCATGAACTAAACGTTTATTTTTGAATGGATCTAGGGTTCACAGCTTCCCTATAAAATTTGTCCTTGAAGAGGCAAAAAATTCCGTCGTTTGTGGTAAACATCTCGTCAACCAGGCTACAGCGGCACGTGGCTGAAAGCGGCTTTACCATTGGCCATCCGTTTCCAGGCACCGACTCGGCGTTCCCCGCCAACACCCTCCCTCCTCTTCACCTCGCTTTGTTAACGCTGTTAAACAGATAAATAAACACCCACGCGATTTGTATTCAAATGACGGTGGCGCCGTTTTCATTTCGCAGCTAGCGTTATTAAAGCCGTTTGGCCGCTACAACCGTGATTAGTTCTTGTGGATATTATCTGTGTATTGCATAGCTTTCTAAGGCCACAAATATGCCAAACCTCTTTCTTGTCTTACATAATGTAGTACATCATTTCACTACTAAGGGATTGGACGCACCGTAGATTCCATTCCAGTGCAGCGTTCTAAACCCATATACATCTTAACAGGCGTAACCTTTTTGAGTTATTGTAAAAGGCTAAAGACCAGACAGCGGATGCAAAATGGAACTTGTAGGCCAAGGCAAATGCTGAACCCACCATGTTCTAAACAAATCAGGCCGCATTAAATGTGTGCGTGTGTATTCTACAGATTAAATTCATTCCATATCAAATTTAATGAACTTGTTTTCGCCAGTAACCGAGTGGATATTCAGAGGCACGTTTACGTATAGGCGCGCGCCTAGGGCTCCCAAATCTCGGAGGGCCCCCAAACGAAATAAACTATTTTTTCCAATTAAAAAATTTTTAATTTTGAATTATTTTAAATATGGCCTAGTTTCTATTTTTGTACAATTTAGCATTCACATAAAAGTATATTATACAATTTATAATTGCTTTGTTCATTTGGGCTAATAATTCACTTTTATGCATTTGTGCAAAATAACTTCAAGATCAGAAGGGCCCCCAAAAATGTCTGTGACTAGGGCCCCGTTTTCTGTAAACGCACCTCTGTGGATATTGTGCTTGGCCTGTAACACAGAGTAAAGGTTCTAGTCTTCACTCAGGCGGTCACTGTGCCATCGTTGTTCTGTTGTGCACACACTTCTGAACTTTGGGAGGAAGGCAATATCAAATAGTAGCATTATATTGTGCAATACATGTACGCAACATTATCAAAATGTAGCGTTTATTTTGGTGCTGTACTTTGTAGATGAAAGTAAGATTACACTGTTGGTTATGTAAAAGCCTACAATTTCTTTGGAAACATCTCTTGAATTATAATGCTGTCGTCATATTTTTAAGACTTTCTCAAACACTAATCCTTTAATGTAATCTACAAAAACATTTTGTTGTTTCCATTTGTTTGTTTACTATGAACCCCAAACAGCTGCTATAAAATTTCATATATGGTCAGCAATGAGAATCAAATGAAAAGTGTAATCAAGGTCTAGTAACTTCAACACCTATACCTTTCCTTTAAAAAACATGAACTGCAAAACTAGATTTCAATTTTCTTCATGCATCTTCAAAACAACTTAAAAAATACAAAACTCAATTCCACTTCTCTCCATTGTCAAGTGGCTACATTAAAATCACTTCTGTTCACTTTGCTGCCACTGAACTTACAAAAAAACGTTAGGTCAGATTCAGAGCAAACGATCTGGCCAATCCTGTACAAGTCTTTTTTGCAAAATGCTCCATTGGCCTTTTATAGGTTTTACAAACGTTCCAAATCGTTACCTATTCACACCAAAACGTTTAGCAACTGTTCAAAATTTTCAGGAGAACTGAAAGATAATCAAGTTTTTAAGACTGGAGTTTATTTCTTTGCTGCGGCCTTTTTTGGCTTTGCTGCTCTCGCTGCCACCTTCGGCTTCTTTGCTTTCGAGGGTGTTGCTGCCTTGGGCTTCTTGTCTTTAGCTGCCACTGGTTTTGGCTTTTTGGCTGCTACCTTTGGCTTGGCTGCTTTGGTGGCTTTTGCTGGAGATTTTGGTTTCTTGGCTTTGGGCTTCTTTGGCTTGGCTGCCTCGGTTGCCTTCTTGGGCTTTTTTGCTTTCTTCGGCGTTGCGGCTTTAACCTTCTTGACAACGGCCTTGGGCTTCTTTGTCGTCTTTGCCTCTTTTGGATGTTCTTTTTCAGTTCCAAGTTTGAAACTTCCGGAGGCTCCAACACCTTTCGACTGTTTCAAGGTGCCATTCTTGACTCCAGCTCGAAGTGCCAGCTTCAGATGAGCATTGATCACCTTCTCATCCTGGCCAAGGTTGTAGTGCTTTATAACGTACTTGAGAAGTGCTTGACGTGAAGAACCGCCACGCTCCTACAAAACATTAAAGAAATCGAGCGTTAGATAAGTCAACTCCATGCAACCAGTGTCAACTTCTATGGTGCAACTGCATCCCTTATTTTGGATTAGGGTGCCACTCCTCACTTTTTCACATCCTTGCACAAAGATCAAGTGCTATATTATTCAAATCATTACATACAAAAAGGAAAGGGTGGTTAAGGAATTGGTACCCCTACTTTCTACACAGCTGCACCAAGAATGCATGCAGAATGGGGCACAATCTACTAGGAAAACTTAAATTCAAGATGTGAAGTGAAATTTGTTTAAATCAACTCAACCAACAAGAGAGGAGAGCAGGCCCCAAGCTATCCAGAGAGGCTGCCATGGGTATGAAGTGTTGGCGACTTCAGTTTTCTTAGCCTCGGCATACGAGAGTGGGTGGTCAGTCCTCTCCCTTGACGCCTAATCTTCCTACCACAGTGTACAGTCAGTGTACTCTATAGCCGAGTTGCCTAGGGGGCGCAGATGGGACTGCACGTTCCACAAAAAATGTCCATGCCAAGAAACAATTCAAACATTAGTTTAAATTCAAAGCTACACTCAACAGAAATCTTAACGCATGCAATGCCTTCACACACAAGTCCCAAGCTCAGCAGACACAACACATTTACAAATTTACTTCAACGAATGAACGACCGATCATGCTAGTTCAGCTCAGCACAGTAAATTTTTACTTCATTTACCACCACAACCAGAGGGTGACAAATAACGATAACTATTACCCCAACTGCACTTTCTCAGCAACTCTCCCGGTCCTATATAAACGCCTACATACATCATTTTGGCGCAAAAAGTCAAGAAACCCTTCCGCTTCTCACTCCCGTATATTCAAATCTAAATGCCACCCTAAAAAAGTAAAAATTTTCGCAGAACTTACTTTGAGAGCTGACAAGGCGTCCCGAATCATCGCAGCGTACTTCGGATGGTCGGCTGCCTTCTTTGGCTTCGCTGCCGCCGCCTTCTTTTTCGCCGCCTTTGCTTGGGATGTGGCCGCTGGGGCCGCGCTCGACGCTCCCGCTGTAGCTGTTGCTGCGTCAGACATTTTTCCAAACTTTCAAACTCTTTCCAACGAAAATACAATGAATACTTTCTTTCTAGCAACGGCCAAACAACGTAGAATGTTCCGCCAGAGGAGCGACATGCTTTTATAGCAGAGCGCGCGGACCTAGTTGAGGTCTCCGTTCACGATTTTCATCTCGAGGCACTTTCGCCTTTCGCTCGGTATAAGCGTGTGCTTCCAGAGTCAAACTTAAGCTCAGTTTTCCCGAAAATTCAGGCATATTGTAAAAAGCGGTTTTTACAGCGATAATCCTGATAGTCTTGGCTTTCTTAAAAGCCGACTGTTAACTGTCGTGATTAGTCTAACAATCTGTAGGAGATGATCAAACGCAAGGGTGTCTATTCGGGGCTCAGTGGACGCCTTCACTTCGATGTAGATTTTAGCGAATTCTGAGCCTACTTTTGCAAACTTTTATAATCAAATAGTAGTCTAATCTCTCCTTTACACGGCGATAGCATTTACAAGTCGTTAGACTAAGCATTGTCTTCGCAGCGGCTCTACAAAGCGAACCACACAAACACAAAAATGCTGGTTTCGCCATATTGAATGTACGTTCTAGTATGAATACAACGTGTCAAATATTCATTCAAATTGTAAAATTTGCGCAAAAGGTGATCAATGCTATTATTTATAAGATTCTACTCAACCTTCTGATTATATTTTCGAACGTTTAGCAATCGAAAAAGCCACAAAATGTGTAATTTCAGAGTGCGTATGTGCCAATCATTGGACGCCTCTACAGTTAACCCAACTACAGGCTTTGGCTTACAACGTGTTTCATTTTCGACCAAAAACCGTACAAATTGCGATTTTTTTAATTTTCAACTTCATTATGCTGCTGTCAAAAATTAATAAGAGTGGTAGAATATCAATTCAAGAAAGAAGAAGACAGCCAAGCAAATCAAAGAAATTCTTGGTACGACGTAGGCCTATGTCGCTTAGCCCAAAGGTTTGTTCGCACGTGGAATGTGGATTCGGATCGCAAGAAGCCATTTTCAACACGCGGTGGGGATGACCGAGGTCGTACCAAGGCGACGATGTGGAAGAACTATATGTATGGGTCGTATCGAGATACTCAAAGGATGTGGTAAGCATTCTGAGGTGTAGGAGCTGTCTGAGGGTTCCCAGCACCCAATATATTTACGAGTGACCAACACACGTAATCAGAAGTTCGGGATTTATTCTAAAAATGCACGGATCAGTCATAATTAGTTGCTTACGGCGTAATAAAGTATTTCTTTGACTGATGAAGCTAAGAAAACAGCGGCCTTGACTTCACTTACAGAACTGTTTCATGCCACGAATAGGGGCCTAGGCTTTTGTAGAGCATAAAATGTTTAGCGCCTTAACTGTAGGCCTAGGCCCTAATTGTAATCGTTATAATCTCCAAACTTCTAAAGCGCCACTGGAAGGTTAAGCGCAGGGCACCAGCAAATCAAAGAAATTAGGGCTCCGTCAAATCAGAGGGGGTTTCCAAAGAGTAGTCCAAAGGAGGTCCGAGTCCGGTTACCATATGGGGCAGCCTGGGCAGGTCAAGAGAGGAGGCAGAACAGCTGTTAAGGCGGGTGTCGTTTAGGACGAGAAGAATTGGAAGGAGGGGGATAAGATGAGTCAGGGTAGGAGTTCTTGAAAAGATGAAACTTCAGCTTTGAGTGGAAAGCCCGGGGGCGATAGATAGAGGAGCATGAGGATGATGACGGAGGACGGGTTGGAAGGATGATGGAGGAGCCGAGAATCTGCAGAACTCGGAGGGGAGATATCGTTCCAGAGGCGTGGTGAGATCGTTTCAGAGGCGTGGTGAGATCGTTCCAGAGGCGTGGTGAGATCGTTCCAGAGGCGTGCACATGGTGAGATCGCTCCAGAGGCGTGCTGAGATTGTTCCAGAGGCGTGGTAATTAGTAACTCAATTCTATCACGCCTGTGTCTAATGCACCAAGCAACATTCGATGGCGCAGCAAAATCAAACGGTGGTCAGACCAGTATCCAAAAACCAGTCGGCTAAGTCAGATCTCAAATCGATCGAGATCTAGCCTATGGAAAAGTATGGAGGATAAGTTATTTGAAAGAGGTAGGCAAAGTCTTAATTAAGTTGAGAACGACATGACATAATTTATATTAAGTGACTGAGCAGAAAGGACAGATACAGAGAGAGTTCCAAAATCTAGGTCCAGCAACCGCATAAGCTCGTTCACGAAAAACAATTCCAAGTTCTAGGTATGACCAAAGAAAGGCAATTAGATGACCTTTGTGAAATATCAGAAATAATGGTGAGACTGAGGAACAAGGGCTGATTTTAAGTAGACCTACCGTATATTTATATATGTGCTCCAATTTGAAAGAAATCCTTTGCTGAACAGGAAGCCAATGTAAAAGTTAAATCACAGGGTTATATGTTCTTGTTTTTAAAGTATTAGTTTTGGCTCAGGTCAAAGAATTCTGAACTCTGAAGTTTCAACAAAATTAATGATAAAATCTTTGTGATAAAAACAAGAACGGTCTTCAAGGATGACGCATTAAATAATGCCGAGGTTATTGTAATCGAAATCTTCCGGTGTCTTGGTACCCTGGTCCCACGCCCCTCTCGTTGCTCACTCGTCATCGTCTGCCTCAAGCTTCTCTATCGACCACTCCAAAGACCTTTCTTTTAAAAACTACATAAAGTTCTATCTCTTCAAGAAATTATATCCTTGTCCACCCACTCCGTTTCCTTCCAAGTTCTCATCCACAACACAACTCACGGTAGAAGCTACTCTGTCTTCGTCTATTTCCTATCTTCTGGTAACTGGAGTTTGTTCTTCACTAATTGGCATCTTCAAACAACCGGTCCTTCTTTGATTTTTACGCAGCGCTCGTGATTGAGGTGGTGCCTTAATGCACTTAGATTGGAAATCAGAGAAGGTCGCCACTAAGGAAATGTGGACTGCCTGAGCCATTTTCAGTTAGAAAAGAGTTTCAAACAATCACGTCCTATGTGAGGTTGTGGAGTCTCTAGATATAGGCCTAATAACGAAGACCTAATAGTAATAAGTAAGTACGTGCAGCCACAATCAATGAAAAAATTTTCAAGGACCCATTCTTACTGCATTTCTACAGCAGCTGGAGGCTGGCCAGTAGGTCGAAGATAAGATGCTCAAGTTTTATTAGGCCTACACATGTAGATTATGGGGATAATGAATACCAGGTGAAATTGCAGAAATTACTGGGCCATTTTCTGCTCTCTGAGAAACGGATTCCACACACATTGATCTGCACAAGGTGAAGGTGGCCGTAGACACGTGATATTCATGACAGGGAATCGAAAAGAGCAACCACTCGAACGATTCTGAGGGAGGGAGGGAGGGAGGGAGGGAGGGAGGGAGGGAGGGAGGGAGGGAGGGAGGGAGGGAGGGAGGGAGGGAGGGAGGGAGGGAGGGAGGGAGGGAGGGAGGGAGGGAGGGAGGGAGGGAGGGAGGGAGGGATAACTGGTGTTGAATTTGGTCCTTTGTCCTTGGAGTTAGTATTTTGCCCTATAAGTTGGCATTTTGTCATTGGAGTTGGTCTTTTGTCCTATAAGTTGGTCTCTTGTACTTGAAGTTGGTCTTTTGTTCGTGAAGTTGGTCTTTTGTCCTTGGAGTTTGTTTTTGTCCTATAAATTGGTCTTTTGTTCTTGAAGTTGGTCTGCTGTCTATGAAGTTGGTCTTTTGTCGTTCAAGTTATTCTTTTGTCCTTGAAGTTGATTTTTTCTCCTTGAAGTTGGTCTTATGTCCTTGAAGTTGGTCTTTTGTCCTTGGAGTTGGTCTTTTGTCCTTGGAGTTGGTCTTTTCTTCTTAAAGTTGTTGTTTTGTACTTGAGCCCTCTGACCACCAAGCCTGACTTAAGCAGCAACGTAACTAGGACTTTCGTTTGGGGGCCTTAAGCCTTGAGCAATGAGCATGGCAACTTGAATATAATGTTCATCCGAATTTTTAGCCATAAGCATATAACGGCTTGATTTATTTGGGGGCTTCCACTTCGTTGATGGGGGCTTAAGTGACTTAAGCCCCCCCCAAAGTTAAGTCCCCCAAGCCCAACGCTAGTTACGTCCCTGGACTTGAGGCCCCAATGACTACGAAAAATACATTGCAAACGAGAACAAACGAGAACAACCGAGCGTCAAGTCTCTTTAAAAAAAGCTCTCTCACCGACAACAGAAACAACTAACTCCACAGGCGTAATTTGTTGGGGGTACGAGGGGTAACCGCACCCCCCACTTTTTGGACTGGGGGTATCGTACCCCCCACTTTTTGAACAATGCTAATGAATATTTTATTACTGTGCCTTCTCAGAGATCGCAGTCTCAGCCTTGTTTGGTGTATGTAAGAAATTGGTGCCCCCCACTTTTTAGACCAAAGTTACGCCCCTGACTAACTCAACAAAGTATCAATACAAGTATGTGCGTGGGTAGTTGTGTCTTTTAGTTCGCAGTTTTCTGAGTTCGTACAAAGTGTCTCAATCTAGGTTTTACATCATTTTGTTCAGCTTTTAGTCGCGATCAACTTGTGAAAGCGCCCTTGTAACGGCATGTGTCGTGTTACGGCGCCGTAGAAATCGTCGTATTCATCATCATCATCATCATCATCATCATCATCATCATCATCATCATCATCATCATCAACATCATCATCATCATCATCATCATCATCATCATCATCATCATCATCATCATCATCATCATCATCATCATCATCATCATCATCATCATCATCATCATCATCATCATCATCATCATCATCATCATCATCATCATCATAATCATCATCATCATCATCATCATCATCATCATCATCATCATCATTATCATCATCATCATCATCATGGCATCAATACTCGAACTCATGTCTGAGGAAAAGTTTTCCGTCTCGCCTCTTTCCCGCGAATTGTTCCAATAGTCAGGGGCGTCTACACCATAGAAACCGTGGAGCAAATGCTCCATCCATGAAATAGGGGGGGGGAGATTTGTCGGTGTGTGTGCCACCATTTTAGGGGGGAGGAAGGGCGAGGGGGGAAACGAGGGGAAGGGGAAGTTGCTCCAATGACTTAGGGGGGATAGACGCCTCTGCCAATAGTTCGTCATAGGCCTATTTCAGCTTTCGGACAGTTTCACTTTCAATTGAATTCATTGCCAGTGATGATAACCTGCTGCTGAGCATGGTGGAACGATTAAATGGTTTAATTAGTTTCAATGTGCTGAAACTGCGCTCAGCACTATCCACTGTTGCCGGGGTGGTCAGAAGAATCCTCAGTGCAACAGACAGATTTGGGTAAAAACCAAAGTTCATTCACATAGAGGTAGACCTACTGTAGAACGTCTCGCGCTGTTATCAGTTGAAACAGTCACAAGTAGGCATAATCAGAGCCGTTTTAAGGAGTTTGGGGGCCCTAGGCACAACCCGCACAAACCCTAAATAACCTTAAACGTAATCCGATTTCCGTCTCAATATCTCAGTCTCAGATACAGAGTATTGCATTAGTGCATTGTACGTGCATATGTGTCATTTTGTTAAATTTATTAATATAGTATACTGTTACTAAACTCATAATAACACAGCCAACACATCAATCTTTGTACTACAAGTGTAAAATAAAAGTTTAGTTTAGCATTCTTTACAGTTTCCATTGTTTATTTGTTATACAAACTGAAAGTGTGATTATAATGAGTACATGTTTGCTATACATGGATTGTGACTTTGTAACGACAGTTTCTTACAAACATCGCTTTCATGTTTTGCTCTGAGCAAAGTCTTTTATAATATCATCGAAATTCAAAGACTCCAACACATCTGATTCTATGCTCATAACAGACAGGCAGTTCAATCGTTCTTGCATCATTATGGCTGCGAAGCTCGTTCTTGATTAATTTAAGTTTTGAGAAAGAACGTTCACCCGTACAGTTTGTCACCATCATTGACAGAAAGATTGATGACCCATCGTTGTTGTTGAAAACAAGCGACAGACAAAGCAATACACATGCAGACTTCTGCGATGGAGAAAAGAGCAGCCACTCGCGACAAACTGAGTCACCATTTCGCAGTTCACGACGGAAACAGGAATCAGTTAAGCAACGTCTATGCAACTTATCTCCCGTTCGATACACGCGTTGAGTCGTACTAAAGTCAGACTCTTTATGCTGGCAACTAGCAGGACCCTTACGAATCCAATAAGATCGCAATTCCTCCGTGATTGGACTCCATAAGGCTGCATCAGTTGGATAGTCCGCTGACTCCGTAGGGCTTACATCTTGCGAAATAGGCTTCGAATTTTGGTGTTGTGACAACATCTGTACTTTCGACTGGTAGACCATCATCTTGCACCGACAATAACAGTTACTGTTCATCTTTATCGCAAACAATGACATCAGAAGACGAGTAAGACAACGTAAGAGTATCTTACGTCTCAACAATGTCGGACTGCGATGATGATTGTGTTTTCTGACTTTGAAAAAAAGAAGATACTTTTGGATGTTTGTTCGACATTTCAATTTCAGTTGCTTCCTTTTTCTCTTCGCGGCACCACTCATATAATTTCTACGCATTTTTGATGAGTTGTCTGATATTTCGTTTAATTGATCGTAGGCCTAGTGATAGGCCCTAATTGGCCAAAAGTTGCAAATCGGTTTACCGTGAACGACGGTGATAACTGACAATCAGAATCTTAATCTGCATAACAAAAAGGGTAGAAACTATTAAAAAACATCAACCTTATACATTGGAGGAGGTGGAAATGAAGTGATTTTGTTACGTTAAATAAGTTTGCCAAGTTCACTACCGACTCAGTACCGAGCGTCGACACGCCAACATCATTCTATTTATCCTATTAACTGTGCGAAATTTGATACGCTTTTTGCCCTTTTTATAATTTAAAGTTTAAAACAATTTATAAGATGACTAGATTATAGGACAGAGAGATTTAATATTAAAAATTAATATTAACTTACCAAGACATAAAAATTCCTTGAATAGCGTTGTGAAAAAGCAGACAAATGAAAACAAACATAATAGCCCATAGCCTACAGCAAGTTGAGCGCCATCGTCGCCATGCGTTAAAATTATTGATTTATTTCCATAGCGCTCTGATTTTATTACCAATAATTATATTTTACTAAAAATGCAGACCATAGACATTTGTCTTAAAAAATAATAAAAATGTGTTATTGTTCTTACTTTACTTTGCAGAATTGTTACTTGTTAGAACAGAACTTATAATATTGTTATTTTGTTTCTGGGCCGCCGCGGGGCCCCCCCGCTGCGCGGGGCCCTAGGCCCGGGCCTCGCGTGCCTATGCCTTAAAACGGCACTGGGCATAATGCCATAATGACCAACTAAATTTGGAGGCCCTCTTACAAACTTGAGGCCCCCAACATGGGCGGCGATCCAGGGGGTTCGAGGGGGACAAGACCCCCACCTTTAGGAGTGGGGGGACACACCATACATCTCCCCACATTTTGAAGAAACAACAAAATAAGGTCAACAGTTTTTTTCGCACGTGAGCGCGATAAAATTTTGTGACCTCTTTTTTGACCAGATCAGTTCAAAACTCTTTTTTGACCAGTTACGTTCTAAATTGTCCCCCCTACCTGTCAAACAAGATCGCCGCCAGTGCCCCCCCCCCAATCGGGTGTTTCGGGGCTCTAGCTTACGTTGAACTTTTGTTGTTGAAGTTAGTCTGTTGTCTTTTACGTTGAACTTTTGTTGTTGAAGTTAGTCTGTTGTCTTTTACGTTGAACTTTTGTCGTTGAAGTTGGTCTGTTGTCTTTTACGTTGAACTTTTGTTGTTGAAGTTAGTCTGTTGTCTTTTACGTTGAACTTTTGTCGTTGAAGTTGGTCTGTTGTCTTTTACGTTGAACTTTTGTCGTTGAAGTTGGTCTGTTGTCTTTTACGTTGAACTTTTGTTGTTGAAGTTAGTCTGTTGTCTTTTACGTTGAACTTTTGTTGTTGAAGTTAGTCTGTTGTCTTTTACGTTGAACTTTTGTCGTTGAAGTTAGTCTGTTGTCTTTTACGTTGAACTTTTGTCGTTGAAGTTGGTCTGTTTTCTTTTACGTTGAACTTTTGTTGTTGAAGTTAGTCTGTTGTCTTTTACGTTGAACTTTTGTCATTGAAGTTGGTCTGTTGTCTTTTACGTTGAACTTTTGTTGTTGAAGTTGGTCTTCTGTCCTTGGCTGATCTCTGGTACAAACTGATCATTATTCTGTCCTTGGCTTTCCTCCATGCTGTATGAAGGCCGAAGCTTAGCTCTGCAGGATTTGATCTCCACAACTGAGTCTATAGATTATTTTCTCCAATCCCTTGGGGGTTTGTTCATGGAGGTCCGTAGGCTTGTCCGTAGGCTTGTCCGGTGGTCCTATTCTTCTCGAACGCAGGTAACATGTCCGACGAAGCGCAGTCTACGTCTTCGGACAGAGGCAGAGACGCGATGCCATCGCTGTTCCCTTTCTGATTGCTACATTGCTAACATGGTCCAAGTAAAGAATCCAGAGGTTCCTTCTGAGGCACCACCCAGGGACGTAACTTTGGTCTACAGGGGCACCCGCAGCGTGACGCACTGGACGCACACGTGTGCGTCCACCCACTAAATCAAATCCACACAAGGAATAGGCTTCGCATCGATATTATTTAAAGCAACTGAATCACCTACATGACATGAAAAACAGAACATTCCTAAATTATTTTTATCAAGAGCGGAAATTAATGCTCAAAGAAAACAGTATTTTGTTAAACGGCAATACATTAAAGCATTTAGATGTTATCTAAATTGAAAATTTCCTTGCTGTGCGTCCAACTTTTTAAAGTCTGCGGGCGCCCCTGTTGGTCTAAAAAGTGGAGGTACCCATTTCTTACATTAACGAATTAAGGCTGAGACTGCGATCTCTGGGAAGGCAAAACAATAAAATATTGATTGACATTGTTCAGAAAGTTTTGGGGTACGGTACCCCGGCCCACTCCAAAGCTGGGAGTACTGGTACCCATCGTACCCCCACAAATTACGCCTATGGTCTCTTCGTTTAGCCAAACACTTGACGATCCCTCGATCTTTAGTCGACAGGATTTGCAGGACTCATGAAGCTACAGCTTAGGGCCTCACAATCCGCAGAGGCCTAAAAATTCAGAATTTTTGGTGGTGCTTTTTTAAAATAATAAATACGTAATCAGTAAATGCATTCATTTGAAACTATTTTGAATTTTTCACCTTAAATTTCTTAGTATTAAATTATTAAAAGGCATACATGTTTTCAAGTTGTGTAATCTTTTAGGAAGGGGCCTCCAAGCTTTCCCGAAGTCTAAATCAGGCACTGACAGGACTGCTCCGCCCCTCCCCCATTAGCCTATAATTTCCCATGGAGTGCAAGGTCACCACTGGTTCTTTTGGGATAGAAAATATTACATAAGCAATTTTAGTTCCTGTCCTTATTTCGTGTTCTGATTTCGGACGGATTTATTTCCTATGCCAGCATAAAAAAAGTTCATGTCGACTCTTCTTTCGACAACTCTTACGAGCAGATTAAGGAAACCGATTAAAGCTCTCAATTGCCATGATGCATTCACTGGTAAACACAATACGACGTTGTCTGCTTACAGGGAAAGGCGGACCGATAAATATCCGTGGTTTTTAATTTAAAAAATACAAGCCTTTTAACTGAGTTCACTGAACGCTGTAGGCTTCTACTATGACCTACTTTACCAGCGCATAGCTTCTGCTCTAACTTTGTTATCGTGTTTGAATGACTTAGGCCTACAATGTACGTCTTCTGAATGGGGAAGACAAACGCGAAAATCGCACCCATACAGGGGCGTAACTTTGGTCTAAAAGTGGGGGGCACCAATTTCTCACATACACGAAGCAAGGCGGAGACTGCGATCTTTGGGAAGGCACAATAATCAAATTTTGATGGGCACTGTTAAAAAGTTAGGGTACTGTGCCCCCAGTACAAAAAGTGGGGGTACAGGTTCCCCTCGTACCCCAAAAATTACGCCTACGCACCCATAGCAACATATTGTGTTCGGAACTGTGCTGTGATTGGCTGAGGGCGGTTTCTCTTTAGCCGAAAGTGCTTAAAAGTGGTCGATTTGGACATTGGTTACCATGGCAACGTATTGTGTTCGAAGCTGTGCTGTGATTGGTTTCTCTTGGACAGAAGCCCATAAAGGGGGCCGAGTCGAGTAAGTGGCTCAGTTCCATCAACGCTGCAAGAGGATCGGAAGAACAACAAGATGGAAGACTACGAAGATCTGGAACTGGTAAGTTTGACCTTATGCTAGCCGAAGACGAGCTTCTTTGGCATGCATAACGGTCAAACTTACAAGAGAACAGGGCAATCATAGGCGTTAGGTTAAAGTATTTAGATTTGATTTATATTATTAGTATTATTACTAGCTGTAAACCCGTGAAAAATCACGGTATATAAAAAACAATTATTATTGCAGTGATAACAATAACGTCATATTATAGGCCTATAGCCGTCGTCAAGACAACCGTCAAGACAACCGTCGCCAAGGCGGCAGTATAGTGACGTCACAATAGTGTTTGTTTACGGGACAGACAGACAGACAGACAGACAGACGTACAACGGTTATTATGTAAGTTGATTAAAGCAGTTTATATAGCGCCCCTTGAAGGAGCACTAATATTAATTATATTAGATTAATAAATATCAGATTAAATTAGATTGAGATAGGATTTCTTTCGATTTATCTGAGATTATAATCCTGCAGGCCTATGTCTAATCAGATTAGCTGAGACACTGGCCTGCAATGATTTAGATTTTGGTGTAAGTCCCTTTATGGCATTTCTCTTAGGGAAGGGTTTTGGTTTGTTGTTGGGTGAACAGGAAGAAGAACTGGGAGATGACGTCGCAGTGAGAGGAAGGTCGAGGTCTCGCAGCGCTCGGCCGGGAGCATCGGCAGCAGCAGCGGCGACCAAGGACGATGACGAGGGATCGACGACTCCTTCGCGACGAAGACGGAGACGCCGCGGACGAGGAAGCCGCCGCCGCCGACGCAGCCGCCGTCGACGAAGCCACGGACGCCGCCGACGACGACGACGTCGCCACCACTAGACGCCATCGGGCCTACGTCGGATCCATCCGTCCGTCCATCGTTCGGCTGGAGATAGAGAAGATCCGAGCGTCCGCTACAGATGAACTTTCGTCTGCGGTCTAATTATTAAATAAGATCGATGAAGTCAATTAATGTTCGATCAATAAAAGTTGAAAAAGAAATGAATTGTCTTATTCCTTCTAGGCTATAGAGTTTTTGTCATTTAGGCCTCCTGGATTTTAGGCTCTCCTGTAGATTAGGCCTACATAAACATAGGCTTCAGTGTTCAAGAATTGTAGGCTATTGAGTTCCCCTAATCTGATCAGTTAATTATGCCTTCCAGAATTTTAGACTTAGGTATCCCTGGATAATTTGACTTAATTATGGCCTCATTAATTATAGATGAGGGTTTTCGAATCAACTTGTGCTTAAATCAGAATTCTTCTTTCCTGAACTGCGGGTCTGAATTGTACATATCAACAATTTTGTTCAATAAACACTCTAGATCTGAAACATACTGCCATTCTGTTGACCGTAGCTTTTTGCCTTGGCGCATTATCCTCGCTACATATATATATTTAACTACATATATATATATATTTATATATATAATTATATATAGGGGCCTGTCCTTGCGTCAGTACCCCACGCGCTCACAGAACCACACCGTGTAGCTTGATCATCGATCTAAGAACGTCCATGGCGATACTTTTATAACACTCACTCAGAGTCAGTGGTCGCTACTATACAAAATCATTGTGGAAGCCAAATTCCAAGGCGCGTCCAGTAGAAAGCGAAGAAAGGAGTCCGGGAAGACACGGAAACAGTCAATGCAGGAATAGATTAATTTTAGGGCAGCCATGGGTATGAAGGGTTAGCGATTTCATTTTCTTAGCCTCTGTTTATGAGAGCGTGTAGCCAGTACTCTGCCTCGCCGTCTATAATCTTCCCACTGACAGTATGTATACGGTCAGTGTACTCTATATAGCTCATTTGTATGATTTGGCTTGGGTGGGGGACGAGGTGGAACAGAAATCTCGAAACAAATCTCTGCTCTGCCGGAGATTTGAATCCAGGGGCGTCACTTATAATTTGGTCTAAAAAGTGGGGTATCAATTTCTTACATACACAAAGCAAGGCGTTGACTGCGATCTCACGTAAGGCACAATAATAAAATATAGCATTGTTTAAAAGTGGGGGAGGGTACAGTACCCCACTCCAAAAAGTGGCGGGTACGGGCACCCCTCGTACCCCCCACAAATTACGCCTATGGCATCACTGATGTGGTGGACCATGTATTGCAACTTTAGAAGAGTAAACCACAGCCTATAGAGCTGTAGGTTATTATTCAGCTCAGTACTGTTGTAGAGCTCAAGATGTTTTATCCAGAGAGATCTTACGATGGCGATTCGGCGCTTCATCTTTGTTCGCTTGATCCACTGGACACTGTATGGCTGCATCAGTGAGATAAAGGCTTCAACTTGCAACCTCCAACTCATTGCCTGCAGCCGTTGACAGTATAGGCCTATACTTAGTCCAATGGATGTTCAGATCCCAGACAACACCAGTTATCTCTGCCTCCGAAGACATTCGCAGGCTAATTTCTGAGTCGTCAGTCTGGACCCTGGATTCGTCCTGATGCTCATGATGGAAGGCTGGCTGGTGGTTTAGTTGAACAAAGATACCCTTTCTGATGTACTAAATTGTTTAGGCCCAATCTATTTAAGCTCTCTTAAAGGTTTCATCCTGGCTTTTCAATTTTTGTCCCGTGATCATCTAGCGATGTTAAACATGCTATGCGTGTCTTTTACTTTGATGCGGCAGTAAATTGTTAAAACTGAACTGAACTAAAACCGTACAAGACAGAGGTGAACTTCACCACCGCTGCCCGTTTGTATAGGCGCCACGCCATTGAAGGTCCCAGTGCACGGACCCTGCTATAACCCGAGATTTAAATCTCTTAAATAAGCCACACTCGGTTGACAAACCGCGATACAGTGATTATATATATATATATATATATATATATATATATATATATATATATATATATATATATATATATTAAGACCACGTGTGTTTGACAAAATTTCAAGTGATAACTTGGTAACTGAGCAATTCTATTTCTATATAAGAATTTAAGTTATAGGCCTAACTGACGACCACATCAGAACGTTAGAAATGTTAATTGTGTTATTAATTGTTCTGAAAGAACATCACTGCAAGTAACTTGCAGTGATGTTCCCATTCTGCCAACTCGGAAAAGTTTTTATTCGATTTTTATCGGCTGCAAAGTTTGCGAGTTATAAATTTTCTTGACAGGTAGCCTAGAGCATTCTACGCCGCTAATCTCGTAGTCGTTAGGACTTAGGAAACTTTAGTCGAGTTGGTGTTTGCAGTCTTTCCTGCGTATCTATAGTAACATGCGTACTGAAAGAATCCTTCAGAGGAATGAAATAGTGTGTATGTAGGCCTAATGCGAGACAACGCTAGGGGCCTAAACTAAGTGATATGAAATTTTTTTGTTTCTAAAGAATTTTCTGAAGACGTGAGTTGCGTGCTTCCTAATCGTGGTGGATACTTTTCTAACTCTTCCAACATTCCCATTAACTTTGCTTCCACCCAACTTCGCAATTCTGGGTTCGACGATCCGACCCTGAATACGGACATGTAGGCCTATAAGTAAGTAAGTATAGATCTTTCTGATCTCTTATTCTGTTCTGGGTGGAACTTTGAAAATATCGGCTTAAAGTTTGAATATAATATTTTCTGAAGTAAATTTGAACCCATGGCCTCTTCCATTGCATGAGAGGAGACTGCTAATAGAAATGACCTGATGAATTGAAACCAGTTGGGATGTAGAGTTAAGTGATGAGAAGATCGGATGCGCTGGGAGGGAAGGGAGAAAACAGCAAGTAGGGTTGAGCGGGGAAAGCTAAACGTTGGGCCCGAGATCAGTTTAGGCTCTAACAGAAGAGAGAATGAATGTCTGTCCTAACTACATCGGTGTCTTATAGTTATGGCTGTCACTCCTGCCAAGTGTGAAGGCAGTAACAACATATCAGACAATCGAAAATAGTCTCACTCTTTGAATCAAATGCCAAAAACAATCATACACTACATAGCACGCTAATAAATTAATTATTAACTGTCAACTTCTATCGGTGTGGTGTCTAATGCACTAGGCATAAACCAATAGCTTAGATCACAATATATGCAATATACACTCTGCAGACCTAAACGTCTGCATGACTGTACACAAATCAATTAATTAATTAATGCATCCGTATATATTATGTAGACTGTTATGCGCTTATAACACGTCCATTAGGCCTATACTCATTTCCCAAGCATTTGTGCTGTGCATGTATAAAATCTAAACTGCTATATTATTAAATAAGATATATTATTAAATAAGATATATTAATATTAACATAAAATCATCGTCATCTTATCCATCATCATCATTATCGTAATCGTCATCACTGTTACTTTATTTCGTGCGAAAGAATAGGCAGCATAGATGTCTAAATTGGCGCAATTGATGTTTCTTTGAATATCGATTGATGACGTAGTCTGTTGCATGGACGCGTTTCTTGGTCCAAGTAAGAATGAATGGATGGACGGATGAATGGATGGATGGATGGATGGATGGACGGATGAATGGATGGATGGATGGATGGACGGATGGATGGATGGATGGATTGGTCGTCTGCTGCTGAGGAGGAGGAGGAGGAGGAGGAGGTGGTGGCGGTGGTTGCTTAATCCTCGTGTAATGTTAAGACTTTCTGCATCAGTCGATCCGTTAGAGCAGAGTTCTCACTCAGAGCTTTCTTCTCTGCCACCAGAAGCCTACACGACAGGAATGCATACGAAACAGCTAACATATACAACTACATATGCATCCATGTATGTATATAGCAGCTTTAAATATGCCCCAGTAAAGCGCTGCACATATGACACTATGACACTGTTCAAAGTGTCTTAAGAAAGTTTGAACAGAGTGAAAAGCAACAACTTGTAAGACAAACATAAACTCCTTATCTTCCGCTTCCTCGTACTCTTCGAGTCTTCCTCTTTCTTGACATCAGCTGGGTTCCCACTGATGACGATAACGATGAGGACAACGACGAACATCATCATCTTCATCATGATTATTATTATGATGCATCATCCTCTCTCTGTCCTCTCTTTCGGCATGAGAGACAGACAGACAGACAGACAGGCAGGCAGACAGACAGGCAGACAGACAGACAGACAGACAGACAGACAGACAGACGGAAGGCAACGACACATTAAAAAGGTTTATATGTTATTAGGCCCGTAGTTATATGCAGTGGGCCCATATATATATATATATATATATATATATATATATATATATATTCATATAACGAAAGCCTATCCTTCTACCTGGCGATTTTGTGATGTCTCTTTTCTGGAGATTTGATCGCTGCGTTAATCAGAAACTGGGTGAACATGTCTCTCTGCGAAACAAAAGCAACATCAACAACCAGTTAATGAATATCATGAAACACTTATTCGTTTTCTTTTGTTAATTGTTATCTCATATACATCTGCTGGTGTCCCAGCGGTCGTTTGGTTCAGCGCTCGCCTCCTATAAGGTGAAGGACGTGGGCGGAAGAATTTCCGGCAGGAAAGTACAGGACAAACAGATGCTTCGAAATTTCTGCTTAGCTTAATTCCACCGCCGACGTGAACTTAATGAGCGTTGACCTACATTGTCGGTGGAGAGGATTGGTCATCGCCCTCACGTGCCCAGGCTAAGAATGTGACGTCTTCACCAGTATACCCATGGCTCCTGTTCAGGGTTAATTTAAGGGACAGTTTTACATTTTAAACCTGCAGATACTAGATATATCTAAGCAATGTGTGTAGGCTTCATTGGACCGTTCCCTATTCAATAAGTTTTATTTAGTCGCATATTCTTACCCTTGTGAGTAAGAAATAAGTCAGTCGACCGGTGTTTATTTTAGACGACGCCTTCCTTGAGATGTACAGGTGAAAAGACAAAAAAAAAACAACCAGCCACTGCAGTTTTGGCAGCGCCAGTCCAAAACCTGGATAAAGGAGGAGGGCGATGTCAACAGCCCTGGCAGCCATACGATGTCGTTAAGCACTGGAACTACTACTGCGATACAACGACATCGTCGCCTCACAACAAATGTCGCCTTTTTTTTATCGTGACGCAGCAGGAATCAAACTCCAGACGCAGCTTTACCAATTAGGCGCACGAAATGCGCAACTTGACAGACAAACAGACGGACAGACAGACGGACGGACAGAAGGACGGGCAGACAGACGGACAGACAGTCAGGCGGACGGACGGACAGAAGACGGATGGACAAATATACAGATAGATAGACAGGCAGGCAGGCAGGAGACAGACAGACAGACAGACGGACAGACAGACAGACAGACAGATAGACAGAAGGACGGGCAGACAGACGGACAGACAGACAAACCTGTGCCTCGCTGCCTCCGATGGTGATGAGGTCGTACTTGATTGGCCACATAAGATCGACGGCCCTGGCGTAGTCCCCGTCGTCATAGGCAACCAATGCCTCGCACAAGGTCAAGGCCACCTTCTCCGTCACGCGATGGTTCGACCCCTTGCTCAACCTATATATATAGATGATTATTCAATCAATCATCGCGATAAATGCTACCGGCGATGCGTCCAACCGATTAATGCAACATTAGATTTTACTTGTACGGCCTGCGACTCTATGTCCATGAAAACATAGGTTTTCTACTCGTATAATACAAGATACTACAACGTAGGCCAATAGTCTATTCCATATCACATGTATAGCCTATGTAACAGTTGTCCGGGGATATACATATCACCCTGAGGGACAAGAATAGTGCAGTATCCTGTTGTTCTTCCTCCACCCACCATTGTGTCTGAGGTCTGCTTATGCATACGACCTAATAAACGCTGCGAATTATTCTTTTGACACGGTAACCAAATGGTTTGTACGCCTTTATCTGGTAGCTCAGAATGCGCTGGTTCGAGTCCGCCATGAGACGGTTAATGTGTGAGGATCTTCATCAAGTCCTCTATGCGCAATTGCTCAGCGCCATCGACTGATGCTTTGTCATCAGAGGCTAGCGCTATATAAATCCAGAAAATGCTAAAATATATGCACAAGATATGCAGATTATATATATATATATATATATATATATATAATCACACTAGCACAACTGAGAGTTGGAAACGACCCCCTGGGGTGTCGGAAGCGACCTCCTGGTATTGGAAACGACCCCCTGGGGTGTCGGAAACGGCCCTCTGGGGGTGTCAATGAAGACTTAACTGGGGGCCTAAGAAAGACTAGGGGTTGAACCCCGACCCCCAACAATTCTCACCCTCTAGCCCACAGAACAAACCGTAAACCTACAGGCCTATGTCTGCATCACGATCACTGAAGTGCTACTATTAAAAATTAATCTGATAAATTGCAGTCTCTGATTTTCGCTTATATTGCTTTAATTTTCTCTGTATTTCCTTATCTACGTGTGCAACGCATCCATTAATAGCACTCCGTGATCTTCGTGCGTGGCCAACTTAATGCACACATTCATGAAAGTGCTACTTTTGTTTATTAATCTGATAAACCAATTACTCTGAGAATGATGAGATAATTTTGCCAATAGGACTATATTATAAATCTTTGCTTCCTAATCTTGGCTTCCCTTCGCTGCCAGCATTTCCACGGGCATTAGATGGGTCCCAAATAGGTTACATACGGGTCCCATGTGCATGGGAATATGAGTCCTATATGAGTTATATATGGGCATGCGGGTAGGGTTACCTAACCTGACCTTTTCTTATAGTTGCCTTTCCTTATCGTGCTCTTGGTCATGCCTTATCACCTTGACCTGTAATTAATTGTCATAAAAAGATTATCTATAAAGGCCTTTCTACTTGTCCTAAAACTCAACCAATATAAGTAGCATTGCTTGTATACGACCTACTTCACGACTTCTCTGATCGACTCCAGAAGTCGCTTCCCTTCATCCTTCTTTCCGGCTCCCATGTAGGCCATGAGGAAGTGAGCGTCGTTAATTCCAAGCAAACAGTCCTTGTGAAGGTTAACGATCGATTCCAGGTCCTTCCATCGATCGCCCACATTTACCCCTGAAACAGAAAAATCAGATTGCAAATGATCTGTACAATGTGGCTACTTAAGCAGAACTGCTGCCACTCTTAGATTTGAGGTGGGGATCAACCGGGTAGACATTTTCCGCCGAGTACCGAATCCGAGTATTTGGATGTACTATTTGCCGCATCCGGGTACGAACCGAGTACTATTTGTTCCATATGCAAAGCTTCACATTTTCATGCAATGACAAATTATCGAAATAAATTTCTGTACTTGTAATAACTGACTAATTCATTTTGAATTTTAGAAATAAATAATCAATGAAATGGACTTGACTTCCGTTGTGGACTTCCTGTGTTGGTGTTTTTTTGGTAATTTTCCTCATCAAAATGAATATGCTAGATGAAGCTCAAAGCTGATATTATGAGCCTACAAATTCCGGCAAGTGAGGCAAACAAGCAACTATTTGCGTGTACAGCATTTGCCGAGGCGAATAGTGCCGAAAACGGGATATTCGGCCGAGGCAAATGTCCGAGGCGATTTCCGGTTATTTCCTAATTTGAGGAGCTGAGACGTATACAAACTTGCAATGAACAGCTGAACAGGCATCTAACTCAAGAGTTAAGACACCCCTAATACCTCTGTGCTCATTAAGATGAAAGTAAGCTTCCTATATGGGGGAAATGTAAGACAGTCTGAACCAGCGTGGCGTGTAAGTTTCTCTTTGCCTCCTACAAAGCTCACCGTGCAGCTAAACACTCAACACAGTTATCCAATAAATGAGTAATCGTTTTATATAAATAGTATATAAGTTTCGCTCCTTGCCACAGGTCTTTCCCCACTGCTGCCAACAACACATTGGGCTTTCGTCTGTATATATATGTATATATATATATACATATATATTGTTGCATGTGGGCACATGACCTCTTACGTAGATGCAGGTGCTAGGCTAAGTCCGTAGGTTAGCGGGAGTCTTGTGCCATAGAAGGAGTGGCCTTTTCTATAAATAGGACTGCTGACTTGATTCTTGAGCTCTTTGTCGTGTAGTGGTCAGACATGCTGGTCTGAGGTTAGCAGAGCTCAGTTTGTTCTTAGGCTTGACCGATTGTGGTCTAGATTAAGATTGTGATTCATCGATGTTCTGACGAGTGTCTTGGTTGATGTTCTACTCCGTGTCTAACGGGGTGGTCGAGTGTCCGTTACTGAATGCTTGACGAACGGTGCTCTGACCTTCTGTTCGGTTGAATTTCCTTGTTTCTTCGTTTGGTAAATATATCGCATGTTCATTTATATTAAATTCTATTTCTTTTGAACCTTGGGCGTGCATTCCTTTCATTAGCGAGTTTCATACCTTAGCGATACGCCACAAAATGGGGGCTCGAGCCGGTCGTAAATTCTAAATAGGGTTTCCGTTAATTATTCGCAGTAGTCCGAAAATTGTGATACCATAGTTTCTAACAAAATTTCGGGGTGTAGTGTTACGTTTCGGGTCAGGAAATGGAGTCTCCCGTCGCAGGGAAGGCGATAGTTTTTGACGATGTGTTTGAGATGTCGGTTGACGAATTAAGACAGGAGATGGAGCGTTTAGGCCATGAGACTAAGGGAGTGCCTAAGTCGCAATTGCAGTTGTCGTTAGCAAATTTGTTAAGGCCAGGGACAACAGTTGGGTCGCCAGTTCCTGAGTTGGAAATTAAAGGGAAAGCTGTCGAGCTCACGGAAGAAAGAGAAAAGGAACGAGCATTTGAATTGGCAAAGCTTAAACTTCAGGCAGAGGTAGAGGCTCGAAAATTAGAAGCACTGGAACGGAAAGAAAGATTAGAAGCACAGGAGCGGAAAGAAAAAGTAGAAGCACAAGAGCTGAAAGAAAGAGTAGAAGCGCAGGAGCGGAAAGAACGCATAGAATTACAAGCAGAAACAGAAGCACTGGAGCGGAAAGACAGAGTAGAAGCGCAGGAGCGGAAAGAACGTTTAGAAATAGAAGCAGAAGCTAGAAAAGTTGAAGCGTTAGCAGAAGCTAAGAAGGTAGAGGTGCAACTGGAAGCGAGGAAATTAGAGGCCCAAATAGCGGCACAAGCTGAGCAGAGGAAATTAGACGCAGAGGAGAAACAGCGCCAACATGAGTTGAATCTCAGACGCTTAGAAAGAGGTGTAGTGGAGGATAGGCCTGCACGTGGTGGTGAGACGCACAAGCTGACAGCAGCAATTAAATTGGTACCCAAGTTTGAGGGCGCAGACATTGAACAATATTTGCTATCCTTCGAGAAGGCGATGACCTTACATAATGTTCCGCGTGATAAATGGTCCGCTGTCTTACATCCGCAATTAACGGGTAAAGCGCAGAAAGTATTTTCGGAATTGGACTTGGAAGCATGTGGGGAATATGACACAGTTAAACAAGCTTTGCTGACGGCTTACGAACGCGTACCGGAATATTACCGGCAACGTTTTCGTAATTTACAAAAGGAGAAATTCGAGACGTATTCGAATTTCGCTTTTCGACTCCAAATTCCGTTTCAAAGATGGTTGGAGGGTGAGAACGCAGTAGCGGACATTAAGTGCACATGGGAAGTGTTTAAATTAGAACAATTTGTTAGGTGCTTGCCAAATGAGATACACAAATGGCTTGTGGATAAAAAGCCAAAAACGCTTGCTAGTGCAGCGAAAATGGCGGACGAATATGCTGTTTTATATAATCAGTCTAATGTGGAGTTACCTACTAGCCCCAAAAGGAATGTGACTGGTTGGGGAAGGAGTGCACAATTTTCAAGTGACAAGAATAAGCCGGTATGGAAGTCATTTTCTCCCGGGCGTACAACTTATGGGAAACCGGTCCAGGATGGTTGTTGGCAGTGCGGGGAAAAAGGTCATTTTCGGGCGGCTTGTGGCAAATTACCAGTGACACCCGCTAAGGAAAATTCAGAATTTGAGAGGCATGGTCCGAATACGGTAGGGTTATTGGGTCCTGTTACGACTCAAGTTTTGAGTTGTACTCCAGCCACTGTGGACATGCGATATAAACCGTTTTGTGTTAAAGGTGTGTTGTTCACGAACGTTAATAAGCAACGTAATGTAACGTTCTTACGTGATTCTGGTTCACTTCAGACTCTTGTGAGTCGTGAATGTGTGGATAGTTCTGAATATCTGCAGACCGGTGAGGTGCGTTTAATCAGAGGAATCACTGGGCAGACCATTGAATTACCGTTAGTCGAAATTAGGGTCGATAGCGTATTTGCAAGGGGAACTATTTTGGCAGGCCTTATTGATTCTTTACCTCAGGGTGTTACAATCTTGGTCGGGAATGATGTTGATGTACAGGGAACGTATGTCGATGTGGGAGTTGTCACGCGAGCTCAGTCACGCTTGAATGAGGACGCGTGTACATCGGCTGTGCAGACAGAAACTGTGGATATTCAGAATGAAGCCGAGTTAACTGAGGACGAGGTTCATGTTAATGAAGTGGACCAAGATTCACCTTTAGTTAAATTGTTTGAAAATGATTCTGTTGTGATGAATGAAGTTTCGAATGTTGTGTCGAAAGGAGAGTTAATGCAGTTACAGCGAACAGATAAATCGCTGTCAAATTTGTTTGTTCTTGCCGAGAAAACAGGGATGGGCGCTGAGGCGAGGAGCGAGTATGAAGTCTCCAATGGTATACTGGTTCGTCGGTGGTGTGACCGACTGACGCCTCAAGGGTTGGGCATTACACAAATAGTTGTACCTAGCCAGTTGAGACTACAACTGCTAAAAGTTGCACATGATATTCCTGCAGCTGGACATTTGGGAACACAGAAGACGTTCGATAGACTGGCTAGACACTTTTGGTGGCCGGGCATTCATAAGTCTGTTCGTGAGTATTGTCGGTCTTGTGATATGTGTCAGAGGCTGGGTAAGGGTGCTATACAAATGCGAGCACCTTTAATTAATTTACCTGTGATAGCTGAACCTTTTCAAAGATTAGCGATGGACGTCGTGGGTCCGCTTAGTGTGTGTGTGATAAGTCTAGAAATAGATTTATTCTGACAGTTATTGATTTGGCTACGCATTTTCCGTTTGCATTTCCGTTAAGGAACCATACTGCGAGTGATGTTGCTAAATGCTTGATTAGTGTGTTTACAACATTTGGTTTTCCGGTTGAGTTGTTGTCTGATTGTGGATCTGATTTCATGAGTATGGTGATGCGTGAGTTCTTGCATGTATGTGGAGTGGCACAAATGAAAACTAGTCCGTATCATCCACAAACGAACGGATGTTGTGAAAAATTTCACAGAACTCTGAAAGATATGTTGAAGGCTTTAGTTGATTCTTTTCCTGGTGATTGGGATGATCTGTTACCTTGGGTGTTGTTCGCTTATAGGGAAGTGCCTGTTCAAGGACTAGGTTTTTCTGCTTTTGATTTGGTGTTTGGCAGAAATGTGAAAGGGATGTTGCAACTTATGAAAGATTCTTGGTTGAATGAGGATGTCTTGAAAGATATATCTGGAACTAATTTGATTGATTTTGTGTTGCAATTGAGGGAGAAGATTCGTGTATCAATGGATTTGGCGAATGCTAATGCTCTAGTGGCACGCTCTAAATCAAAGGAGTGGTATGATAAACATGCGAAGGTGGTTATGTTTGAGGAAGGTGACTTGGTTTTGCTATTGTTACCACTTATTGGTAAACCATTGCAAGCCAAATACTGCGGACCATATGTCGTGCTTCAAAAGTTGGGTCCTGTGGACTATTTGGTTGGTACTCCGGATAGGAGGAAAACTAAGAGGGTGGTGCATGTTAATTTGATGCGAAAGTATGTGGAACGGAATGTTGATTGTTTACTTTTGAATATGAATAACACTGAGAATTCTGAAGTGTTGGATGTAACTGGGCAGATGAATGAGATGCATAAAAGCTCCGTGGTTGATTTCGAATCTTCGGATGACTTGACTCTCGTACAGAAGAATGAATTGAAGTCTGTTTTGTGTTCATTCAAGCATGTTTTTAGTGAGGTGCCGGGGAAAACTACAGTGATCGCTCATAAAATTGAGTTAATTCCGGGAGCTCGACCAGTACGACAGTCGCCGTATCGGATGCATCCTGAACGGTTGGCTAAGGTCGAGTTGGAGATTGAAGATCTTCTTCATAGGGGATCATTGAGGAATCGGAGAGTCCGTGGGCTGCACCTATTCTGGTTGTGCCGAAGCCGGATGGGTCAGGTCGGTTATGCACTGATTTTCGGAAATTAAATGCTTTAACTGTTCCAGATCCTTTTCCCATGCCACGCGTAGAGGCTTTAATTGATAGAGTGGGAACAGCAAAGTTTATGACTAAGCTGGACATGACAAAAGGGTACTGGCAAACCCCGATTTCTCAGGAATCGATTCCATTGACTGGTTTTGTAACACCGACTGGCCATTACCAATGGAAATACATGGCTTTCGGGCTCCGCAATGCGCCTGCAACGTTTTCTAGGCTGATTACGAAGGTGTTGCAGGGTTTACATAAATTTTGTGATGCATACTTGGACGATGTCATAATTTTCAGTGTCTGTTGGTCGGATCATATGTATCATCTGCAGAAGGTGTTGCAAAGGGTGTCTGATGCTAATCTAACGTTGAACTTGCGAAAATGTGTTTTTGCGAATGCTGAAATAGATTTTTTGGGGCATCATATTGGGTTGAATGCCATACAACCTAAAACCCAGAAGGTGGAGGTATTGTTGAATTTTCCGCAACCTGTCACTAAGAAACAAGTACAGTCTTTCTTGGGATTGACTAGTTACTATAGACGATACATTCCACATTTTTCTGAATTAACGTTGGCTTTAACGGGAATGTTAACAAAAGGGCAGAAATTTCAATGGAATGAGGAAGCGGAGAAGGCTTTCATTGATTTGAAGTCTAGATTGGTGTCTAGACCGATCTTGAGACCTCCTGATTTTACCAAGCAGTTCTGTGTGGCTGTCGATGCGTCTCAGTTTTGTGTGGGAGCTTGCTTGTTTCAGGTCATGGACGAGTTGGAGCACCCGGTGGCGTATCTAAGTCGCAAGTTGAAGGTCCACGAGGTGCGATATTCGACGATCGAGAAGGAAGCATTGGCTTTGGTGGTGGCCATACGAGCCTTCAGTGTGTATTTCGGTTCTTCGCCAGTGCTGGTGTACACCGATCACAGTCCGCTCCAATTCATTAACCAAATGGCCAATTCTAATCAGAAGTTACTTCGCTGGAGTCTGGAGTTACAACAGTACTCTCTGGATATCAAGCATCGTCCTGGCCGTTTTAACTTGTTGCCGGATATTTTGAGTCGACCGCCGAGTGTGTCGCCATAGGGGTCTTCGTGAGTTGGGGGTTATTCTTTTGTAGGTGTTTGTGTTTTTCTTGAGGTTTTTTTTTCTGTGTGTTAGACATTTGCATTATGAATAGTGCATTTTTGACTGTTACGTAATTAAGCTAGGTAGGCTTCAGGCGTTTCCTTTGTGTACCGTAGTGTGTTTTTTGGTCGCCAACCTGTGGTTGTCTCTCGTTCAGGTGGGGGGGTATGTTGCATGTGGGCACATGACCTCTTACGTAGATGCAGGTGCTAGGCTAAGTCCGTAGGTTAGCGGGAGTCTTGTGCCATAGAAGGAGTGGCCTTTTCTATAAATAGGACTGCTGACTTGATTCTTGAGCTCTTTGTCGTGTAGTGGTCAGACATGCTGGTCTGAGGTTAGCAGAGCTCAGTTTGTTCTTAGGCTTGACCGATTGTGGTCTAGATTAAGATTGTGATTCATCGATGTTCTGACGAGTGTCTTGGTTGATGTTCTACTCCGTGTCTAACGGGGTGGTCGAGTGTCCGTTACTGAATGCTTGACGAACGGTGCTCTGACCTTCTGTTCGGTTGAATTTCCTTGCTTCTTCGTTTGGTAAATATATCGCATGTTCATTTATATTAAATTCTATTTCTTTTGAACCTTGGGCGTGCATTCCTTTCATTAGCGAGTTTCATACCTTAGCGATACGCCACAATATATATATATATATATATATATATATATATTGTTGCATGTAGGCACATGACCTCTTACGTAGATGCAGGTGCTAGGCTAAGTCCGTGGGTTGGCGGGAATCTTTTGCCATAGAAGGAGTGGCATTGTCTATAAATAAGACGATCGTCTTTGTTCTTGAGCTCTTTGTCTCGTGTTGGTCAGAGATGATGGTTTGACGTTTGTGGAGCTCAGTCGTTGTTGTTAGTTAAGGGAACTCCGTTGAACGACCGCCTGAGCTCTTAGTAAAGATTTGCGTTGTTTCGTGAGCTGACTTTGTGTCGGTTGTTCGTCGGTTGTGGTTCAACTCCGCAGGGGCGTAACTTTGGTCCGAAAAGTGGGGGGTAGTGGTACCAATTTCTTACAAACACGAAGCAAGGTGGAGACTGCGATCCATGGGAAGGCTCAGTAATAAAATATTGATTGGTATTGTCTAAAAAGTGAGGGGTACGGTACCCCCAGTCCAAAAAGTGGGGGTACAAGTACCACTCGTACCCCCACAAATTACGCCTATGCAACTCCGTGTCTGACGGAACAAAGGCCAAAGCACCAAGCTCGTCACGACAGACAGGAGCGGAGGCAGTTGTCGAGCATCCGCTCCTGCATGGCTGTCGTGACGAGCGTGATGCTTTTGGCCTTTTGTTCCGGTTGACGTATCTTCTTTCTTCGTGACGGTATATATCGCATTTTCATTATATTAAAACCTATTATATAGAACTCTGGGCGTGCATTCCTTCAGATAGCGAGAATCACCACTAGCAACACGCCACAATATCTACTCCTGGCTTCCCATGACTTGACAGTCACTTAAATTATGTACAGCACTATAGTATAGGTGTCCCTGCTTAGCGGGAGTAACCTCCCTTTATGGCCACCTTTTGCTCTCTGAGACATAACTATAATCGGACTACTTATAGTTTGTTATATAACATGTTTTGTTTTAGTGGAAGCAATAAAATGATTTGATTTGATTTGATATATATATATATAATATATATATATTGGCAAATATATACATATAGTTGCCTGTAGAGGCAGCTGTATGTGTACCTCTATATTCTACTATGTTTAAGGTAGGCCTAGGCTAAGACAACGATCGGCAAGATAAAGAAAGGCATTGTTTAACGACTGACTGTCTTTATCCACATCAATATATTCAGAGGACTAGTTTTGGTTTGAAGCAGAAATACGTCAGCACGATAATACCAAACTGACAATAAAATAACAACCTTTCTTTGCTCGACATGAACAGGCCTATATGTGTTGCTCTTGTCACTGCATTTCAACCCGTAATAAGTTGTCACGTGCAAGTAATATATGTGCTACTCTGATCGTGCAGAAGGAAAAGATCTAGAAGCCAGGGACAAAGGACGAAGGTATACACAGGCTGTTCCCTATTGTATGTTGCTGATTCCATCGGCCTTCGTCGTTCCCGGTTCTTATATTAATGCAAAGCTCTTCAGAGATTCTTCTGAACACAGTGTAAAATGTCAACTCTGGAGATTCTGGACGATCTACATAAGTTTGCTCAGCTGACCTTCTCGCCTTATCTTATCCTTTGTGTTTTCGGGAACCGGCAAGTGGTGACACGATTCTAGTTGTCTGAGTTTGATAAACTCTATGCGATTAATGTTTACTAATGAGCTTCTTCTAATTCACCTTTTTAACATCATTTGGACTAAAGTAAACAACGCCTTTGTAAGATAGGCCTACACAAAAGGCGCCATATAAAGTGGGTCTAGATAACTGTCCAGTGTCCAACTAACTAGCTACTTAGTTAGGTAGCTATCTAAGTAACTAGCTAACTACCTAACTAAGTAACTTATTTTCATCTAAGTTAGCACGCATGTTTTGTGCGTCTTGGGTTAGATAACTACCTAAGTAACTATACTAACTAGCAAACAGGAAGAGTGAGACTGGAGAGAGACAGTGAAATGAAGACATGCATAGACATAGAAAGACACAAAGCGAATGAGATCGGCACAGATACAAGGTTTGGACTCTCAAGCATCGATCCGCTCGTAACCTTTAATCTACATTATCTGGCGAATAAGGCCGTTATTATTACGAAAACCTGATCGATCGGTGTTCCTGGTAACAAGTCTGAAGGTAATTACCTTCCAAGCCAAGACGATAAAGCACAGCACACGAATCGACTAAATTAAAGACCGTCTTCGTTTGCTTGGCTCGACCACCGACCTGTTTTAAAAGACAGACAACAGTATACCAGCTTCAGCTGTTCATTCCTCTGGTGTAGGGAAGACATTAAGACGATGTCATCAGCCAAACGATAAAGGATAAACGAAAGTGACAATTACTGAGATCACTCTAACATTACTATCTAGAGTGATCTTGATTAAATGAAGATATCAAGATCAAACGAAGAACATGTGAAGATTAAATAAAGATATGAGGATCACTCGAAGATCAAATGACGAACATACACGTAGGAATATTAAATGAAGATATGAAGATCATATAAAAACCATATGAGGATTAAATGAAGATACGAAGAACATATCAAGATCAAATGAAGAACACAAGAAGATTAAGTGAAGATATCAAGATCATATGAAGAACATATGAAGATCACCAAATGCCCATAATCACACCTCTATCTGGACGATCTACTTAAGTTTGCTCAGCTAATCTTCTCACCTTAACTCAATTTACTTTACTATGCCTCACTATAGCATTTATCTTACCGTATATCTGACTTATCTTACCTCGTCTGATCTTACCATACCCCACTTTACCTTACTCTACCATATATTACCTACAAAACCTTAACTTCCCTTAGCATACTTTTGCCCTGCCTTACCATATCATATCTTATCTTACGTAACCTTATCCTATCTTATCGTCCCGTGCTCTACTCGATGTATAGATATTAAGTGCTTGTGCTAACGTATTGGTCCCAGACATCGAGCGCTCCTTGGTAGTCACCCTTATCGATGTGGTAGAGAGTCCAGTGGAAACTGTTGTGACACGACAGTCGGTTCTTCGGCTGACAACATGAAAGACGCAATGTCACTCGAAGGGGAGACATGCAGGCTTAACAACATTTGAATACAAAAATCGATCATATTTCCATCCAGACACTTTACACCGATTGCTGCTTTTGTTGTTCGCGACCCACACTATATACCTCCTTCTGTATCTTATTCCATACACATCTAAATTAAACACAGGGTCTATTAAATTAAATATGTTAAATGTAACTAAACTGTTAAATATATCTTGTTTATCTATACCTAACTAAATGTCCTTGACAAGGTAACATATTTTCTAGTCTTTGCATTGTGTTCTTGTTAGATATTTATGTGTGAAAAAGCTTCACTTTCAATCAAAGTCTATAATCTCTATATCAAATAGTGCATGCAAGGACCTTAGGATAGGTATGTGTGACAATTGTGTGTACGAGTTACTATGCATAATAATAAAGGTTTGTATGTAGGCCTACCATCCAGTCATCGATGGTCTTTTCAAGGAAGTTGATTCCTTCGTCATATCTTCCCTGAGCGTCGAGCAAATGAAGGATCGTATGAGTCGACCACCCGTCTCTCCTGTTTATCTCCAAACCCTATAGATAATTCATCGCCAGCCAATTAGAAACGGCAGAGCGCTACATAAGTAGTCAGACACATGCATACCTAAAGACATAAATATATAAATAAATAAATAAATACAAATGTCATGCATATATATGTAGTGGTTAACTTCTATGGCACCAAATTATCATTGGAAGACATGCACTCAATGACATGGCTAATTGGTACCACACAGACTGACAAACCCACGCACAGATTCCAGACCACGAAGGCGCCGATTAGTCTGAAGTGCGAGCCCACTGACCAACTGACCAGATGCCACGTGTACAGGGACATACAGCACAGACGGACAAAGACGGATACGGACAGAGACGACAGAGAGAGGGATGAACAGACACAGCTATGCGAGTAACCAGACTGACTGACTCGACAGTATAAATAGAGACCGAGCTTAACATATAAAGGGAGAGAGGAGAGAGAGAGCAGAGATAGAGTTGTCACGAGTTATAGTAGAAGGCTGTCGTCGTAATTGTAAAGCGTGAATAAACGTATGAACTGCTGCTGAACGTCGTGTGAGTCTTTCTTCGGGCCATCGGCCTGTGGCCGAGCTGGTCGTCGAGCGCGGAGATGCTCCGCCCGGTCGTCCTAGGGACGCGCCGATAACGTACGACACCGATCTACTACAGACACGAGCGTCAACTACCTTACCCTACATGCTCTCCAACTACATACATCAACCTCATCATCAAGTAGCCACGCTACAAGTTGGTAGAGAACCATTCGATTCTTCTGTACCTCTACAGCCAGCGAGTTCCCCACGTCAACATCAATCAACCGACTCGAAATCCGGTTGGATTCAACACAACATCGAAAATCCTTCCTCATCTATACCCAAGGTTTGGAGTCGCCGACTTTCGCACAACTCGACCACACGTCATCCCTCGCTCACCGCCAATCGACCCCTCAGTCTCTTCTCGTCGTTGTATGCCTCCACTCTCGAACTTACCGTCGCAAAGATGAAGGTAACATTTATGACTGACGTATCATTGTGGCCACACTTTTCATGGCTAGCATCAACCATTCATCGTTAGGTAGCCTTCATCTCTGACGCCCACGCCATTCACTGGTCATTGCCATCATCTTCGTATCGCCTCTCATTTAAAGGACTCTCGTCTGCTCTCCGCTAGGCCTACGGGACGACCTAATGCGCATTCATGGTGCCACTAATCGCAAACATTGGTATGAAACGATCTTCCCTCGTCTCAACCAACGACTTAATTTTTGTCATCATCGGCACATTTTTAGACTGGAACCTATGGACTCGATCGAAGCTGATTATCTGAACACATCCTCATCGACATATTGGACAATGCATACAGTCACCGAGTTCTGTGTGTTGACTGGACGAAAAGTAGTATAGTCTTATCACGATAACATTCAAATTTGTGATGTTTTATATAGGCAAACTACATGTATACTTGTTACAGTAATTTAGGCGTATTTCTAGTTTACACATTATTAGATTACTGACATTTCTTGCATTCATCGTTGTCGTTGTATCGTCATCATCATCATCATCATCATCATCATCATCATCATCATCATCATCATCATCATCATCATCATCATCATCATCATCATCATCATCATCGTCATTAGACTTTATCATGTGTGCATAGCAGATGACCAATGTTGATTAGACTGCTGACCACTCCACTTGGCGAGACTTAATGCTGCGCGGTCCTGAACATCCTTAATTGAAGTTCTTGCTAGGCTAATGGGCACAAATCCGAGCTACCAGAACACCCATGAGGACTTCTAGCTTATACTAACTGGACTTAGAGCTCAAGCCCTGCATGAATGCCTAGCCACATGTAAATTTTGTAATGGTCTTAGGTTCTTGACATTCTTGATTCATAGTTGTTGATGTTCCGCCATCATTATTATCGTATTTATTTAGCAACTGCACGTCTGCATAGCAACCGAACACTCTAAATTAGGCCCATGACCAACTCGCTGAAGTCCGCTGTCTAGGTAAGCGCACGGTTGGACATAATTATTTTCGCCAGATGCCAGAACACTAATTAGGATTCCTTCCTAATAGTGTCTGCACACAACTTCCAAGACGCATGCATAGACAGCATCTCGGAAATGGGCCTAATTTCTAATCTCCTCTCCTGGTCATATCTTATGCACAGCTGTCCATGTATGTTTCGAAATGCAGATACACCTCTGTTGACGCCCCCCCGCTTCTGGCTTATGCATCACACGAACAGCGATATATACATGTAACGTGCTTTAAATGCGGTAAAGAGTCAATTAGTAAGCGAAGCCACAGAATGCCAGCGCAATGGATTGAATTGAGGTAACAGATCAAATCCACAGGAACATGTACGCTCAGTACTACGCTGCCACAGCTAGTTCCTTGGAATCATGTTGTATGAGTAAGTTGATGTAGCGCTCCCTAAGCGACGTCTTGACACGTAATGAAACGTAACGTCCAAACGGATCACGAGCCGAATTATTGCGGATCTTTGCCTTAGCGATACATCGTATTTGTTTTCATGGTTATTTCGTTTGGTAATTTGTTGTTCTAACTTTGCATTTTTACACATTGCTTTTGTAAAGGCTTGATGCAGGAGCATCAAATTTTTTGAACGGACGGGAATATGTAGTGGTTAACTTCTATGGCACCAAATTATCATTGGAAGACATGCACTCAATGACATGGCTAATTGGTACCACACAGACTGACAAACCCACGCACAGATTCCAGACCACGAAGGCGCCGATTAGTCTGAAGTGCGAGCCCACTGACCAACTGACCAGATGCCACGTGTACAGGGACATACAGCACAGACGGACAAAGACGGATACGGACAGTCTTGTTGTCCTCGAGACCAAGGTCTTGGTCTCGAGTGCACTCGAGTTCGTTTTTAAAAGTCTTGGTCTTGGTCTTGGTCTTGAGGTTCAAGGTCTTGGTCTTGGTCTTGGTCTTGAGGTTCAAGGTCTTGGTCTTGGTCTTGGTCTTGAGGTTCAAAGTCTTGGTCTTGGTTTTGCAAGACCAAGACCAAGACCGGCTGTCAACATGAATAGTCATTTAACAAAGCTCAAGGATTTTAATAATTTATCCAATAATTACTAATACAATTGCTTTAGTATTTACACGGTGTGAGTGAGGCTTTACTGTTGCTTTTGACATTTATTTTGACTTCCGGTTATTTACCATGGAGTGATTTCAAAACAGACTCACAATTTGTACATTTACATCCGGTACTTGAAAAACTGCTCTGCATGCCAGTGAATTCAGCACTGTAGAACGTATTTTCACATGGCAGAATTTTTATGAGGCCCAAGGATCACGTCTTGGTCAGAAAATTCTGAGCGAATTGGTTTTTTAAAATGCAACAGGCATATGGAATAAGATTTCGCACGAAGGACTTTTGTAAATACGAATTCGGAATTCTCTGCAGTCTGCATTTAGAGTTATTTTGTTTGAATAAAATAAAAGATTCGTGTTTTAATTAAAATAGCGAGTAGTCTGACTTGACAATTTTTTTTAGTAAGGAATAGAAATCTGGATATGGTTGTGATTTTTGGGTATTGTTCTCGGTTTTGGTCTTGAGTTTCAAAGTCTTGGTCTTGGTCTTGGTCTTGAGGTTCAAGGTCTTGGTCTTGGTCTTGGTCTTGAGGTTCAGGGTCTTGGTCTTGGTCTTGGTCTTGAGGTTCAAGGTCTTGGTCTTGGTCTTGGTCTTGAGGTTTAAGGTCTTGACAACAAGACTGGATACGGACAGAGACAGAGAGAGGGATGAACAGACACAGCTATGCGAGTAACCAGACTGACTGACTCGACAGTATAAATAGAGACCGAGCTTAACATGTAAAGGGAGAGAGAAAAGAGAAAGAGAAGAGTTGTCACGAGTTAGAGTAGAAGGTTGTCGTCTTAATTGTAAAGCGTGAATAAACGTATGAACTACTGCTGAACGTCGTGTGAGTCTTTCTTCGGGCCATCGGCCTGTGGCTGAGCTGGTCGTCGAGCACGGAGATGCTCCGCTCGGTCGTCCTAGGGACGCGCCGATAACTACAGACACGAACCGATCTACTACAGACACGAGCACCAACTATCTTACACTACATGCCCTCCTACTACATACATCAACCTCTTCATCAAGTAGCCACGCTACATATATATATATATATATATATATATATATATATATATATATATATATATATATATATATATATATATATATATATATATATATATATATATATATATATATATATATATATATATATATATATATATATATATATATATATATATATATATATATATATATATGACGTCGAGGAACTAATCAATCAATCAATCAATTTTTTATTGATCCACAAAGCAAACGTGACAATATACAACAAGATATAATTTAAATAGCCACTATAGATGATGATGAAAAGGTTTGAAACATTAAGATATTAATGTGTTTTATTCATCGGTTTACATTTGAAGACTATAGACTTTTACTAGAGGATTTTCCCGTCATATATGACGGGTTGTCTCTGTTTCATACCATCCTATGCCATACCATACTACGCCATACCATACTACGCCATACCATGCTATAGATGCCTATATATAGAATAAGTGGATCGAGTATCGTTTACCTTCCTAGCGTATACTTCTGCGGTGTCGTAGTGACAAGTCTCGCACAGTCCGAACGAATGCATGCCGAGCATGTATCCGTAGAGCGGGATCTGTGGCTTCCACCAGGGCACGACCCTTGCCACGGAGTCTCTCAGCTGGATCGGAAGACCGAGGTAGATGTAGCTGTCCTGTGCGAAGCGCAGAGCCAGGATGTCCGTCGGATGATCGAGAAGGATCTCGTTCCAGACGTCGCACGCCTCTCGGTTGCAGCTGCAGATTAACAGGCATCCGAAAGATCCAACAGGTGCGTATAAAGAGCTTAAAAGACAGGGATGCTTAGGGGATCGCGCTTCTTCTCAATCGATAGCGTCCCTTTAAGGAAATCGCATATTCAAGTTCAGCATGCCAAAAATGTATGTATGTATGCATCCTACACTGTATGTATCAAGGCCTTTTAATGTCGCGTTTTAGCATCTCACGAAAGCGTACATTATTACATAAACAATGTGTGTTCGAATTAAGAAGGTGATCATATCAAAATGATCCCACAATCGGTTTCGCATAATTTCCACTGGACATCACTGGACGCTATGCAGCGCTCGTGAATAACTTGTGCCCTGTGCTTGGATTTTGAGTAGCGCTTTAGAAATTTGGAGTTTGCGATTACGATTAGGGCCCATGTCGATTTCACTGGACAGTGCAGGGATTCGAACTTGGGTCGCATAAATTAAAAGCCAACGCTTATCTATTCGTCAGTGTCTGCCTGACTACATGTCTTCGTCTCCACTGAAGTTGATTGAACTGGTGGCTCGTATACTCAATTTATAAATCGTTGAAGTGGTTCGCAGAAATCTCCAAAGCGGTCTTCTTCAAGTTAACGTCAAGTACGCCTCTATAAGCTATAGCCTGATTTATAGAAAGTATAATTATTTTTTATAGAGAAGCCGTAGAAACATCAAAATGCCAACCACTTCTAATAATATGCAACATTGCAGGAGAGCGAGACCACAGTGGAACGGGCAGGTTATGTCTATACAATCTCGTCTACATATATATATGACTGCCTGGTTTCTGTAAAAGTTTCTCCGATCAGTTGTCAATGAAAGTTTTGCACCGAAGCAGAAATGCTACCCTTCCAATGCGTCGACTATAGATCGTTAAACTACTTTTACGATTTGACCTAGCTATAAAGATTACTTCCCCGGTTACTTTTCTCAGATGGCTTTTGACTGTCCCAGGTTTACTCTGATTATCTTTAGCTTTTTCTCAATAGCAACCTCATCCGAAAGTCATGATTAGCTAAATAAATCAATAAAATAGATTATTTTTTATTTAAATGCGTGTTTATGCCAACCCTTCGCCGAGTAGTTGGACGGCCTTGACATGAAGTTTCTCGCGGTTGGTGAGTGTATGAACTTGGGCCTTCTTGGTCATCGATTCCAGACTGTTCTTCAACTTGATGTCGATCAGAGGACTCTTTCCGGTTCCAATCAGTTGCAAACCATTCGAAATTACGTCTGCCATCACTGAAGTAAAGAAAGGTAACCAATTCTTATCTCTGTTACACATGCACTGACATTTAGCAGGACGATGCACACCATAATACATCGTCGTCCGTCCGTCGATCCGTTCTCCCGCCCTAACCCACCCAACCCACCCCCCAACCACTCCCCATCCAACCATCCGAACATTAATCCATCCATCATTCCATCCATCAATCCATCCATCTATTAAAGCATTCATACCCTTATTCATCCATCTGTACATCCATTATCCGTTTATTCGTTTATCAATCATTCCGTCCATTCGTGTATCTATCCATCCATCAATAAGTATCATCCTGATTATCTCCCTTCTTTCCTCCGAACCTCCTTCCTTCCACACAAATATCCAGACACCCCCTCAATCTCTCCATCTATACATCCATCTATCCATCAATATATCAATCAATCCATCGATCATCCATCTTATTCTCCCTGCCTCCTTCCCTCCACCCACCAATCTGTTTGTTCATCCATCCATCCATCCAACCATCCATCCATCTAAAAATTCATCCATCTATCCATCCTTCAACAAATCCATCAATCCATTGTTCATCTACTTCTACGTCAATCCTTACCTCCACTCACCCACCCACCCACCCACCCACCCATCTGTCTGTCCATCCCTCAATCCATAATCCGTCTCATTGTACCTCCCTCCTTTCGCCCTTCATCCATTCATCCATCCGCCAATCGTTCAATCTATCATTTATCCATTACACTTAATATATATGCTTACAAAACTAGTCTCCTGGCCCTAGTAATAGTAAGTTACATATGGCTGGAGTATCACACAGCAGCTACGTGTTGCCATTCATCTGTTGTCGGATCAAGGGCATTCGAGGAAGAAATGAATAAGTCTTACAATGGCATCTATAGGCGAGAATTATACTGTACACAAACTGCCAATAAGTGAATGTCTTTAGCAGATTAAACTTAACTTTTTGCACGACAAGTGCGGATTTGTGGTTTTTACGATTTTGCTCTTGTACTAAAAGTGACAATTTTTCCTGTTGCATGACGACTGATGATTTTGGATTAAGCATGGCTATCGACGTACTTACCGAAGCTAGGATCAGCTTCGTATAGCTTCTGGATGGTCGGAGTGACTCCTCCAAATGTGTCGTCTTCATAGTACCCAACATACTACATACAAAGTACACACATAGCCGTGTGTCATTTACGCAGCGTGTATAGTGTAGGCCTGGTGTGCATTATGAACTTTGGGTTAAGTAAAATCACATGAAGTTTGTTAGGACATTTGGCTATAAGTCATTGCGTCACATGCGTCACATGAATGGTTGACAAAAGGTTGCCTTGTCAGGCCATCGCTTACCTCCACCTTTCATGGCTCAACATAGCCAAAGACGTAATTTAGTGGCAGGGCAAAATGTCCAAAATGGTCTCATGCGAAAAGAGAAAGTGGAGAAGAAATTGGTACCCGTCACTTTTAGACCAAAGTTAGTCCTACGCCCCTGAACATAGCCGCCAAGACGTAAGACGTATGCAATGTAATATAGGTCTAATATAATGCATATCGTCAAAATTTCCCAGCGCCTCCGATGGTCGTATTCGTTGGGCGTATACGGGGACCGTAGCTATAGCTGGCCACCGCTTGCCATCTGCGGCAACAGAAGAACGTGACTGTCTGAGGTCACGCAAGAGCTGCTTCAGTGCTACGGGCGAAATCCATTTTAGTCAAGATACATGACATTGTACTGAGTTTACGTCAACAAAGTAAGTTGAAGCAGGAAGCAGAAGGAAGCAGAAGGAAGCAGAAGGAAGCAGAAGGAAGCAGAAGGAAGCAGAAGGAAGCAGAAGGAAGCAGAAGGAAGCAGAAGGAAGCAGAAGGAAGCAGATGGAAGCAGAAGGAAGCAGAAGGAAGCAGAAGGAACTCTGGAGGGAAGAAATCGAGCAGAAAGAGGAACGCGTATTGTCATTGGCGCTAACCAGTGGGGGACCGAAATATAGGCGTCCGCATGAATTTTTGTAGGGGTGCAACATTTTTGTAGGTAGGGAATGACGTTTTTGCATATAATAGCCTAGCTATTGAAAATCGTGTTGGGACTGTTGCAATATTCATAATAATCAAGAGTTTATTTTTGTAAAATATGCGCAAAATCCAGGGGGAAATGCCCCCTTGCCTCCCCCTGCGGATGCCCATGGGTCGAAATCGAATCCAACATTTTTAGCTTTAGCTAAGTCACACCTTTTAAAATCCCTTAAAATGACCACCTATGGAGCAGCAGTGTCTGTTGTCTTTCCCGTGCAAGGCATATATATAGTTGTATACCTGTGAGATGGCTGCGTCGTAGAGTTTGGCTGCTTCGTTGCTCGTGGTCGACAGAGGAAGACCCTCGCTATTCCACGCCTTAATACAACAGACACACACAAGGGATCCATCAGACCTACAGTCATTCACTTGACTATGATCATCATCATCAACATCATCATCATCATCATCATCATCATCATCATCATCATCATCATCATCATCATCATCATCATCATCATCATCATCACCACCACCACCACCACCACCACCACCACCACCACCACCACCACCACCACCACCATCATCATCATCATCATCATCATCATCATCATCATCATCATCATCATCATAAGTAGCACAACAGATTAAACATATAACTCTTCAAGAAACACGTGCTTTACAGCCTTGGAAAAGGCAATTCAACAGAGACAGTTCTTTTGAGACTTGTCTCTGGTGTCTGTGACTTCGTTGACATCGGACACGTCAGACTCCTGGACGTGAGCGCGGCATTTAACATAACATAACAAGGGTTTTAAGTGGTTCAGAAGACGTGTAGTCTGTGTTAGAACCACTGCAAATTTACCTCGAACGCTTAATAGCCCAATTTTCCTAGCTTCTTCTTAAAAGCTGTTATAGTGTCCACTGAGACAGTACTATCGTCCAAACCATTCCACAGGTCTACAACTCTTGCACTAAAGAATTTCTGCCCTAATGTTCCCTTCGGCCTCTTAAATAATTTATACCTGTGTCCCCGAGTTGCCTTGTTCGGTGCTAATTCAAAGAACCTCTCCCACTGCAGTGCTTCCTTTCCAGTGATAATCTTATAAGCTTCAATCAGATCTCCTCTGCTCCTCCTTTTCTCCAATGTTGTTAGTCCACACCTTTTCAACCTTTCTTCATAGCTCAGATCCTTGTAGCCCCAAATCATTTTCGTAGCTCTTCTTTGTACTTTCTCCAGTTTTTCCATGTCCTGTTTCAGGTATGGATTCCATACCTGGATGCAGTATTCCAACTGTGGCCTAACCAGTGATTTGTACAACCTTATTATTATATCTTGTCTCTGGTGACTATTGTCCTTTTTATCATACCTAAAGTTGAATTAGCCTTTTTTGCTGCTTCAGCACATTGCCTTGAAGGTTTTGCACTCTTGTGCATAATCACTCCCAAGTCCCTTTCTTCATCACTCACTTTCAACACCGTGCCCCCCATTTCATATGAAAACTCGTTGTTTCTCCTCCCCATATGCATCACTGAGCACTTTTCCAAATTGAAGAGCATTTGCCAGTCTTGTGACCATCTGAACATTCTTCTTAGATCTTCCCGCAGTATCTCTGCTTCTTCTTCATCATCCACTGCTCTACATAGTTTTGTATCATCCGCAAACTTAGATATTTTAGATAAAATCCCATCGTCTATGTCATTAATAAAAAGTACGAAAAGCAGTGGCCCAAGCACTGATCCTTGTGGCACTCCACTTAGCACTGTCGTCCAGCCAGAATGTTTATCACCTATGCCCACCTTTTGTCTTCTACCTGAATCCATCTTAGTACCTGCCCTCTAATCCCACCTGTTTGTAACTTTTTGGCCAGCCTTACATGAGGTACTTTGTCAAATGCTTTGGCAAAATCTAAGTAAATTACATCTACAGGTTTTCCCTCGTCAATCCTCTCATAGACCTCGTCAAAGAACTCCAACAGATTTGTCAAACACGAACGGCCTTTGGTAAATCCATGTTGACTGCCCTTTATAATATCATGCTCATTCAAATGTTTCACTATGTTATCCTTGATAATTCTTTCCATGACCTTGCACACCACACTGGTTAAACTGACTGGTCTGTAGTTACCTGGTTCACTTCTATTTCCCTTTTTAAACAGTGGCACTATGAGTGCATCCTTCCATTCCCGTGGTACCTCTCCAGTCTGCATTGATTTATTGAAGATCTGGGCTAATGCCTCTCCAATTTCCTCCCTCACTTCATGTAAAAAATTTGGATGGAGTTCATCTATGCCCGGACTCTTGTCGGTTTTTAGTCTTTTAAGTTGCTCCACCACATTTTCCTTAGTAAACAGTACCTGTGTTAATCCCTTTGATACGGTGGATAACGATATCTTGCTGATCAGACTTAACATCTCATATGGAGTTGTGGGCCAGTCGTTGGAGTGGCTTCGCTCTTTCCTGGATTGGTGGACAATTAGGGTAACCATCGGCATGGACAACTCAGTTTGAACACCTATTAAATTCTGTCTTTCGCAGCGAGGGCTCAGTTCTCGGGCCGCTCCTATACATCCTATATATACGGTCGATCTGACGAGGATTATTTCCACTCTTGGAGCCCAGGTTCGTCAGTATGCTGATGACGTTCATCTGTACTTAATGCGACACTCGTTTGACACACTGGCTTATTATGTCCGCCGAGATGCAGGCAATCGTTATGAAAGTTCAGGCTTGGTTGCGCTCAAATCGGCTCAGACTGAAACCGGGAAAGACAGAATTTATATGGCTGGCAACAGGGGCCAGGGGCACCTATCCCCCCTAAATCATTGGAGCAACTTCTCTTCCCCTCCCCTTCCTTCCCCCTTTAATGATGGAACATACACTCACAGATCCCCCTATTTCTTGAATGGAGCATTTGCTCCAAGGTTCCCATGGTGTAGATGCCCCTGGCTGGCAATAAGACAGGTGCGAGCAAGGATTGACAGGGAAGCGATAGCGGCGAAATTTCCAGATTGGGAAGTGAAGCGTGCTGTTCCGGGACCTTGTAGTGCTTCTGGATGAAGACCAATCTATGAAGGCGCATTTTAGCTCCCTGTACAGGTTCTGTTTTTATCAAACGTGTCGAACTAGAGTGATACGGCGAAATTTATCATTTGACGCCGCTGCGATTCTCGTTCACTCCTTCATTCCGACGCGCCTGGACTATTGCAACTCTGTCCTCGCAATATCTCCAGAAATTCCGGACACGACAGCTTCAGTCCACGTTCAACTGCGCTGCCAGAATTGTCGCTAACCTGCCAAAGTGCTCGCATGTTTCGAGCTATATGCAAGACACGCTACACTGCCTTCCGGTCGAGGACAAGATTACCTTCAACATTATCCACATGGGAAGAGCTTTGAGAGTCGGTGAGGAACCGGACTACATCCGATAGCTTGGCTCCTTGTTTCATTCAACCTAGTCAACGGTCGTTGCGTTAAGCGACCCGTGGAGACCTGTTGGTCCCGCGCTTTCGTACGACGTACGGTGCTTGTTCATGCAATGAACCCTCCTCCTGGAGAAGTCTACTATTAAACCTACGAACTATTTCGTCACAGATAGTTCAAGAGACATTTTCAAATCATCTTAAGACACACATTTTTAGACCTGTAAGATTGCCATGTTAAGAGCCATTGTGAGGTTATTTAAAGGCGCTTCATAAATAGCCAGATACATCATCATCATCATCATCATCATCATCATCATCATCATCATCATCATCATCATCATCATCATCATCATCATCATCATCATCATCAGTAGTTGATTATAGGTCACAAGGAGCGCATTCACGAATTCCATGGGGTCACAACCAGCGCATCCCTGAAATCCATGGGGTCACAACCAGCGCAGTTCCGAATTCCATAGGGTCACAACCAGCGCAGCCGGCCAAGAGATAGGGTCACAACCAGCGCAGCCGGCCAAGAGATAGGGTCACAACCAGCGCAGTCCCTCCAGAGAGAGTGTCACTTTGAGCGTAATTCTTTTAATTATATTTAATATAGATTAATTATATTTAATATATTTTAATATATTTGAAACCTAAGTTGTACTCTTACACGATTTAATTATTGAAACGTTTCAAATGTTGAATAAACTTACTTCTTGCTGCAATTTTAATTAGAACCTATATTTAAATTATTTTGAACTTCACCAATTTGTATAGCGCCCTAGCTAAGCGAGACTTGTTTGAATATGGTATTGGTTTAGCATATTTGCTAGATATTTTAAAATATATTAAAAGTTGTACTCTTTCGCAAACAGAAAAACAGAGAAACAGACAAACAGAAAAACAGTCAAACAGACAAACAGAGAAACAGTCAAACAGACAAACAGACAAACAGACAAACAGACAAACAGAAAAACAGACAAACAGACGGTCAACATATTTTGACATCTTAATAATAATAATAATAATAATAATAATAATAATAATAATAATAATAATAATAATAATAATAATAATAATAATAATAATAATAATAATAATAATAATAATAATAATAATAATAATAATATGGAAGCGTTTTAAGCAAGAAGAGAGAGAGGACCCATGAGCTAACCACGAGGTAGCCATGGATATGTTTTGTTAGCAACCTCAGTTTCTTAGACTCGGCATATGAGGGAAAGGCGGCCAGTCCTAACCCTCACCGTCTCATCTTCCCACCGACAGAGTTCAGTCGGTGTGCTCATTATAGCTGAGCTTGCTATGGGGTGCAGCAGGAGTAGAAATCGAATCAAATTTCTGTCTGGACGGGGATTCGAACCCCCGACCTCTCCATCGACAGCTTAGCGTGCTAACCACTACGCTATCGTGCATCCCCTCTAGTTTTAACCAAATAAGTGTTTAAATACATTTAGTTACAAAACGCGAAGAAACAAAGATCGTTAGGTTCTACTGTTGGAAATGTACGCACAGCCTGTCATTTATTAGCCTATAGCTGAGTTCTCTAAATTAGTTGCTAAGAAATACAAAACTGATAAGTAAAAGAGAAGGAAGAACTCTAAATTATTTGCAAAGAGATATAAAACTGTAAAGTGTGGAGAGCGAGCAGAATTGAAGGTACATGTTAGTGGCTTAGCGCTGGGAGCAGAGGCAGGAACGCTGAGAAGTTGCGGGAAGATCTGAGAAGTTGCCGGAAGATCTGAGAAGTTGCCGGAAGATCTGAGAAGTTGCCGGAAGATCTGAGAAGTTGCGGCAAGATCTGAGAAGTTGCGGGAAGCGCTGGGAAGCTGCGGCAGCGGCGGCGGCGGCGGCGGCGGAGGCGCTGGCGGCGGCGGCGGAGGCGCTGGCGGCGGCGGCGGCGGCGGCGGCGCTGGCGGTGGCGGCGGCGGCGGCGGCGCTGGCGGTGGCGGCGGCGGCAGCGGCGGCGGCAGCGGCGGCGGCGGCAGCGGCGGTGGCGAGAGTGTTGGGAAGCTGCAGCGGTAGCGATGGGTGCGCTGGGGCAGCGTCAGATTTGTGGGAAAGGCAGGTTTTCGATTGAAACATATGTGTAAGATGAAGCATTTAAGATCATTTTGGGTGACGAAACTGATATGTATGGTATTTCTAGCGGGGACATGACTGTGTGAACATACGATTTATGGAAACTTAAAGTTTTTGACTGAAATGCATGTGAACTTGTACCTCTTTTGGAAAATTTTGTTGTCGCATATGAGAGGTCTAACTGATAAAGTATGAAACATGGGGTTACAATTTGTGGGAATAGCGTTTTCCTTTGGAATAGATGGTACATTTTAGTGAATTCTGATGTTGCCATATTATTTCTAGATGAAGTTTATTCCTACAGGTGATTTGTACACATACAATTGGATAGAAACCGAGGTGTTTCGCGTGCAAAGCATGTAATCTGCTGCATTTTTGGAGAGTTAGGTAGAGGAGCGAAAAACGTACAGCTCTTCTATAGCCCTGTACAACAATAATACTCGGCAGATGTCAATAAGAAATTTAAACATTTTAACCGACCAATGGTTGAACAGTTGGTAAGAGTTTGAATTCGCTAAAAGATGTCAATCGTGGTTCCATTTGGCAGTCTTGTACAATTAGTCGACACAGTTATACTCTCTAGTTTACTTAAAAGTATATCGAGAATGTGTTTTAAGGTTGAAAATCACGACACTACTTGGATGCAAAACAACCTTCCAGTCAGTTGTGAATCTGGGACGACAGAAGTTGAAGGACTTGATAGAAATGATGGACGTGAAGACCAAATTCTAAAGTCTGACACCTCTCATTCTTATCGTCTCATCCGACTTAAGACCGAGAATGAAAAGCTGAAACTTCATTGATATGCAAACGTTGTCATTCTAGACAAGTACAAACGCTCAATCTACCTTGTTGTCATATAGTTTGTTGTGAACCCTGTGCTGATGCTATTGACTATTGCCCTCTGTGCTCAGACAAAATTCTCGGGACCGTGAGAATTTACATTGTTTAAAATTCTTCATTTACTCCTAAATTACGACTATTGGAAAATGTGTTTGATGTCGATGACGACTATGGCGCCGACGGTGCCGGCTGTGGCGGTGGCGGCTGCGGTGGCGGCCGCGGCGGTGGTGGTGGCGGTGGTAGTAATCGCATGTTTAAACCGATGTTCAAAGACAAGAAGAGAACCGGAAATGGTGGCTCAATGCTAAGAATATTGTTCGTTTTTCAGTAGTTATGACACAACATGCTGATGAATGAAAACTTTGACTTTTACCTTTGAGTGTACATTTCTACAACTTTTGCAAATGTTGGAGACGATTTCGCTTGAATTTCGAGTGTTGACAAGTTTAATTGTTTAAAAATGGACTTGTAACTTTGAAACCTTTGATAATCTCGTTTATGCGAAAAAGTGAATAAATTGACGACTTTAACAAATTGAGCAGAAACTTTGGTGCATCGACATAGAGATTGTATTATTGAAATAAATCAACTTTTAACCTACAACTCGTGTCTTTGAGTATTTAGATATTTTGCATGCAATTGAAAAACCCCTGAGAATGAAAATAGGCAAAGTTGCACGTCTATCGAAGAGCTGTACGTTTTTCGCTCCTCTACCTAACTCTCCAAAAATGCAGCAGATTACATGCTTTGCACGCGAAACACCTCGGTTTCTATCCAATTGTATGTGTACAAATCACCTGTAGGAATAAACTTCATCTAGAAATAATATGGCAACATCAGAATTCACTAAAATGTACCATCTATTCCAAAGGAAAACGCTATTCCCACAAATTGTAACCCCATGTTTCATACTTTATCAGTTAGACCTCTCATATGCGACAACAAAATTTTCCAAAAGAGGTACAAGTTCACATGCATTTCAGTCAAAAACTTTAAGTTTCCATAAATCGTATGTTCACACAGTCATGTCCCCGCTAGAAATACCATACATATCAGTTTCGTCACCCAAAATGATCTTAAATGCTTCATCTTACACATATGTTTCAATCGAAAACCTGCCTTTCCCACAAATCTGACGCTGCCCCAGCGCACCCATCGCTACCGCTGCAGCTTCCCAACACTCTCGCCACCGCCGCTGCCGCCGCCGCCGCTGCCGCCGCCGCTGCCGCCGCCGCCACCGCCAGCGCCGCCGCCGCCGCCGCCACCGCCAGCGCCGCCGCCGCCGCCGCCGCCGCCAGCGCCTCCGCCGCCGCCGCCAGCGCCTCCGCCGCCGCCGCCGCCGCCGCTGCCGCAGCTTCCCAGCGCTTCCCGCAACTTCTCAGATCTTGCCGCAACTTCTCAGATCTTCCGGCAACTTCTCAGATCTTCCGGCAACTTCTCAGATCTTCCGGCAACTTCTCAGATCTTCCCGCAACTTCTCAGCGTTCCTGCCTCTGCTCCCAGCGCTAAGCCACTAACATGTACCTTCAATTCTGCTCGCTCTCCACACTTTACAGTTTTATATCTCTTTGCAAATAATTTAGAGTTCTTCCTTCTCTTTTACTTATCAGTTTTGTATTTCTTAGCAACTAATTTAGAGAACTCAGCTATAGGCTAATAAATGACAGGCTGTGCGTACATTTCCAACAGTAGAACCTAACGATCTTTGTTTCTTCGCGTTTTGTAACTAAATGTATTTAAACACTTATTTGGTTAAAACTAGAGGGGATGCACGATAGCGTAGTGGTTAGCACGCTAAGCTGTCGATGGAGAGGTCGGGGGTTCGAATCCCCGTCCAGACAGAAATTTGATTCGATTTCTACTCCTGCTGCACCCCATAGCAAGCTCAGCTATAATGAGCACACCGACTGAACTCTGTCAGTGGGAAGATGAGACGGTGAGGGTTAGGACTGGCCGCCTTTCCCTCATATGCCGAGTCTAAGAAACTGAGGTTGCTAACAAAACATATCCATGGCTACCTCGTGGTTAGCTCATGGGTCCTCTCTCTCTTCTTGCTTAAAACGCTTCCATATTATTATTATTATTATTATTATTATTATTATTATTATTATTATTATTATTATTATTATTATTATTATTATTATTATTATTATTATTAAGATGTCAAAATATGTTGACCGTCTGTTTGTCTGTTTTTCTGTTTGTCTGTTTGTCTGTTTCTCTGTTTGTCTGTTTGACTGTTTCTCTGTTTGTCTGTTTGACTGTTTTTCTGTTTGTCTGTTTCTCTGTTTTTCTGTTTGCGAAAGAGTACAACTTTTAATATATTTTAAAATATCTAGCAAATATGCTAAACCAATACCATATTCAAACAAGTCTCGCTTAGCTAGGGCGCTATACAAATTGGTGAAGTTCAAAATAATTTAAATATAGGTTCTAATTAAAATTGCAGCAAGAAGTAAGTTTATTCAACATTTGAAACGTTTCAATAATTAAATCGTGTAAGAGTACAACTTAGGTTTCAAATATATTAAAATATATTAAATATAATTAATCTATATTAAATATAATTAAAAGAATTACGCTCAAAGTGACACTCTCTCTGGAGGGACTGCGCTGGTTGTGACCCTATCTCTTGGCCGGCTGCGCTGGTTGTGACCCTATGGAATTCGGAACTGCGCTGGTTGTGACCCCATGGATTTCAGGGATGCGCTGGTTGTGACCCCATGGAATTCGTGAATGCGCTCCTTGTGACCTATAATCAACTACTATCATCATCATCATCATCATCATCATCATCATCATCATCATCATCATCATCATCATCATCATCATCATCATCATCATCATCAGTCAGATCATCGGATAGACGGACGGACGGATAGACTCACTTGGCAATCTCTCCAGTTGCAATGCATTGCTTATAACCGGCTGTTTATTCTATGATCCGCGTCTCAAGGTCTCTCGACGTCTGCACCAGTTCTAAGTCAGCCAAGGCATTTGCAAGTTCCTTTTATAATACGTCTGGCCTGTATGGCTATCGATGAATGCAGGACGAGAGACCATGCATACGCCTCATACATAAAAGCTTCTATTGTTCAGCCGGTTACTGATAGACTTATACTATTGTCGCGTACAAGTAGATCATGAACGCATCATTCGAACTCGTGCATATGTTACATGCATTTGTGCATGCAGCCTATGCATGCATGCATGGATAAGAAGGTCGTTGCATCATTTGCATGTGTATGGTCTCTCGCACTCAGAGCGCTTCTGAATGGCTTTCCCGATAGAAGGGCTCTATAACTGTTCGAACACAATACAATACAATTGTATACAGTATAATAGAAAATAATTGTAACTTGATAGTACCATGGACCTCATTTCAACTTTTTCCGCGAGGGGGGAAAGGAGGTGAAAAAATTTTTTCGCGATCACGCGCGAACAATTTTTGTTCACCATGTGGGGAACACCAGTACACTGTGTCCCCCACTATTAAAGGTGGGAGTCCTTGTCCCCCTAGGGATCGCTGCCCATGTTTGTACTTAGTCTACATTTGCAAACTGTAAGCCAGTGCTGCAAATGAGTCTCTTTTTCCTTTATTACTCCTTTATTCTTCCTCCTTTTCTTTTGTACATCTTTTTTTCCAAAAGGGGAGGCAAATGCCCCTCTCCCCCCTCAAAACTGATGTCCCTGGATAGTACCTGTGAACTGAGTTTTGTGTACAGTCTTGCAGTGCGAGATATTAGCGTATATATTTAGTGCGCTTACTTTAGTTTCACGTGTATATGTATATATGATAAATGCATAACGTTTAATTGTACTGTCTTAGTGACACGCGCGGCCGGCCGATCTGGGCAGCGGCGCGCTATATGTATATTATAAGATTTCGCTTATGCGCACAGAAGACAGGTGTGTCAAGAGGCGCGAAGAATTATGCTGACTAGAGAAGTTTGAATTCGAGTGTGTTCGCTGTAGTAGTGTGGCTGACTAGTTGAGTTGTAATCGAATTGAGTTCTGTCTGTTTGTTTCTTATTAAACTGAAAAGATATTAAACTGTGTTGCTGATTAATTCAGAAGTTATACTTATACGTAGAATTAGTGTTCAAAAGGTGAACGTTAAATAGGCGTTAAGTACGAAGAGAACAAGGATTTAATCAGAAGGATTGTCAACGGAAGGATTGGGTTGACATTATTGGTGGCAGCGTCGGTGTGGATAAATACTCACGGTGGAATAAATACTCACGGTGGAATAATTACTCACGGTGGATATAAACTCACGGTGGATTAAAATTCACGTTATCACCTCCTTCGGCGGATAGAAGAATCTACGACGGTGATAAAAGAATTTACGACGGTGTTAGAAGAATCTACGCGTTGTTACTGTGTGACGAATTTACGATATCATCGACGGTGGAACACGAGAAACGGTATAAAAAATTTCGTTGTTTTCCACGAACAAATATAAAAGAAATCCCGTTTGTTTATCGATTCACACAACAAGAAAAACCGTGACTTCTTTGAGAAGAGAAATCACCAAAGTAAACAAGTAAGATGGAGAAACTAAGTGCTGAAAGACAAGCAGATATTAAGAAGATGTCTACGGAAAGGCTAAAACAGCGTTTGTTGAAAGCCGATTTTAAAGAAGAACAATTAGAAGGTATGTCACGTGGTGACATGATACAGGAACTCGCTGAAGTGTGGGTTAAAGAAGAAGTTGAAGAAGAAGGTGCAGTTGGCGGTGCCGTAGAAAAGGCTATTGAAAAACCTCCTGCGCCTATGTCTATGGAAATGTTGATGCAGTGGATGATGATGACGAGACAAGAAGAGAAAGAAAGAGAGGAGAAACGGAGACAAGAAGAGAAAGAACTGAGACAAGAAGAGAAAGATAGAGAGGAGAGACGAAGACAGGAAGAGAAAGAGCTGAGACAAGAAGCAGAACGTGTAAGACAAGACGAGTTGCGCTTGCAGCGAGAGAAAGAAGAGAAAGCGGAACTTGCAAGGCAAGAAGAATTGCGCTTGCAGCGAGAGAAAGAAGAGAAAGCGGAACTTGCAAGGCAAGAAGAATTGCGCTTGCAGAGAGAGAAAGAAGAGAAAGCGGAACGTGCAAGGCAAGAGGAATTGCGCTTGCAGAGAGAGAGAGAAGATAAAGCAGAACAAGTGCGTAAGGCAGAACTTGAATTGCAAAAGCATCAGTTTGAGATTCAGTTAGAACAGTTGAAAAGAGATAGGGAAGATGCTGAAAGAAGAAGACTAGAGCAGATGATTGAATTTGAAAGAGCTAGAAAAAGTGATTAAGAGGTTCGTCAGCAACAGATTGAAGCAAAGAGAATGCGTGAAGAAGAAAAAGAAAAAGCGCGAACGTTAGAGTTGGAACGTGCAGAACAGATCAGACAAGAAGAACTCAAATTTCAGAAAGAAAGTTTGGAAAAGGCAGAGGCCGAAAGACAAGAACGTCTGAAACTGGAGAAATCAAAATTGACATTGAAAGAAACGCAAATGAGAGAAGAACGGGAAGCAGAAAGAAGGAAACAGCAAGAAAGTGAAACTTTGGTGTCAAAAATTAAGAAAATAGGTGATGCAATGAAGCATGTATTGCCTCAAATGCCAACTGATATGATGGAGGTGCCATTATATTTTGAAACAGTCGAGAACGCGTTTCGTAGTTTTGCTGTGGAAAAGCCGTTTTGGGTGAAATTATTACTACCATTGATGACGCCGAAAGCTCGAACCGTTCTGAATAGATTGTCATACGATGATCTAGACAATTATGATAGAGTCAAGCAGCACTTATTAAAAGAATTTAAGTTGACTTCGAGAGAATACAGAGCCAGATTTGTGGATGCTAAGAAGACAACAGAAGAGACTTATACGATGTTTACGGCAAGACTGAAGAACTTGCTAAACTATTACGTGAGAAGTCGAAACGTGAACAGAGAGTATGATACGCTCTTTGATTTGCTGGTAGCGGATAAGCTAAAAGAATGTTTACCGCCAGGTCCACTACAGTTTGTATTGTCGAAGGAAGGAACTGACTGTCTCCAAGCTAGTGCAGTGGCAGACCTAGCAGACATTCATGTAAACAATCGAATTGGGTTTGCGATCCCAAATATAAACAGTTATCCTTCTCAACGTTCCGTAAACCAAAGCCAGAGTGGAAAGTGGAAAAGTAATCCAGAAACAGGGAATCAGTTCATAGGTAAAGAAGTCAAGGCTAGTGTCCCTGTACCCAATGAGACCAGAGAAGTGACGTTTGGTCGTCAGGGATTTAACAAATCGTCAGCGCCGTTTGCCAAGAGGGAAGGCAACACATCGTTTACCCAGTATAAGAGATATGAAGGAAATGAACAACGAGGTATGGTTGTGAAGCGTTGTCACAACTGTGGTTCAGACAAACATTTGGTTAAATTTTGTCCAGTTCCAGTGGCAGCAGCTAGTTCTAGCAGAAATCAAGAACACACAAGGGTGAATTTGATTCAAGTGGTTAGTGATACAGATAATCAAACCACGGGTCAAGAAAACCAAGAGACTGAAGTAAAGTCAGTAATGAAATGTGGTATTCAAAAAGAAATTCTATTGGATGCTGGAATTCAGAGAGAAGTCGCAGGAAAAGATGACAATCGAATATTGAAGAAATCGTTCTTGCAATATGTCGAGGTTGAAATTCGTGCAGTAGACGGTAAAGAGCCAGTGAAAGTCAAAGCACTGAGCGACTCGGGTGCAGAAATTCCGGTGATTAGTGAAGAATTACTGGAAGGCATGAAGGTGGAACAAATTGGAAAAGTGAATTTGCAATGTGTGGCAGGAGATGCCATTCCTGCGAAGTTAGTGAAAGTCGATGTTAGACTGTGTGATAGTGACGTGGAAGAAGAGGGATTTCCGCGTAAAATCCAGTGTTCACTTACACCTTATGTCACCTTGATGTGTGCTAGTATTGCAAAGATGGGCAGTACAGAAAGATTCTTGTTGCATCCAGAGATAATTGCCGAATTAAAAGCCGTACCACAGATGAAGATCAAAACGATACAAGGAGATGTGAGTGTACAAGCAAATGTAATGACGAGAGCGCAGAGTCGGAAACAGGAAATGGTAGATGTTGATGAGAAGAGTGAAACTGAAAGTTCAAGTGATGAGGAAAACGACAGTAATGAGCAACGAAGCTTATCGCGAGATGGTATAACATCAGAGATGAACGAGCAAGAGATGGCTGCATGCGAGAATGGCACATTAAATGAAACGGAAGAAGACAATGAATGTGATGTGGGGATAGGAGACTTGTATAGAGATGAAGAGATGGATGAAGAACAAAAGGTGCAGATTGCCGATTCGAAGAAGTTCGAAGAGCAACAGAGAAATGATGAATCGTTGAAGCCGTGGTGGAAGTTAGCACAAGAGAAAGAATCTGAATTCTGTGTGATCAACGGTTTATTGCATAAGAAATATCAGATATTAGACCAGACGATATATCAACTAGTGTTACCAAAACAGAGACGAATAAAAGTGATGGAATTGGCGCATGAATCGGTATTTGGAGGACATCTAGGAGAAGAGAAAACAAGAGAACGAATAAAATTATCTTTTGTATGGCCAAAGATGAGAAGAGACATTGTGAAATTTTGTAAGTCTTGCGAGAAGTGTCAACTAAAGGCAAGGAGTCTGGTGATGGATAGAGTACCTATCACTCCGGTCTCAAGAGAAGAGGTCGCCTTCAGGAGAATGACAATGGACCTAATAGTCAACCCGAGGAAATGGCACAAGAAAATTCCTTTTCACGAAATCCTGGTTTTAGTTCAATTTCATGTTCAACCAATGTACATAATCCGGGTTTTTCTGAAAATCTATCACAGTATTTGTTCAAGACTTTCAACAACTGTTCTTGCTGAGTTACTGTCAAATGGCTAATTTGTTCAGGATCGAGGTTAAGTGAATTCTTGTCATCTTGAACCTCATTCCTCATTGGTAATTCAACCACTGAACCAAAATCTTCATCTTCTTCAACGATTAGACCACAACTTAATGCTCGAGTAACATATTTTCTGATCTTGTTGGCGTGAATTATTTTTCGACCATTTTCACCCATATCGACTAAATAAGAGTACTTTGATCTTCGATGTATGATCGTACATGGACCATGCCATCGAGAAATAAGTTTGTTTGTTGACGTTGGATACAAAACTATGCCTTTCTCACCAGCTTCAAATTCTTTGAAGCTGGTGAGAAGAGAAGAGAAAGAATTGCGCTTGCAGCGAGAGAAAGAAGAGAAAGCGGAACTTGCAAGGCAAGAGGAATTGCGTCTGCAAAGAGAGAGAGATGAACGAAAATTCCTTTTCACGAAAAGCATTTGAAAGAACTCAAAGAAAATACGGAGAAAGCATTATTGTTTGCAGAATCTTACTCTCAAGAAAAGCAGTTGCAATACACAAATCAGTATAACAAGAGAGCAAGACACAAAGGAATTTGCAGCATATCGAATTCCTTTGATTTATCGATCAGAAGTGGAACGTCAGATCAAAGAAATGTTAAAAACAAACATTATCAAACCATCATCGAGCAGAATGGCAAGCCCTTTGGTAATTGTTAAAAAGAAAGACGGATCTTTAAGACTTGCCTGTGACTACAGATACATTAACTCATTTACAGTGGATTGTAAATATCCGATGCCGATTGTCAGAGACGTTCTAAACAAAGTTGGAAAGTCTAATGTGATTTCTATTTTGGACTGTCGAAGTGCTTATTGGACTTGTCCTGTAAAACAATCTGATCAATGGAAGACAGCTTTTGTAACACATAATGGACTGTATGAATTTACTCGTGTTCCTTTTGGAATGATAAATTCAGGCCGAACTTTTGTTAAGGCGATAAATTTAGTTTTACAGCCTATAAGTGACTTTGCAGAACCGTATGTTGATGACATTGCTGTGCATTCTGACAATTGGAAAATTCATTTACAGCAGTTAGATGCATTTTTGATGCAAATGAGATTGCATAACGTTACCTTAAATTTGAAAAAATGCATATTTGGTAAGTCTGAAGTAAGGTTTATCGGTCATGTGGTTGGGTCTGGTAAGATAAAGATGAATCCAGACAGAATTGAAAGTTTGAGTAATTTGAAGATCCCAGAAACTAAGAAGCAAGTTAAGCAACTGCTTGGATTTTTTAATTATTACAGACAGTTTATTAAGGACTTTGCACAGATTGCGAAACCGCTATCTGATTTAACTAGTAAACGTGTTTCTGATAAGATTGATTGGACTGTTGAACATCAGCAAGCATTTGATTTACTTAAAGAGGCTGTGCGATCCAAAGTAGTGTTATATGTTTTTGAAGTGGGAAAACCATTCAATTTGTACTGCGATAGTAGTGACTTTGCAGTCGGTGCTGTTTTAACACAGATGGACGACAAGGGAATAGAACGCCCTGTGTCATTTATCAGTCAAAAATTAACTGATACCCAGAAGAGATGGGCTACTGTGGAAAAGGAAGCCTATGCTATTGTTTGGGCTCTAAACAAGTTAAAAGAAATTATAATTGGATCAAAAATTTTCATTTTTACTGATCACAATCCTCTTACATATTTGACTGAGTCAATGTCTAAGTCTGCTAAACTTGTGCGTTGGGCGTTAGCCTTACAAACTTTTGATGTTGAGGTGAAGTACAAGAAGGGCAGATTGAATGTTATTGCTGATTGTTTGTCAAGGTTATAAGTAATCGTAAGACTGTTTATTGATTAGTTAGATGTATTATATGTTTCATGTAATTTGGTAATTTCGCAAATTTTGAAATTTAATTTGCTCAATTCCAGAAAAAGGAAGGAGGTAATGTGAACTGAGTTTTGTGTACAGTCTTGCAGTGCGAGATATTAGCGTATATATTTAGTGCGCTTACTTTAGTTTCACGTGTATATGTATATATGATAAATGCATAACGTTTAATTGTACTGTCTTAGTGACACGCGCGGCCGGCCGATCTGGGCAGCGGCGCGCTATATGTATATTATAAGATTTCGCTTATGCGCACAGAAGACAGGTGTGTCAAGAGGCGCGAAGAATTATGCTGACTAGAGAAGTTTGAATTCGAGTGTGTTCGCTGTAGTAGTGTGGCTGACTAGTTGAGTTGTAATCGAATTGAGTTCTGTCTGTTTGTTTCTTATTAAACTGAAAAGATATTAAACTGTGTTGCTGATTAATTCAGAAGTTATACTTATACGTAGAATTAGTGTTCAAAAGGTGAACGTTAAATAGGCGTTAAGTACGAAGAGAACAAGGATTTAATCAGAAGGATTGTCAACGGAAGGATTGGGTTGACAGTACCATCTTTACAAAGTTCAAAGTGCGTATTGAAGAACCCCGTAAAGAGACTGGAAGATGGAAGTTTTCCGTTTAGATCGAAAGACAGACTCGCTAAGAGAGCTGTGAACATGAGGAGTGAGGACCATACAGAATTCCAGAAGGAAGAACCAGCGAATCTGAATGAACACTGGTCAAAAACATGCAGACCACGTACCAGGAACAACGTACTTTCCAGATGATCGAAGAAAAGATCGGTCTTTAACAGAGGTTTTAGCCATGGTAGGTACGTAGGACGGCAAATGATTTGCACATGGTTTGTAAACGAGGTATGCCACTTTGAAGGGTAAATGCTCAGATTCAGGAGCTCGCCAGTGTAGTGAACGAAGAACAGACAGGGCCTATGATTTGGTGTCGGCAAGAGAGTCCAAAAATACAGTTCTGAAGCCTGGTGCATTATTCCAATTAGAACAAGCAGTGTGCATTCAGGGAGACCAGAGATGATACAGGGTTTCAGTGGTCGAGTCTTGTCAGAATAAGGCTGTGTATCAGTGTTTTCGACGATGCTAAATCCGGAGTAGAGCGAAGCTGTCGGGTCCTGCTGCAGCTATACGGTGAACCATGACGTTCGATAAGTTCTAGATACAGCGTTGCGTCAAGTATGACTTAACTATTCGTAGACTATATTATCCTACTCCGAACGAGCGATAATGTATCAGCTGCATGCAGCGTGACATCCTGATTCTAATAAACGAATGCTATACATTATAGGGCCTACAAGATCCTGAACAGAAGCAGATGCAAAAGTAGAGTGTGAGAGTTCATTGAAAATTATGATCTTGGAATTAGATGAATGGTCAAACCATTGAGCTCGGATTTGTCAGGGTTAAGTTTCTTGGTAGCATCTGCGACCTTATTTAGCCGGAAATATAGGCCTACACAGAGTTTTCATCGGAAAATGTGGGTTTTTATGCCACGACGAGAGGCAATGGCTGACAGTGAAGAATTATAGATGATGAACAGCAGGCGCATTAAAATTTATCAGCATGGGACAGCAAAGAGCACAGGAATCACGTGATGTGCGACAGGATAGCTAGTGCAAACGTATCGATTTTCGATAAGACAGGTAGGAGATAAACCAATTGAGGTTGTAGCAGAGATACCCAGGGACTGTTGATTGACTTTGAATAGGACACGGTGACCCAGGCAGTCAAAATAAACAGAGAATTGAGAGAAATTAAGGAGTATTAAGGCGGTTAGTCGGTTACGTATCTCTTTTCAGCAACAACGACAAGGTCGACCATTATAGATTTTCAGAATGGTTGGTTCAATGCATGGAGTGGAATTGTCTGAAGCCTGACTGATAGGGATCTCGGGTTGTTTACAGATAAGTAAAAGTAGAGCTGATTGTAGACTATTCTCTCAATCTTTGAAAGAAACATTACAGATAGATAGATAGATAGATAGATAGATAGATAGATAGATAGATAGATAGATAGATAGATAGATAGATAGATAGATAGATAGATAGATAGATAGATAGATAGATAGATAGGGTGAGAGCACTCTTTTTAAGACGATAACGTATAACTGCCTTCTTCTGGTACAGGGTCAAATTCACAGTGTTTGGATGGGTATTTCATTAGCAATGAATCAGCACTGTAATCGGAATTGACTTAATTAATTGGTCAAGAAGCTGACAGTGACGTTGTAGTAAGGACAGGTAGCCCAGGCCCCAGGGGACTATATAACTCAGGAAAAAATTCAACAACGTATTTGCTGTGTCGGCTTGGCAGTTTGGATGAGCTGGATCATGGATGTAAAGTGTAGGATGTTCCAGGGTATACCATGCTTGTGTGTTTGCATGAATACATATATGTAGACCTATGTATGTATGTAAGTGTGAGTGCTGGATTTTAGGCGTTCTAGTTTCAGGTGTTCACGTTCTTTAGTTTGGCGTTCTATAGGCCTAGTTTCTGGTGTTCACGTGCATTGCATAAGTTTGAATTGTATTTAGATTGGAGCAATTGAATAGGCCTAATAAAGTTGTTCACCTCGTAACAAAAAGCTTCGTGTGTAATTTATCTTAATCGCTTGCAGCCTGCAATTCATTCGATCGAACGCGCGCCTGATGTAGAGCAACCTTAGTCCTCTCCTACTGGTCCAACGGTCAAAGATAGTCTTAGTCCTTGAATACTTTTAGGCTGCATTTTATCAGGTGAGACTAGACTTTCTCCGGCCTTCTTCGTGTTGGTCCTCGGTCTTACATACTTTAGTCGTCATGCATCCTCTAAATCTTGCTTTCTGACCTCGGCTGAGTGCAAAAAGCCCAATAAACAATGATCGCAGTACAGCTATATGTGACAATAATTTACGGATTGTTTCTGTAATTATTGCATCACTTGGCTGGTGTTATAGCCCATGAACAGGGGCGTCTACACCATAGAAACCTTGGAGTAAATGCTCCATTCAAGAAATAGGAGGGAGATCTGTCAGTGTGTGTGCCACCATTAACTGGGGGGAAAGGAAGGCGGAGGGGGAGAAGAAGGGGAAGGGGAAGTTGCTCCAATGACTTAGGGGCAGTGATGGGCAATAGTTAACTAAAAAGTTGCTAACTTTTAGTTTAACTAATTTTTTTAGTTAAGGCCGGGTGAAGCTTAACTAAAAAAATAGTTTAATTAAAACCATAGTTTAACTAAAAAAATTAGTTGCTAACTAAAAAGTTTAACTAACAAAAATCAGCAATAGGCCTAGGCAATGAACATTAAACACTGTCAACGACTCAATACGAAACTTATTGATTAACACTGCATGATTTTAGCATTAACAGCCTGGATTAACACTGCATGATTTTAGCATTAACAGCCTGTGTTTTCAAATTCATACACTACTTAAAGTACGCCGGTAACTGTATGCTAGAACAGTACACATTGCATAGTTAGAAGGTGAAATTGTCATTGACGTTATGCATTATTACAGTGCACTGAACCTCTGTTATTGTAAAAATGTTTGTCGTAAAAAGTTGGAAAAGTTGGAAAAAGTTTAACTACTGTTTTAGTTTAGTTAACTAATTTCCAAAATCAGTTGCCAACTTTAGTTAAACTAATTTTTTAGTTGGAAAATAGTTTTAGTTTAACTTTTTTTAAATAGTTTAGTGCCCATCACTGCTTGGGGGGATAGACGTCCCTGCCATGCATATAACATTTGTTAGAATAAGTATGTTGCCTAGCAGAGCTCAACATTTTTATTGTATAATTAGTCTACGGTGTATTTGAGGCGCTCAGATCGAAAGTGGTGTAACGTTCGAATTTTCACATTTTGGTAATATGATGCTATATAATAATCAATTCAGTTACGTGTTATTGTCTATCATTATTAACTGGCATCACCACATTGTTCTTTATATCAACTACTCTTGAGAGTTAGTTTAGACTGGCACAAGCTATAGGTACGTGCGCTTATGCCAATGAATGACCTAACCCTCAACGCCCCATTTGTTACATCATTTGCATCGCATAAAAGTAAGCTACATAGGCCTAATGCATTAGCTGTAGCCAATTGTGTCGACTGTTCTTCGTATAGTACGAAGTTCCAAGCATTAGGTTCGCGGATCGATTCCCCGTAACCCCCCTCTAGGGCGGCGCCTTGCGTGGCTGCCAAATCGTGTGTTAATTAAGATCTTGATTGTACTTTCATGTTTCAATGTAATCTTACTGCGTCTGTCAGTTTGAAATAATAAAAAGATTATTATTATTATTATTATTATTATTATTATTATTATTATTATTATTATTATTATTATTATTATTATTATTATTATTATTATTAGTTACAATTAACGCTGTCTGAAGTTGACAGCCATTATTTTAGTAGGCCTACTAGACGACCTCAAATTGATTTTTAAGCCAGGACTTATCACGATTTCTTGCCTTCGCGGTATGGATGAATACAAAAGCTAGGTTGTTAGCAGGCTAACTTGAGATATGATACAGTGCTATCCAATGTGTCGTGTTGTCTCAGCTGTAGGCCTATATAGGCCTACCATTGGAGCTTCAGGTTCAATCTGTTCTTCTCTGGATATCTTAATTCTGACCTTAGTGATCGTTCTCAACAAACTGCAATACACTTATCTTGCTTTTGTCCTTTTGTTTTCGTTCAGGTTTCTTTGGCCTCTCTTCTTTCAATCTGTATTTAGCCTATTTTTCATTGCACACATAGGCGTAGACTCTGGCGGGGGGCAGCCCGGTGCCCCCAACAATTGAGATGGACCGTACACCCAATGCAACAAGTGTAGAATGAATAACGAAAATCCCCCCCCCGCCAATATTTTGGACAAGCTTACGCCAGTGATTGCACACATACATGTGGTCCAACAATATGCCGATACTCAAACTTTATGACCCTCTCTCTGCAACAGATTGCTAAGCGAAAACTGAACTTCAACTCTGCTTGCACTCTCTTCACAATTGACAGTGCTTGACGACCTTACAGATTATAAGTCAGAAGCAGTACTTTTTTCGACCCACCTGAGTAGGCACCTGATCACTTCTCTTATCGTTTGACCTTGCAGGAACTAAAGTCCCGGTTATCAGGCAAAACAAAAGCTCTCAATATGACCTCACACGTCTCTTCTGCCTGTAGGTTTTATTTCTACCACATCAGGGTATGTCGACATGTCGTAATATCAGGCATTCTCTGACTCGTGACATGGCCTAAGCAGTTTCTAATGAATTGGGTTTCGATTAGAATATCGAATGCAGTGTTACATGGTATGCCATTTTTTTACTCTACACAGCGCCAGGTGGTTTGAAACTCTCCTACAACAGTACTGTTGTGTTAACATGTTCTTTTTCATCAAATGCAATAGATCGCCTTCGTGAACTGGCTTCCTGTTGAATGAGGTCTGTGTGGAAAGCTGATGGTGACCAGGGGCGTAACTTTGGTCTAAAAAGTGGGGGGTACGAATTTCTTACATACACGAAGCAAGGCGGAGACTGCGATCTCTGGGAAGGCACAATAAAATATTGATTGGCATTGTTCAAAAGTGGAGGGTACGGTACCCCCAGTCCAAAAGTGGGGATACGGGTACTCCTCGTACCCCCACAAATAACGCCAGTGGTGGTGATATTCGAACTCGAAAACTCGATCCTCTTAGACGTGGATAAGGCGTCATGCAACGGCCTGCTTTAAAACTTATCAGAATAATACACACTCGAAGCCACAACTTAATTTCTTTAATCTGAAGTAAACGAGCAGCCCCAGATTTTCCCCCCGCCGGACTCTCTGCCTGTCATCCCCTTGCGTCGGAATCGTCTCTACGTCTTGAGTGCCTGCTTCTTCGGCTGCATCGTCTTCTGTATGCCTGTCTGTTCGCGCACTCGCTTAGTAGGCCTATAGCCTATAATATTGTATACCCCGATGACATCGTGTCTCGGTACCATCCTTTCCGCTTTGCATGTTCCATTTCGTGAATTAGTAGATCATACAGTGTCTCTGGCGAAAGGTCCATTGCGTGACTTTGATACCAGCATGCCCAGTGTTTAATCTAGTTCACCTCTTCTGGGAGGGGAAACAAGGTTTCTGGGGGGACCAACGAATTTACACAAGATGTTTTCTGTAATTTAATCCATCTTGAAAAAGTTTCAGACTTTTCATAATTTCATCTACAGCAATTTCTGGGGGGACATGTATCCACATGTATCCTGGGGGGATTTTCCTCCCATAAAGGTCTCTACATTGTAATATTGCTGGCCTGTGGGGGGAAACATAAATCCTGGGGGACATTTCCCCCCCAAAGACGTCTAGATTAAACACTGCAGCATGCCCACATGGAGTCCATATAGTTCCCATATGGGGCCCGCATAGAGCCCATATGGCCCCATACCTAATGACCATGGAAGTAATAGCAGGATAGTAGGTCATTTATCGTGTCTCTGGCCAGGGGCGTAACTTTGGTCTAAAAAGGTGGGGGTACAAATTTCTTGCACACACGAAGCAAGGCGGAGACTGCGATCTCTGGGAAGTCACATTAATAAAATATCGATTGGCATTGTTCAAAAAGTGGGGGTACGGTACCCCCAGTCCAAAAAGTGGGGGTACGGGTACCCCTCGTACCTCCACAAATTACGCCTATGTCTATGGCTGCTAGCTTACTGCATGACTTAGTAGATCATATAGCTTTATCGGGCTGCTAGGCCACTTCGTGAGTTAGTATATCATAACGTTACCGGTACTTACTTACTTAGCGTGTCTCGGTAGGCTACAGCGCATCTCATCCGGCTGCATCAGCATGAGCGTCTTAGTTAATTGGCAGCATTAAGTTTAAAATTTGTTTCGCTTGACCTTTAAGGTCCAGAATACCACCGTATCTTAATAGCCTACATTGCTAAAACAATATCACCCTCCGATAGGCCTCTTGCTCCCTTCCTCTGACTAGTCAGAACACATTTGTTAGATGATGGGCCGACGTTATATCTGGGACTAACATTTGCAAATGTTTGTCCCAGGTTATCTTATTTAACGTCTTACATGGTCACACAGCTTGTTTCTCTTAGTAGGCCTAATGGGCCAATGGCGCATACTAATTAAGCTTAACTGAACTCTGTTTTCGTTTAAGTAAGGTTGCCCATGGACACGGAATTGGACTTAGCTAGGCTTATGCAGGCATATAATATGTTGAATTGTTGATAGGCCTACTTGTATGTTTTATTGTTTTCGGTGTGTATACATTTACTGTAACATATTTATCGACAAGGTCCTTCATCACCGCTATCCCTTTGAGTGCCACGCAATGTCTAGCCCGAGATTGAGATATCTGAAATGTAGTCGATTGTTCTGCGGACCTGCAACCTCATGCACAGACGTTAAATGACGTACACTTTAACCAATTTGATTAACCAGACCAACTGACCCCAATCTTGCTATGTCTCATGGGCGGCGATCCCGGGGGAGGGGACAAGACCCCTAACCTTCAACAGTGGGGGATACACCAGAGTTTCCCCCCCCCAAATTTCGAAGAAACATCAGATCAGTTCAAAGTGTCCCGTGTCCCCCCATCTGTCAAACAAGGTCACCGCCACTGCTATGTCGCCACATATCTTTCACTCAAAAACACTGCTCTTTCACAAATCATATCGCGATTCGTCCTCCTATTACCTCCCTCGCCGTTTCAACTCGAAGCAACATCCACATTAGCCGTCTGCCTGCCTTACCCCTTTGGACAGCGGCGGCGATCTTGTTTGACAGGTGGGGGAAACAGGCAAAAAATTTGACTTTTCTGGTATTTCTTCAAAGTGTGGGGGACAACTGTGTGCCCCACTGTTAAAGGTGGGGGTCTTGTCCCCTCGATCCCCCGGGATCGCCGCTCATGCCTTTGGATCTTGACCTGGAATTGATTTCACCCCGCCTATTGATATGTTTTGACCAAGCGCTTCCCTTGATTTCGCTTGTTTGGGATCTGTAGAAATTTCGAGATTACGATTACAATAGGTTGACTTGAACAGCTCGAACCTGCACAGCATCTTTCTAAGAACATCTGGAAAGCATTGCTCTGTAAAGTGCAATATACGTTTAAGGCGTAAACTTACTGGACATTTAAGGTCTGCCCCTCAGTATTTTTTGCACACAGCATGCAGTGGCATGCACACCCATTATATTATATTGGTGATTTGACACAGGCTGAGAGCCAACAAACAAGGGATTTATGTTATACTTGAGCTAGTCATCGTCAGCACATGGCTATACATTAAAATGCTGCATTTCAGCTAATCGAGACTACTTTAGGCATCAGCAACTTTAGACTGCTTTAGTCAAGCATTAGCAACTTTAGGCTGCTTTAGTCCAGCATTACAACTTTAGGTTGCCTTAGTATCAGCATTAGCAACTTTAGTATCAGCATTAGCAACTTTAGACTGCTTTAGTCGAGCATTAACAACTCTAGACTACTTTAGTCGAGCAGCAGCAACTTTAGATTGAAATAGTCCACATGGACCAACACTAATCTGAATAAATTAAAACGCCCATTAATTTGACTCTTTCGGCCAGTGCTGTCGATGCAAAATGACGACATTAATTGGCACAACTCCACACGTTACATCTGGTCAGCTCTGTATAAGCAGACCCGACACTGCATCTGATCTCATAAGCTCTGTATTAGCGGGTTTGATATTGTAGTATGATCTGATAAGCTTTATATAAGCTGATACTGCAGTATCATCTGATAAGCTCTATGCATGCATAAGCTGACCTGACACTGCAATATTATGATCTGATAAGCTCTGTATCACACGATCTGATACTGCAGTACATGTATGTCTAATGTTATGTATTAGCTGATCTGATACTGCAGTATGATCTGTTAAGCTCCATATTACCTGACCTGATAAGCTGATCTGATACTGAAGTATATGATCTGATAAGCTTTATATAAGCTGATCTGAAACTGAAGCACATTCTGATAAGCTTATAAAAGTGACACTAACCTTTATTTCACACTCTCTTCAACAGTCCCCTAAAGTTAACAATAGATTGCAAGATACAGTAATTATTCATTATAAAGCTATCTTACTAGTAGCAGACTAATATGCGATTCACAGAGGAGTCGAGGACTAGTATTGCCAAAGTCATAAAGATATCAACTGCACTGTATTATTTAGACAGAATGAGCCTCTTTCACGTAATTCTCCATTTGGTAATGATCCTCATATTCAACTTTTGTGATTAATATCAAGCGATTAGATCATTCACCACATAAATATACCTAAGAGACCCCCTGAGGGATATGGTCAGCATCACCTTGTCAAGGTTCTTAAAATGTGCTATGTAAACCTTGAATACACACAAACACATAATGTCGCATGACTGTCATATATTCATTGCATCACGCCATGTATCACAAAATTCCATTTGATCTTGTGCAAAAAGCACATATTTGAGTGATGCTCTTGTCACTTAATTAAAAGTACGAACCTTTCAAATAAGACAACAAACACTATTGTTTTTAGGTCAAGATAAACCCAAAAATATATGGCAGGCTATTATTATTATTATTAATATAGTTATTCCTATTATTATTAGATTTATAAATGCTAAATGCTCTGTTAATCTCAAAGAACTTAACACCGACAAATGATTAAACCTTTATTAGTAAATAATGAACTACTCATTTCGTAGGACAGTGATGATTTCTTTAGGAATAAAATTCGAATCCAGTGATGAAATGGTGACAAATTAATTCCCAGCCACCAAATTCACATCATTATCTTCACGTCCAAAACAAGCATTTGGTTATAAATGGTTTATCAAACACAAACTTATTCATTCGCTGGTATGAACCTCAATGCAACTAGTTTTCGATTACATATGAACTCTTAGATTTCTCATATGAACTCTTAGATTTCTGATCTAAATGTATGAGAAATCCTACAAATACTAAAAGCGTCTGTATTCCCTAAACCCTCATTCCAATTCTCAGGAATTACATCCACAAAAAACCAAAAACAACATTAAACACTGATTAGCACAATGAAACAAGAATTAATCAAGCCCTAGTATATGTAAAATTAGTTTTTAATAGGACTGTTACCGATTTAAAAGTAATTAAAATATGAATACCAAAATTTAAATTCTCCCGAATTTTACATCTGTGGCTGTTTAATTTAATCGAAATTAGGAAAAGAACCACTCCGTCAAGCAGCAAGCGATTTATCAGTACGCAGTGACTGACATGTCTGCATAGTGCTTAATATTTGAAGCAGTTCACTCTATTATATCCTATCCACCACACGGCACTTCTTCGAAGACACCTATTCAGAAAACAATTTAGTCCAAATTCAAAATATATTTTTAAAAGTACTAAGGAGGCACTTTATAAATGCCTAGTTACATCACATTTTACACTTGGAAGTCTAAGATGCATACAAAAATAAAATGAAACCAAATTAAACTAGAAACATGAGACTGGCCACTAAGGAAAGAAAAGGGAGTCTCTTCAGTCAACTGCAAGCAGTCGCCAAAGATTGGAAGTCCTAGCAAAAGTTCACCTCAAATTGTATCATTTCAAAGGTTAGAGCCATGTAAACATAAAACTTCTACCATATATCAAACTGAATGATCAAATGTCTACTGCTAAATTTACATCTTCACAGGGTAAGTGGTATCATAGAACTATACAGGAAATATACATGCATGTAATAATATAATTATGATGACCTGCACAGTGTAAAAAGCTAACACATTACAAAACCATTTTATCATAACTCCACTTGTGAATATGTCCATAAAAGCAAATCAGAAATGACAGTATGCACAAACATCTTGCACTATAACATAGAATTTATATGAAGGCCGCCTCAGATAGCTACAACTCCAGATTTTGAATAAAAAAGAACAATTCACGAGCTCACACGAAGCTGCCAGTATTACCCTACAGCCAAAGACAGAAGCAGAAGTTGATGAGAGATTTTGGGCCACCCATCATAGTAATGTCATCTTCCTCCAATTCTTTCAATTTTTGAAGCCTATAATTTTATGCATTACAATATGAAAAATGTTACCATTAGCTGTCATCAAAATTTTATCACTAAGAAAAAAAGCCAAAAACCTGAAAGAAATTCATTTAAAAATAACTTAGTCTTAATTAACACTTTAACGACGAGCATGTGCTAAAATGTATGGAAAACTAATCCCTCTCATCGTTAAAGGGTTAACTTCCTGTACAGTGTTTTCAGAAATAAGCATAATTACAAATTAGTCTCTACCATAAAAAGTACATGAGACAGTGAAACGACACAAAATACCCAATGAATTGTTTTGAAAGCAAAGATTAGCAAATGAATACTTATTTCCACAATACATGTCGTACCCCTAGAAAGTAAAGCATAATACATGCATTACGTGAGCAAAAACGTTCAGAAATAAATGAAATGTGGCACCTTCTGTTTAGGAACAACAATTAAAAGCAAGATCGTTACAGGCCACTTAAAAGGTTTCGTCGTCCTTTGCAATCAGCCCATCATACGCCACATACCCTTTGTGCCGCCCCCGCTTTCGTAGCACTGCATAGACCAGAATTGTTACAAGCAGGAAGGACACGAGTATGATGACCATACCCAGAAGAAGTACAGCATCTGCAATCACAATTACAATACACACTCAGTAAAGGATGCTTAACTATAACACCATTTATGCAGGTCATACCGCTCCTGAGATCATCACAGTTGTAGGATCTTGAGCATTCCTTAATGCACCATTGGATGCCTTGCCAAAGATCATGGCACCATATAAATATCCAAAAATAGAGTAAATAAATTTTAGAAAGCCAAAACAAGGCAACAAGGGTTAGGCTCAACTAAGATGCAATGTATTCCGCTTCTGGCCAACTCTGAAATAGCCACTGGGCTGGGACCTTCAGCACTTCTTTAACGCATTAATACACAACTGAATGCTTCTCTAGATTCAGTGGTATATCAACAAGCAAAACTAAAGAAATTAAAAAGAAATAAAAAATAGTCAGCATGTGTGATGATGGATGGTGTTGGGCTATGGACAAGATGCAGGTAACTACAGCAAAAAATATTCAGCCTGGTTAGTACTGAAATGGGTGACCATTCATAGAATGACAGGCCATCTACGCTAACTGAGACCTCCATCCTTTTGGGGTTATGTGGAAAGTCAGCCAAATGACCTTCCAAATTCATGGGGACTTCTTTGGAGTTTCTATCATCACCATCGTCATCATCAGTTCCTGAGGCCACCTATTAGGTGACACTGGGCACAAGTAAATGATCTTAAATCCTGTGATCATATGTTAAATTTACTACTATTCTTACATTTAGTACAAGTCTTGTTACATCTTTCCTTTACCCGGCTTAGCTGTGGTCTTCTTTGCTCCTATTTCCTTCTTATCTCGCATATAGCGCATTGTCAAGAGTACTTAAATATTGTGTCATCTTTACCTTTCTACAATCACGTGTTTGCTTTGACAAAACTGCTCCAGCATGCTTCTTACTGAGGCGAGGCTATACTTTTGACCAAATCACTTAAAAGAAGTCATTAGCTTAGCTGCTTACTAGAAGTTGGCATTGACTTGGTTTGGCATTCTGCATGCACGTCACCCGGAATGGTGTCTTTTGTAATGCGGACGAACTCATCAAACGAACAACTTTCACTGCACCCTAAAATCAAACAACAAACCAAGGTCAGCCAAGTACAGATTGGCTATTAAACTCCTTTTAACAGCTGGAATGGTACAGCACCACTTACTGATTCAAGACAGATACTAATACATGGCAATAAATCGCAAAATAATAGTCAGTAAATACACGTAGCAACAAACCACGTATTACAGTACAAACCACTGAATGGAACTGCTTGCACATAGCGACGCATCCAGTAGCACTGTAAATGTCATCTTTGTGGAAGTCCATCAGGTTTCAGTTCCAGAGGCGTAGCTAGGGGGCAGGGGGGACATGTGTCCCCGGGCGCCAAAGGAAGGGGCGCCAAAATGAGGGTTTAAAATTAATATTTTTTCCTTATTTTGATGTAATATTAACTAATTTATTCCAAAAATTATAAGATTTAATTTTGGCGCCCCAAAAATATCCAGTTATATGGAGCGCCACAATGGGGCGCCAAAATCATCAGGGATGATTTTGGCGCCCCATTTTCAACTTCTTTGTTGGGGAAACTTTTAACCAGCTGGAATGAATAACTGCAGTGTGCTGCATCCTTGGCCTAGGGAGGGCGGTGGTATGCAGTATGCTGCCCTGGGTAGGAGTAGCATCTGTCCACGTGTGCATGGGCTGCCTGAGGGTTAATCTAGCTCGGCCCGGCTTGGCCCTTGCGCCCCATAATCCGGGTATGAAATATTTCAATAGGCATCATGGACACAGGGCGACTGCTGGTGCTGGCTGCTGTATCCAACTCGGCAGCTGATGGCGACTGGGCCTCTGGAGTGATTTGTTTACTTTTTTGGACCAAGAGGTCAAAATTACAAGCTAACTTTCAATGAGACAGACATGCAGTCTTAGTCTGAGCGTGTAGACCGAATTATCAAAGCCCACGGTCTAAGTCAGTAAGTACTCGCAGTTTAGCTATCTTGGATTTCAATTCTGAAGCATTATTATTCGGATAAAATAAAACAAACATGTGCCATCTGCTGCTGTAAGATAATATTTTACAGTTTTACACTTTTCAGTTAAATAATGGTAAATGTAAATGTAATGTAAATGTAAATCTCCTAAATTTCTCAGCACCACACAAAAGCCACGTCATGGAGACCAGCTTATTCACCGGTGCTATATCAAATCAAGTCCGCAATAGCCAATCCGCCTTGTCCGTTCCGGTGCCAGGTCAGAGTCCGGGGAGGTCAAGCCGAGGAGACAGCAGGGTGCTACGGTGGTAATCGGTGATGATATCTTACAGCCATGCCAGGAAAAAACTAAGTGGAGCTGAGGGCCGTAGAAGAAAGAAAGAAGCTGAGAAGACATCAAAAAAAGTCTAGTACATTTCTGGCAAGTTTTCTTTAAAAAGCCAAGATGACAGAAGCTGAAGCTGAAAACTTCAACTCTTCAGAATCCGAAGACGGTGGAAGCGGATATCAACCACCTGTTTTAGAACATGAGACTGTTGACAGGGGTTGAACCATACCAAGACCACAACACGAAGGAAAGCATGGTTCAGACAGATCATGTTACTGACTATGCTGAGGAATAAATCGCAGATGTCGTTGTTGAACAGGTTCAAAAAGACGCTGAACTTGCTAAAAGTGATGGGGACAATGAGACTGAAGAATCTTCTGTTAAAGAAGCTGATGATAGGCCTAATCCAAGAAAAATTAATCTTTTGTAGACTACGTCTACGAGTCTAGGACAGTCAATGACATGTATAATTTGAATTTATTGACTTTTTTAAAACAATGTTTACAATCGTATATAGATTTACAGAACCTAATTTTACTACACTATTAGTTTGTAGTTTTGATATTTTATGTCATTAAAATTTAAATTGCCATTCGATGTATTTGAAAAATGTGAACGGGGAGGGGGGGCGCCAATTTCATAGTTCACCCCCGGGCGCAAAATATCCTAGCTACGCCACTGTTCAGTTCTCTAGTTCAGTGCATCCAGAACTTTTCAGTCTGATAGCAGAATTTCAGGCAGAAATTTTCCCACAACGTGGGACCGGTGCCCAATCCGGTTTCTAATTGCAGGTCAGAAAACCGCAAACGTTACGATCAAAATTTCTAGTAAAGGCGAACAACAACTTCTATTTGACCTGTCAGCAAATTGTCGAATAACTATTTCTCCAGCAGAAGCATGGAAATATCAGAGTCCTAGGGCGTCTGGATCGGGTTCTACGCTCAGCCGCTCGACTTGTCGGGCGTATCCCCAAGTTCGTTCCTGTCTCTGCCTACATGCGCGATGTGTTGCACTGGCTCCCTATCGCGCAGCGTATTTCCTATCGGATCGCTGCCCTAGTCTCTCGTTGTCTTCTAGGCTGCGCTCTATCTTACCTTCGTGACCTTTGCCGCCCGGTGTTCGACGTCGTAGCGCGTCGGGCACTACGCTCCTCGGCCAGAGGGGAGCTCTTGGTCCCACGTGCTCGTTCTTCTATTAGCTTTCTCACGTGCTCGTTCTTCTATTAGCTTTCTCAGTTGTGGGTCCCTCGACTTGGAATGGGCTCCCGCTGGAACTGCGATTACTACCTCTGAATAATTTGCCTGGATGCGTTGCTATGTGCAAGCAGTTCCATTCAGTGGTTTGAGAATAAGGATCATTTCATAAATCGCTCAAGTCTTTCTTTTTTAGCCGTGGCTGAGCTGGGAGCGCACCTGAGTAGGTATCTTGAAGGAGCGCTATATAAATTTTCAGAATGAATGAATGAATGAATGAATTCACCTGGGATTTGGAGAGAATAAGGATCACGAGTTGTGTCGTTCCTGTAGAGAAGATGTAGCACATGTTTTCCATCTATTTTGTGAAGTTCCAAGAGAACAGTCGACCTGTATGGAGGCGCAATTCCGTTGAAGAGTTTCAATGCACTTAGAAATGCAGCCACTGTGCTATCGTGCTATCAAAAACAAACAGTTTAACAGGTAAGCATGGACAAAACATGCATGTCTACAGTTGCAGAATATAGGCCTCTTGCCTCTTTCCCCTAATTCGGTGATTTAACACCAGTCTTGTCATACAAAACTGGCAGTTCACTGAAAGACCATTGCATTTGGGTTAAAATTTTGTCCAGTTACAGGACTACGGCTGTATTGCTTATCTTTCAAACCAAGGACCTAAATAAACCATGAAGAGCAACAGACTACATTACAAGTTAATTAATAATAAGTTAATTGCATACGCTATGATCCATTAGCCAATACATTATCATTGTTTCTTTTTGAGTGAGTTTCTTAAAAATATTAGAGATAATACTGTAAACTTTCCGACTCTTGAGATACTCATCACCATGACCATCACCTCAACTACTGACTACCTGGCTCAGCTAATAGTGAAAATTACATCCAAACATTGCAATCTTGATCCTTTGCCTGCGTGGCTTCTAAACCCTCAACCTCAGTTCTTTCCCATTACCCTAGCATTCATTACTAAGCTCTCTCTTTCTACTGGCATACTTCTTTTCTCTCACAAGAAGATAGTTAGTGGTCTCATTATCTTTTATAAATATAGGCCAATGTCTAATGTATCTTTCCTATTTATGATGATACAGAAAGTAGTCCACAATCAGCTCTAGTACTGCTCTACTCTTACCACTCTGTAAACAACCTACTCCCACAGTCAGATTTCACATGATTCCATGTCATGTAAACAGCTGCTCATCCTGTCTGCCCCTTTTCCTCATCCAGGCACAGAAATCGACCTTAATGCCACTAGTACCTAACTTTGTGTCCCTATCTGGCTCAATGATGGCACAGAGGCTACAAAGACAATATGCATGCAGAGATGACATGCTGTGGACTCTGTCTGTGCACCTCAAACTTAACGCTCTGTGCACCTCAAACTTAACGCTCACTGAAAATCTGAGTTAATCTGGACTGAACATTCTTCATGCTCTACAGTTCACTGAACTCTCATTCTCTACTAATTGCTCTTTAGTTTCCCCATCTCCTAGAGTCCAGAATTCATTCACAGTTGCTGTTCTGTCCATCTGGAACTCTCTACGTCCTCATATTTGTTAACGCTCAAACCAAGACTACATTTTACTTCAAACTGAAAACTTACATCTTTGAGTCTTTTTATGGTTCTTTATGTTTCAAGTTGCCAGGACATTATTAAAACACTGGCTTTATTGCATTGTATTAACTAATCATCCAGGTTAGATATGACAACTAACCAGCCATGTAAGAATTGAGATCTGATATGGTAACTAACCAGCTAATCAAGAAATGTAACCTACGTAACTTTTTCTTACTTGAAAAAGCACAAAATAGCTGATTTTGTTTCTCAACTATTTCTTCAATGCCTGCAAATGCCTTTCTTAAGAAATTTTTGCAAGTTTCAGCTTGAATGTTGGATTAAAACTTTCATTCACAACAATGCTGTTTCTAACTATGTGCTAGACATGTTAACTCAATTTTCACCACTTCCTCATAGAAATACTGAAACATTGCACAGTGATGTAAAGTTTCGAGGTATGCAAAATAAATTAATTATTGGCCTGCAAAGACCTGTACACTGGCTCTAAAATGATTCCTTTGTTCTGTGGCATAATGTTTATTGTAACAATGGACGTTAGATTTCAAATGTTGGCCAAAAGATGAATGAAGGTGCTAGAGTCAGCAACTTCAACACTTACTGCTGAGTAGAAGTGAATCTTGAACTTAGATGTCTTTGAAATTTGTGATTGCATGTTTTCAATCATTTCTTTGAGCAGTGGACCTAAACAGTAAGAGAAGACGAAAGGGTTGTACATCTGATATACCGTAGCCATTTTAGAAAGCATTCTTGAATTAAAAGTTTTGAGCATCATAAATACAAACATTTTAAGAGCAAAAACTGTAGAAATCTAAGTCAATACATTCTCTAGAGGAAACAAATTAGAACCATAACCCAAAATATGTGACAATATTGCACATTTTTTTTTAAAAAGTGTGCAGGAATTTACACCTGCAGCGTTTCCCAACCTGGGTCCCGTGGCACCCAAGGGTGACATGAATCTGCTCTAGGGATCCTGTGGCTGGATAATGGAATATATGCAGCTTTTTCTGTAAAAATGTGAAAAACTACTCATTTTCACTAGTTCACTACTGACACTGACCTATATAACTATTTATTTAAACTTGAAGTAGTGTAAAAATAGCCACACCACTGCGATTGATACAAGGAATGTTGTTTACCATTAAAATAAAGAAACAGAAGGATACAAATGAAAGTAAGGCCAGGTGCCATTGACTGACTTTTGGTGCCTTGATCTGAAAGTTTGGGAACACTGCTTCAATGACCAGATACTTTAATGAAAAGTAGAACATTTTATAAAATAACAATTAACACTTTCACATGCAGAAATTTCCACAAATAGGTCTAAACATCGAACTATACTTACCAACAATGTTAGTCAGTATGCTGACAACACCCAGTCTCTTCTACATGGTCCAGCTTCTTCTGCTGTCCAAATGGTCATGCGTATCTTAGCAGCAGCCTCTGCTCTGGATACTTGGCTTTCCTCTAATCACTTGCGGCTGAACCTGACAAGACTGAGTTTATCTGGCTCGGTGGTCGCCTCCAACTCAGCAAGATTGATTTTGAATCTCTACATCTTAGGTTCCCCTCATTGTATTCTCCTCCTCTGTTCGTGACTTGGGGATTGTCCTTGATTCTACCCTCTCCTTCACTGATCAAGTTAACCTTGTATCCCGATCTTGCTTTTACCATCTACGCCAGCTCCGATCCATCTGCAAGTCTCTTTCATTTCATGCTCTCACTACACTGGTCCACGCTCTGATCTGCACTTTGGCGGACTTTGGCAATGCTGTGTACATTGGCCTTTCCTCCTCCAATATGCAAAAACTCAAGACCATCCTTAATGCTGCTGCTCGGCTTATAGGTGACATTCCTAAGTTTGCCCACATTTCTGCCTTTAGCCGTGATTCCCTCTACTGGCTCCCTGCTCAACAGCGAATTCAATTTAAAACACTCACTCTCATGCGCAACTGCCTCAATGCCTCTGCTCCGTCTTACCTAATGAATTTTTGCAACCCAGTTTCTTCCTTGCCTGCGAGGGTTTCCTTGCGTTCTTCAGCTTGTGGCCTTATGGTTGTCCCTCGTATGCGCTCTTCCACGGCACAATCTTCCACGGCACGCATTGTCTTTGTGACTCAGTTGTTGAGCTGGCTGATGCTGCTCGTAATTTAGGTGTCGTTTTCAATTCTACCATGTCTCTCACCAGCCATGTCATTTGTAAGGCATCATATATGTTCATTCGTGACATTCGCAGAATTAGGCGTTATGTGCCCATGTCTGCAAGGTTATCTCTGGCAAATGCATTGGTTTCCAGTCGCTTAGATTACTGTAATTCGCTTCTTACTGGTATCAATAAGGCAAACATCCTGAAGCTGCAGATGACCTTGCATTGGCTTCCTGTTCAGCAGAGAATCATTTTCAAATTGGGGCTCATCGTTTATAAAACTTTGAATTCTGGCCAGCCACAATACTTAAAATCAGTTCTTACTTCCCAGACTTATCATTACTCAACAAGGTCATCTGATTATCTTTGTCTGGTTATACCTAAATCTAGAACTGTTCTTGGTGAACGAGCTTTTTCGGTTGCTGGACCTACTTTTTGGAACTCTCTTCCTGTGTCTGTCCGCTCTGCTCAGTCACTTTTGTCATTTCGTTCTCAACTTAAGACTTACCTCTTTCAAATTGCTTATCCACCATAAGCTGCCTCTCTGTCTTACAGACTGACCTTCCGGATTTTGACCTATTACAGCTTGGTTTTGGTGTGCCATCGGTTGATGCCTTGTGCATTAGACACCGGCGCAATAGAAGTTACTAATTACATTACATTACATTACAATCCAGGAGTTTTGTCTATGTTGGCCCCTCTGCTTGGAACTGTCTCCCCTTGTTTCTCCGCCAAGAGCTTCTTACCTCTCCCCTCTCCAGTTCCATAGACGCCTGAAAACTTTCCTTTTTGCCGGTGCTGGCATTGTTGCGGATTGAAAGCGCCGCTGATCTGAGTGGCGCTATATAAGTTTTCGGTTACAATTACAATGTTGTGAACTTTGTGCTCAGTAAACTATTAATCTCCTTAGAGAAATATGAAAAAATTGGATTGACGAGACAGTTGAAATTGAGTTCAGCATTTCTAATGAATGACATTTCTTAATACAGCAAAATATTACCTCCTCTTAATCGTTGCTCTCCAGGGCGGTTGTACTGCACATCAAACTGCAAAGCGTTGATTTCGCTCAACTTATCATAAATGGTCACACCCTTATGCGTCATGTTCGCCCAAGATGGCTCCAGAAGTCCATGAGTTCTCTAGAAAACCAAATACATTGAAAATACATTACCAATATTCACCACCATGCTACCACCTTCATCCCCAGTCATCATCTGTGTCTGTTTCCAAGACATGAATTTCTAGTGTAAGGGAAAATCATCCAGTTTTACAGATGTCCTTTCCAAACAGAATCAAACCACACAAGATACTCCATATAATGCTGTTTTGAACCACACCCGTATCATCTGTGCAATAATGAAGTCATTTTCTACAGCTAAACTACTTAGGATCAATGTCCATGATGGCATTTAATCAGAATCTGTTTCATAATAAAGAGTTATGACATTCAGTACACATATAATATCATGCAGAATCTTTCACATGGGTTTAATGTTCTACAAGAGACAATTTACTCCTTAAGGTATAGCCAGTCAGTGAGGGTAAAGCATGGCTTACGCATCCGTTGCTTTTGCAATAAACCAGTGGAGCTCCCAACCTGACAAGAGAATACCATATTCAAATAAAACGGTTTTCAAGTGCTTGCAGAATAAAGGCAAAGAAAGACCAAGGAGCCCATGTTGTACGTTAGTATGAACTTATTCCAGAAAGTTGGATTGACCACAGAGAAGTCCACTGGTCCTCATTACGTATCATAAGAATTAACCATATCATAATTACCACTGTTTGCATCTCAACTCAACCGGTTTACATTTTCTTTTATCATAACTTGCACATCTTTAAATCATACTGCTGGGAAGTGCCTAAAAGGTACTATATAAACACTTTGGTGAACACATAAATGAAGGAAGAAATAGCACAATGGTCAACAAAACAACGTGAGCTCACCGCACAGAAGATGGGATCATAGACATCCCATACTTTGGTTATATTTTCATAATGATTGCCTGTTAGATTGGACAGAATTTCATAAAACTCCTGCAGACAGAAACCAAATGCAAAATTACGCCGTTATTACATCCATTAACTATATTAAATATTGTCTAGTGGACTGCTAGACAATATTTTCTTCTTAGGAATTACATTTACCTCAGATAAAAAAACTATAGAAATGTATTAATCAGCATAAAACATAACTAGAAATATCACATCACACACACGTTATAAACAGATATTTAGGTAAGCTTACTTACCTACAAACTCTTGAATTTATCCATATATTCATAATCTTACCAATTAAATGAAATATATACTTACTTATCAACAGTTGCACATCCCACATAACTATTCATAACCTTAGTTATACAATCAACTAAGCTCACATTTTAACTGCTTCACACGCTGGTACCTCTGATCAACAACTCTTAAATAAGTGCAGACCTCATAAAGGACCTTGCCTTTATGGACCTTTTCATTACACATGAAAGCACATATATAAGTTCATTAGCACATATGTAGTGAATTTAATGACATTTATGTGTATCTTGAGCTGTGTAAATTTCCTTTAAATAAGAAATATAATATTTGATTTAACTGGTAAGATATTAATTGTCTTAAACAGTCCAGCTTAATTTTTTAATTATACAGAATGTCCCAAGTTTCTGAGCAAAAACATAATACAGCATGAAACATTTTTATGGGTCACCATTTTTTTATTAGACAGATCACCATGCCACATTACAATTCAATGATTAATCGTGTGCATATATTTATGACTGCATGTCTATATATGCATGTATGTATCAAAACACTTCTACAATAGCAACTTTAAACTAACAAAGCGCAGCCAGAGCCAGCCTAAACAAAGATAAAGTCATTAAGAACAAACAGCTAATCCATAGGTACAGATAATGAAAGGAAAACACCCAGTTATGGGTTCCATCCACGGTCAAAAGTGGATTCCCAATTCCATCAGCTCCATCAAGATTCAAAATTTCCTAACTGAAGGAGTGGCAGACTACTAAAAAGCTATCATTAACCTACACAAACAATAATATCAAGGAGTGGGATACGGACAGACAAACCAAATGCTATTCAGACTAATCCAAGCCATACCTTGTTCTCTGCTTCTTCCTTCTGAATGTCAGGACTGTTGAGCGCTGCTTGATAGTATTCATCATACTTGGGACACTTGACATCCACTTTAAGCATCTACCAATAAACACAGTGACAAAGTAGTCAGATGAGGTAGTACTAAATTAACAAACTTCCTTTATACCGAGTCACATTTTACTTATTAATTAACTCTGGAGTGGTAGCAAGACAAGGTAAGGTCAGGTAAGGCATCAGGTAAATTTATATACCATATTATTTACTCTACTCAACATACATTTATTTTCTGCCCACCTCATTAGGACAGTCAGATGCCAAGTGTGTGGCACTTCTGAGAGGTAATTAAAGAGCGCAATTTTAAGCATATCGATGCATACAAATATATCCACAAAATGCCATTGACAAAGTATACAACAAATAGTCAGTGACAACCATGTTCGAAAGAATGCACTCGGTCAATAGATACACATGTCTTGAAACAAGTTTTGGCCCTAGAAGAGAAGTAAACTCAAATCTCTGGATCAGTGTAAGGTCAACCATCCGAAGATTCGCCACTGGATCAGTAACTAAAAACCTCCCTTCACAGGAAATCTACTCACGTAATCGGTATCCTGTGGAACAGTGTGAACTGGAATTGGTTGCCACAGCAAGTCCTTGTTCCAGATCTGGTCACCAGATGGTGGATAAAGTCCTGCCAGATTCGAATAAGCACTCATCAATGTTCGATCATAGTCTGAACTCCGTAATTTAACCTGTCAATAGAAAATATTTATGAGTAAGATAATGTAGTCAAGTCAAAATGTACACAGTTCCACTTAAAAGAAATTCCTCATCACTCATGCTAGACTGTGAGAGTCTGACTAGGCTTTATGAGATACTGAATATAAGCAGAGTCCATGGCTGAAATAGTATTTCCAAACTGTCTGTGGTTGAAATAATATTTCCAAACTGGTTGTTGACAACTGATTGCTAGGACAGCTTAAAAACTGCCTATGCTTGGAATCAGTCATCTCTGAAAGGTGAATGTGACTATAACAAGACAAAATTGTAGAGTTGACAAGTGACAAAGCAACAATACAAATCCTTTATATGAAGGAGTTTACTTATAAATCAATGTATCATGCGATTATTAGCTTCAATGCATTAAATGAACTAGTTTTGTGCACAAATTGTTCCTAGGTTACGATTACTAAGCTTCTAAACATCTACAACACCCTTATAACACTTGGCATGGTGTCAGTTGATAGTTCACCAGCACAGGTTATTGTTTGGATTACATAAGATTTCCTCTGTAGGATGTTTGCGTCTCTGCAGATTGCCTTTGTAGTTTTAAATTTACTAGCCCTCGATATTATTCCCTTTTCTACTATTATTATTATTAAACAGATTTCATTTTCATCACCATGCACACTGATTTTACCTGGCAGAATCCATCAACAGCACCCTTGATTTTGATATTTTTCTGTTATTAATATTTATAACGTGCACAAGAAAAGACTCAGAAGTGAGTGCAACAAATTGTTAATGCTGCAAAATGCTGAATTACTTCACCGAGTGTAATTAGTGTGGCGATTTAAAATCTTCAGAATAGAAGGGTAGTCCCTTACACTGGTCTAAAGCAACAGCCATGGCTGTGAAATGCTAGCAATTTCATTTTTCCTAGCCGATGGATATGACGGAGTATGGCTGGCCTTCCTTCTCACTGCCTGCTTTCCAACCGACAAATTACGGTCAGTGTACTTATAATTCCTGATATGGCTACGGGCACAAGCTGAGCAGAAATCTTGAAACAAATTACAACCCTGTTGGGTATGTGATCCCAACCTTACAATTGACAGTTCAGCACATCAAACACTAGGTTATCGAGCAGAGATTATCTGCAAAACCAATTCCACTTATGAGAGTCATCATAAAATCCAGAGGCTCAGTTATCCATTCGAGAAAGTCAGGGGGAGGTACAACCCTCTGTACCTGCCGCAACTTCTGCGTGGCCTCAAATTTTAGCCTTGTATGTAGGCATCTTCCAAATTTCAATATGAAATTAAACTGATAATTTTCTTAGGAAAACTGACCTCGTAGCGACTGTAGGACGAATTGAGAAGCCTGTATGGTTGACCTTCAATGTAGCGTTTTCTGAAGTATTTGCCAAGTTCAAAATGCTGAACCATGCCTTCCTGCAATCAAGGATGCATAGTCAGTGTTACAATAAACATTATGTCACAGAACACAGGAATCATTAAGCATAGAGTTCTTTCTCCTAGGTTTGATTCTTACCAGTGCGTTACATGAAAGTAACAATATTTCATCGGATTCTTAGACACTATTTACACATGCAAAATGTCATACAGGTACATGCAGGTTAAGCAGTCTGCAAGGAAAGTTTACCCCTATTGTTGGAATGTTTTGTCATGTTCATTGTCATGCAACAACAAAATAAAAAACCTCACAACAGACCTGAGAAAACCGTTGTATTTATAAGGATGTAATAAATCAGTGATTACCTCATCACCTAGAAAGATGAAAAGAAGACCAGAATGAACCCGAAAATCAATGGACGACCTTACCTTTGTGAGCTGACCAAATCCCTGGGGCCAAGCAGATTCCGGAAGAGGGTTGGTAGGAAAAGTCTTAACTGGACTACGATCACCATGCCTGTAGAGCTAAAAGTAACCAAAACAATAATATAATTAATGCAATCTGAACATTTTCAAAGAAACAATTTGAAATCCCTGTTGAATAACATAACACTCAAGTGAATAGTAAATGCTTAAGCAAACTATCTTATTAATGTTGCCTGGATCAAGCAATGGCTGTTTCCTGGTAAATATATTTCTGGATGAAGAAAAGTCAATCACGACGGACTGTTCTAAATTATGAAAACACTATGGCAGAACTTAGGTTTGGCCTGCCTGTGGCCAATCATGTATTAACAATATGGCTGCCCCATATTGTGTGAGAACAGCACTGATAGTACTAATAGTTCTATACAGTTATTCACCAGTAAATAAATAAAAAGGTGAAATAGCTGAAAAAACTTCTGTTGGTTGAAAGAAATCATGAAATCAAGTTTCTATTCTTCACAAGAATGTTAGAGAAAAATGTTTTCACAATGAAATGCACTTCGCTGAAATCTTGCAGATAAGTAGGAAACAAACTGTGCTTCTTCAACGCTGTCTTTTCAGCTAGTGTTTGGTATGCATTAATATGTTCTCCATATTTTGTGTGTGTACCTTATCATCATATGGCTTAAGAAAGTTCCGTTCATACGCAACAAAATGCATAAATATCCACCTTCCAAGTTCTTCAGCAAGGCAATGCTCTGCACATGTCCATATCTGTTCACTTACTTACTTGGGTGTTGGAAAACTGCTGTGTAGAGCTTGCAGCATTCTACTTTCTTGCAGTTATATTTAATTACGATCAGCCACAGCATCCAAAATCGATATTCTACCCAAATACTTTTTGACTCATGTGGCCTCATGTATTTTTCTCTTGTCTTGCATTTATGTCTCGCTGAAATCCAATTTGAAAGCTAACTAGGCAACCTATCGCTTAAGCGTCCAAAATTATTCAACCACTATAGCCTATTGTTTCATCATCCCAAATAAAAAATACAGGCATACCTTTACAGAATGGGTGTACACACTGTACCAGTAGTTTTATAATGCATCAAAAATGACAATGTCGCATAAAAAATTATTTAGAATGGGTTTATCACAACAAACGACCATTTGAAATGCTACATAACTTAAGTAGAGAACTAACCAAAGACCTTCAATACCAGCTTTAGTTTCTTATTAATTCATGTTTCTTGTATTCCTGAATACATGTATTCATGTTTTATGCTCATTGTACAAACTCATATTCCGGTATGAGATAACTATACACGTTAATGTTGAAATTAATTTGTGATGCTGAAACGATATGCTACAATGGGCGAATAATTTTTGGGGTGTTCCTTGAATCCCGATTCCCTGAAAGTGATTAAACCTGGGATTAAGATTACATAGTCCCAGATTAAACTGCAAAATAAGCCGAATTTCCAAAAGTAGTTTTCTACCAAGCGTTCGATATCTGATATCCTGAAAACTAGTACTGACTCAAATTCCCGAAATAGAATGTGGACTAGATAAGACATCTCCAGAATAGTAGGCCCCTATACCACACTTGTTTTCAAACAATTAATTCCCTTCTCATTACCCAAGAATCTATTATACACAGGACTGGAAAGTCCTTATGTAACGTCATGTGACTAGTTCTTGGGCGATAATCAGGGATCGGGAAAACATCGCATCTTGTTTACATATCTTATTTACATAACAAATGCATTCAGTTAATTATATTTATGCAGGCAAATTGACGATTAATTGTTTTGCGAGGTAAAAAAATTGCCTTTGCAGATTTAAAACATCATATTTAATATCAGGCATAAAAAAACTGAAGCGGGGCAACATCTGTGGATAAGTGTAAAATGGATATACAATTTTATAATGCATTTAAATAGTACTTTAATACACGTTAAAACATAGCCGTGAAAATCAGTTTAATTTCGGGTATTCAACCACCTTATGACTTTCAGGAAAAGTTCGCATTATTTCCTGAAATTTGAATTTCGGGGATCCGGCAAACAGGGCCAACCCTAGGCACAGGTAAAGCAGGCAGTTTTCTTGGGCGCCAAAATCTGGGGCACTATATTAACAAAGAAATGTGTATTATGAATCGTGGAGTGGGGGGCAGAGGGCGCAAAATGTATGCTTTGCCTGGGGCGCCATTTGGGCGAGAGCCCGCACAAAACAGCATTTTTGGGGATATGGTGTTTCTTTAAAAAATAGTTTTGGAGATCCGGCCTTAATACCCATTTGGGTATTCGGGATTCGCTATGCCCCCATAATTTTGGACACTGAAACGATACATTACCGCTATGTAACCAGTTATAATATGATATTTATGGTGCCGTAACACAGCCTTGCTGTTACAAGGGCGCCTCACAAGTCACAACCAAGTAACTAAACAGGATATGCTTAGAAAACAGACAAGTCTTAAGTTTAGATCTGAAGGACTCTGCTGAGTCGGTGGATTGAATCGTGGAAGGGAGACTGTTAATTTAAATACAATATGTTCCTAATGGGACGTGGTGGTGTAAGGGACACGATGGTGTAGCAGTATGTTCTGTGCCTTGTAACCAGAGGGTCACAGATTCGAATCTACCTCAAGTCACATACATAGCGACCTTGGATAAGTTGCTCATTGTCTGTGAGAGGGCAACGGGAAACCACCTCACTCATCTCATCCCGGGTGGCATAGAGCCAATGGACCGGCCTTCAGGCAGAGAGTTCATCATCACTTGCCTAATTCAAGGCCATAGCTAGGGGGTGTTTTTGGTGTTTAAACACCCCCCAAAATGAAATAATGTAAAAAGGAAAAATTGCATTTGCTTAATAACACACGGTGTAAGAACTAAGAGGACTTGATTGAACTTTAGATGATTCAGCTCTACAGCGCCTTGCTGGCAGCTTCTCATGCAGCGCTTGAGTAATTGTATTCAACTGTATCTGAACATTTATAAAGCGCCTCTCACAGTATTTGCTATTTAGAGATGCTAAGGACCCAGTGAACAGAACGTGGTTTTAAGACAGTGGAATGAGGCACTTGGGCCATCAGCTAATAAGGAGGCACATGTCAATAGAGGAAGTTGATTCCAAAGAGCAGGACCAATGAAAGAAAATGCTCAAGTTTTGGCCATCGTAGTCAGGCCCTTAGCCAGCCATACGTCCACGTGTCCTTTGGATGGGTGAAAATTATTTTGGACGGGTATAAATTGTGCATGGACGCATTGGACGGGTTGCCGATTGGACGGGTTGCCGAATTATTTCTACAACGCGTTCCGCGTAAGCGCAGGCCCTTAGCCAGCCACTTTGGACGGCCATAAATTGTGCATGGACAAGACGTCCTAAATGTGATAGGCTATAATGTATAATCCATTCCCCTTCATCTGTGTAACGATGTTCCTTTTCCCACACAAGATACACTTCTCTAGCAGCTATTTATGACCTAGGATAGGTGTAATTAAGTGCCAATTAGATGAGGTTGTTTCATGGTAATTAGTAACTGATTTGACTATATAAATACCTTGACCTTATGAATAATTATAGGGGTTTGGAGTGATAACAAGTAACGTCTGTTCCCCAGGCTATAATAATCAAATAAGAGAATTAAAAATTACAATCTGAAGTCAACAGATTGTTGTTTGTATCATTGCATATAAAACAAAACTGTTACAATTGTGATCAAAACCCAAAAGTCATTCAGTGTAGGGGCATTGCAGACTTTTGCAGTCGGACTCATATGGTTGCGGCATCGGGCGGTCGCGACTTCATACGCTCATGGTATCGGGTGGTCATGACTTTGAATGCTTTTGGATGCCCTACTCTTTATTTCTGGCTAAGGGCCTGATCGTAGTCCTGGCTCGTGGGACAAAAGGATCATGGCGGTTAATCAGTCGTAATGGACAGAGGGGAGTAGCTGAAACTGGCAGACGAACGAGGTCACAGAGGTACTTGGGTGCTAAGCCTTTTTAAGACCGAAGGACTAAAGTGAGAACCATAAGCTGAATCTGAGCAGTAGGGGGAAGCCAATTAAACTGGTCTAAGTGCATCAGTAATAGGTGCTACTTACTTATTTTACTTGAATGCATATATTCAGGCTGACGTGACATCATTCACAAGACTGATCATTACAATATAATGCAATTAATCCATCTGTAAAACTGATCTCTGGAATCGTATAGGCCTAGTTAGTATTAACAGTGCGGTACTACAGTGTAATGTATAGGTCGCCCGGACCTCCTATGAGAGCTCACGATGCTCCTCCAAACCAAGTAGTCGGTTGACTCGGTAGCTCGTCGGCTTGTTCAAGGACGAGTAACCCCCCCCCCCAAAAAAAAATCCTGGCTACGGCCTTGGCCTAATTGCCCTAATAGTTCAAATTTCTCTAATACAGACTATCAAATTATCGTGGGTTTTGGGTCAACCATGTGTCAATTCTATCAATGTCGAAACCAGCGTCATAAAGCCATTCAAACAAACAATACATGATCTCGTCCAGAAACACACTTACTATCTGGACCATCACCAGCGTATCGTTCCGTTGTGCGATACATCCACAGATCAAAAGCAACGAAGAAAAAATGTAAATTACGAACGATGACGCCATTTCTGTAAGACAAAAGCCGAAGCAATCAAAGACGAAGAGAACAACAAACAGGAGTTGTTTACTTTTAAACACTTAGCTACACGGAACTGAAGTCACTTGACTACTTCACCATAGCCTAAATATGGAATCCTTGGCCGCCATTATTCTATTTATTTAGGGCACGTTTTTTATACACATCGAGGAAATCGGAGCACTCCGAGCGCAGTCCTTTGCAAGCAGGGTAATTATGGCTCATGTATAATCGTAATCTCGAAATTTCTACAGTTCCCAAAAAGCGAAGTCGCGGAACCAGCTAAATCAGGCGTTAGTAAAAAATAATCGATAGGCTGGGGAATCGGTTCCAGGTCAAGATCCAAAGGGTCAGACAGACAGACAGTCGGACGGCTAATGTTGATAGTACGTGTTTAGAGTTGAAATGGAGATCGAGGGAGGTAAGGGGAGGATCTCGGAGGACTTAGGAAAGTTAGGATAGAATCTGTGAAAGAGCAGTGTTTTCAGTTTTGGGTGAAAAACCTGTGGAGAAATAGCAAGAGGTGATCAGGTTTTGATGAGCTCGTAGGATGTAATTTTGTCGCAATGCAGGAGGAAGTTTGTTCCAGAAATCAAATCAATCAAATTTTGGTTTATTTTTCAGATATGGTAACAATCATGATAAGTAATTAAAGTGATTAGAAATCTCTTAGCTGACTATAACTCGCTACATTTTTTCTAGAATAAAAGGTTCCGGAACGGAACAATAGTTTCCCGAACGCAACGATTATGGGCGGACTAAAATCACGAGAAAAACGGGATTGGGGGTTGTGAGGGTCTCAATAAACACTGAAAACAGTTCAAAAACACTTATATTAAATTAAAATAACTAAATTATTGTTTTTATTATTAAAATTAATAATTTTTTAGTAGCTGAAAAAGGTGCCGGAACGCCGTTCCGGCTGAAAAAAGCACTGCTAATAGGCCTACAAGCATGGGCGTCCGCAAGAATTTTTCTATTAAGATCATGTGAAGATTTCTGTCCTAAAAAGTTATAGAACTAAGCACATAGGCCTATAATTATGTGATTCTATGATTTGTTTTCACAAGCAGTTCAGCTCCCACAAGTTCAACACGCATTCTGTTACGCTCGTCTGTGACGGTATCGCATTGGCTAACACAGGCCCCGCCCACCGTAGTGACCAAGCGGTTGAACTCTGACGCTGAACCGATCGCCAGTCTATCGCTGACTGCCAGACCAGAGACAGCTTAGGGGACTTTGCTGGTCAGCTCTGTATAAGCAGACTCGACACTGCATCTGATCTCATAAGCTCTGTATTAGCGGGTTTGATAGTATTATAACAGAGGTCTTATATAGCGCCCCTTCAAGGTTATCTACTCAGGAGCGCTCCCAGTCCAACCCCGGTCAAACAAGACTGTTTTAAGGCAGGAGTGGAACAGAGAAGAGCAATCAATTGGGGTCAGACGCAGCGCAACTGGGAGCCCATTCCAGGTCGCTGGGCCAGAGACAGAGAAGGCACGGTGTTGCCGGATAGCAGTCCGTGCGCGGGGGACAAGGAGCTCAGCCTGCGCTGTAGAACGAAGTGAGCCACGACGCTGGACAGCCACAGTGGAGCAGCAAAGTTCCCGGAGGTAAGGGGAGCCAAGCCCTCAAGGCACCGCCGAACCAAAGCAGAGACCCGCGGTAAGCAATGCGCTGCGGGTAGGGGAGCCAGTGGAGCACCCCTCGCATGTACTCCGAGACCCGGCCAAATTTGGGGGTGCCACCCACCAGCGGGGCAGCGGTGCGCAGGACCCGATTGAGGCACCTCAATCGGCGGGCTGGTAGCCCATCATATATATATATGGCGCTACAGTAATCAAGGTGGGAGACCACCAGGGCTGTAGTCGAGGGTATACGCGGGTAAACAGCGTATACTCACCTCTAGAGAAATTTGAGAGCGTATACTCAGCGCTGGAGACGAGGGTATACGCGGGTATAAAGCGTATACTTACCTCTGAGCACTGAAATTTTGAGAAAAAGAGAGGTTTTGAAAGGTTTTAGGGCGATCGAATAACTAAAAAAAGGTCATCAACTTTTTCAGAGACGAAATCGTAAAAAGTCCGAAAATTTTAAGAGAATTGGTAAAAAAGTCTGAAATTTTTCTGAGACGAATTCCTAAACAAGGTCTTCAAATTTTTTTTCACCGGTAGCGTATATATACTCACCTCAAATTTTACCACTACAGCCCTGGAGACCACAAAAGCATGGACAAGTGTAGATGCTGAACTAGGAGAGAGGGAGCGAGATATGACCCTGAGCTATCGCAGCTGGTAGTAACAGCTGCGGCAGAGGAGATTAATATGTTGAACAAATGTAAGCTCCTGATCAGGTCTAAGGTGACTCTTAAGTCTCAGACTTAAGCTAGGAAGGTAAAATGTGGGTATTCCTTGGCAAGGGACCCATATAGTCTATCTTTGCGAGCTGCTGACGGGTGCCAAGCCAGATTAGCGGAGTCTTGGCCGAACTGAGCCGTAAGCGATTCGATGACATCCAGGCGTGCAGGGTTTCAGTTGCCTGGCTCATCATTCCTGCTGCAGCAGCACCCTGGACCGCAGGGCAGTGGACATAGGCCTGAAGGTCATCGGCGTATGATTGGCTACGAAAGACTCAGCCGCAAGCAGGGGCCCAGATCAGCAGTAAAAAGAATATATAGAAGGGGGCCAAAGACAGAGCCCTGGGGAAGACCAACAGGCGCCGGGACCCAGAGGGACCTAGTGGGACCATGGGCCACCATAAAGGAACGGCCCCGCAGAAAGTACGAAAGCCAGTCTAAGGCATTGCCAGAGAGACCAAAAGATCTATAGACAGGCGCTGCAGAAGTATGTCGTGATCGACGGTGTCAAATGCAGCGCTCACGTCGAACAGTGCCAGAAGGGTAACCTGGGACTTATCAATAGCCCCATAAATGTCAGAGAGGAGGCGCACGAGAAGGGTTTCCATGGAGTGACCCTTCCGGAAGCCTGACGGATAGGTTGGGACAAGGCAATTCATGTCTAAATAGTAAATAAGTTGGCCAGCTACAACCTTCTCTATAACCTTAGAAAGGAGAGAGACATTGGCTATGGCCCTAAAGTTAGCAGGCTCAGCTGGATCTAGTCCATCACCCTTGAGCACAGGAACAAGGATGGATATTCTGTGAGGCAGGAATAACACCCTCATCGAGGGAGCGGTTACATAGTACTGTACTGAAGTGTAGAAGGGTGTCGACTAACTCCTGAAGGATGAACGCTGGAACAGGATCAAGGTCGCAGGTCTTTGGCGGTTACGTCACGATGATCTTTCGTAGCTCCTCACTGGCTACTGGGCCCAGGGCACACAGGCCACAGCTGGTCGGCTGGAAGGTCGGCGGCGGACAACCTGCCGTGTCCTTACGGACAGAGCGAACCTTGGCTCTAAAGGACTCCAGGAAGGCATCGGCTGAAAAATGCGTCGTAGCCTGGCAGGGAGTCGAGCGGGATCGACCCAGGATGATATTGTAGTATGATCTGATAAGCTTTATACAAGCTGATACTGCAGTATCATCTGATAAGCTCTATGCGTGCATAAGCTGACCTGACTTGACACTGCAATATTATGATCTGATAAGCTCTGTTACTCTGTATCACACGATCTGATACTGCGGTATGTCTAATGTTATGTATAAGGTGATCTGATACTGCAGCATGATCTGTTAAGCTCCATATTACCTGACCTGATAAGCTGATCTGAAACTGAAGTATATGATCTGATAAGCTTTATATAAGCTGATCCGATACTGAAGTACATTAATTCTGATAAGCTTATAAAACTGACACTGACCTTTATTTCACACTCTCTTCAACAGTCCCCTAAAGTTAACAATAGATTGCAAGATACAGTAATTATTCATTATAAAGCTATCTTACAAGTAGCAGACTAATATGCGATTCACAGAGGAGTCGAGGACTAGTATTGCCAAAGTCATAAAGATATCAACTGCACTGTATTATTTAGACAGAATGAGCCTCTGACGTAATTCTCCATTTGGTAATGATACTCCTATTCAAATTTTGTGATTAATATGCAGGCCCGGCTCAAGACATTTGGCGGCCCTAGGCAAACCGACAAACCGGCGGCCCTAGGCAAACCGTCCGAAATTTTAACATTTTCGTCATGGTAATTTCGATTTCGTCCATCTTTTTTGGAATTTCATCTTCGCCTCACAAATGAATGTCGTTACCTTTTTTTTTTTAGCAATTCACGGTTACACCTGCGCGATTTATTACACCACCACTATAAACCAACACTATAATACTTCCATCTAACGAATCATAATTAAATTGAGAAAAATGGAAAATTGGCGGCCCCTAAAAATCGGCGGCCCTAGGCAGTTGCCTATAGTTTGCCTATAGGACGAACCGGGCCTGTTAATATGAAGCGATTACATCATTCACCACATAAATATACCTGAGGGATATGGTCAGCATCACCTTGTCAAGGTTCTTAAAATGTGCTATATGTAAACCTTGAATACACACAAACACATAATGTCGCATGACCGTCATATATTCATTGCATCACGCCATGTATCACAAAATTCCATTTGATCTTGTGCAAAAAGCACATATTTGAGTGATGCTCTTGTCACTTAATTAAAAGTACGAACCTTTCAAATAAGACAACAAACACTATTGTTTTTAGGTCAAGATAAACCCAAAAATATATGGCAGGCTATTATTATTATTATTAATATAGTTATTCCTATTATTATTAGATTTATAAATGCTAAATGCTCTGTTAATCTCAAAGAACTTAACACCGACAAATGATTAAACCTTTATTAGTAAATAATGAACTCATTTCGTAAGACAGTGATGATTTCTTTAGGAATAAAATTCGAATCCAGCGATGAAATGGTGACAAATTAATTTCCAGCCACCAAATTCACATCATTATCTTCACGTCCAAAACAAGCATTTCGTTATAAATGGTTTATCAAACACAAACTTATTCATTCGCTGGTATGAACCTCAATGCAACTAGTTCTCGATTACATATGAACTCTTAGATTTTTCATATGAACTCTTAGATTTCTGATCTAAAATGTATGAGAAATCCTACAAACACTAAAAGCACCTGTATTTCCTAAACCCTCATTCCTATTCTCAGGAATTACATCCACAAAAAAACTAAAAACAACATTAAACACTGATTAGCACAATGAAACAAGAATTAATCAAGCCATAGTGAATGTAAAATTAGTTTTTAATAGAACTTTTACCGATTTAAAAGTAATTAAAATATGACTACCAAATTTAAATTCTCTTGAATTTTACATCTGTGGCCATTTTATTTAATCAAAATTAGGAAAAGAACCACTCAGTCAAGAAGCAGTGATTTATCAGTATGCAGTGACTGACATGTCCGCATAGTGCTTAACATTTGAAGTAGTTCACTCTATTATATCCTATCCACCACACGGCACTTCTTCGAAGACACCTATTCAGAAAACAATTTAGTCCAAATTCAAAATATATTTTTAAAAGTACTAAGAAGGCACTTTATAAATGCCTAGTTACATCACATTTTACACTTGCAAGTCTAAGATGCATACAAAAATAAAATGAAAACAAGTTAAACTAGAAACACGAGACTGTCCATTAAGGAAAGAAAAGAGAGTCTCTTCAGTCAACTGCAAGCAGTCGCCAAAGATTGGAAGTCCTAGCAAAAGTTCACCTCAAATTGTATCATTCCAAAGGTTACAGCCATGTAAACATAAAACATAAAACTTCTACCATATATCAAACTGAATGATCAAATGTCTACTGCTAAATTTACATCTTCACAGGGTAAGTGGTATCATAGAATTATACAGGTAATATACATGCATGTAATAATATATGATGATCTGCACAGTGTAAAAAGCTAACACATTACAAAACCATTTTATCAGAACTCTGGCCATAAAAGCAATTCAGAAATGACAAGTTGCACAATCATTTAGCACCATAACATAGAATTCATATGAAGGCCGCCTCAGATAGCTACAATTCCAGATTTTGAATAAAAAAGAACAATTCAAGAGCTCACAAAAAGCTGCCAGTATTACCCTACAGCCAAAGACAGAAGCAGAGCGGTTGAGGAGAGACTTTGGGCCACCCATCATAGTAATGTCATCTTCCTCCAATTCTTTCAATTTTTGAAGCCTATAATTTTATGCATTACAATATGAAAAAGTTACCATTAGCTGTTGTCAAAATTTTATCACAATGAACTAAAGTCAAAAACCTGAAAGAAATTCATTTAAAAATAACTTAGTCTTAATTAACACTTTAACGACGAGCATGTGCTAAAATGTATGGAAAACTAATCCCTCTCATCGTTAAAGGGTTAACTTCCTGTACAGTGTTTTCAGAAATAAGCATAATTACAAATTAGTCTCTACCATAAAAAGTACATGAGACAGTGAAACGACACAAAATACCCAATGAATTGTTTTGAAAGCAAAGATTAGCAAATGAATACTTTTATACATGTCGTACCCCTAGAAAGTAAAGCATAATACATGCATTACGTGAGCAAAAACGTTCAGAAATAAATGAAATGTGGCACCTTCTGTTTAGGAACACCAATTAAAAGCAAGATCGTTACAGGCCACTTAAAAGGTTTCGTCGTCCTTTGCAATCAGCCCATCATACGCCACATACCCTTTGTGCCGCCCCCGCTTTAGTAGCACTGCATAGACCAGAATTGTTACAAGCAGGAAGGACACGAGTATGATGACCATACCCAGAAGAAGTACAGCATCTGCAATCACAATTACAATACAAACTCAGTACTCATAACCCAGTAAAGGATGCTTAACTATAACACCATTTATTCAGGTCATACTGCTACTGAGGTCATCACGGTCATGGGATCCTGGACCCTTGGATCATTGGATGCCTTGCCAAAGATCATGGCACTGTATAAATATGCAAAAATAGAGTAAATAAATTTTAGAAAGCCAAAACAAGGCAGCAAAGGGTCATGCTCAACTAAGGCACAACGTATTCTGCTTCTGGCCACCTCTGAATATTATTAGCCACTAGGCTGGGACCTTCAGCACATACTTAACACATTAATACACAGCTGGATGTTTGTCCAGATTCGGTGGTATATCAATAAGCAAGACTAAATAAATTAAAAAGAAATTAAACATAGTCAGCATGTGTGATGGACGGTGTTGGGCTATGGATAAGATGTGAGTAACTACAGCAAAAAATATTCAGCCTGGTCAGTACTGAAATGGGTGACCATTCATAGAATGCCAGGCCATCTACGCTAACTCAGACCTTCATCCTTTTTGGGTAATGTAGAAAGTCAAATGCTATTAAGTTGTGCTGTTGTTTCCCCACTTGCTGTGGCTGTTTTCTGCTTCTACTCAATTCACAATCTACATCTGCTTCTTTCTCTAGCACCGAATCAGTGCATCATCCTAACCCCACTCCGCCTGCCTCTCAGTCTTCTCTCCCAACTCTTCTCCCAACCTCTGAATCAGAAGTGTCACGCCTACTAAATTCTCTCCCTAACAAACAGTGTGAACTCGATCCTATTCCCACCTCTCTTCTCAAAGATTGTGCCTCTGTTCTGGTTCCTGTCATCACCAAAATAATCAACCTCTCTCTCTCTACTGGTCGCTTCCCCACCGCCTTTAAGCAATCTCTTGTCACCCCCCTCCTCAAAAAAGCTAATCTCGACAAGGAAAACCTCTCAAATTATCGCCCCATCTCCAATCTTTCCTTTTTATCTAAACTAACTGAACGCATTGTTCTTGCCCGGATGAATGACTACCTTTCTTGTAACTCACTCCTCAACCCCCACCAAATCTGGCTTTACTAAACACCACTCCACAGAAACTATTCTTGTCTCTCTGTATAATAAACTGGTCTTCTCTGTAAGTCATCAAAAAGTCTCCTGTCTCCTGACATATCTGCCGCTTTTGACACCATAGATCACGAACTACTTCTCCTACGGCTGTCCTCTTGGTTTGGCGTCTCTGGCAATGCTCTACTTTGGTTCCAGTCTTACTTGTCTTCACGCTCCTTCTCTGTCAAAGCCTCCAGCCACTCATCACAAGCCCTTCCACTCTCTTGTGGTGTTCCTCAAGGCTCCGTCCTAGGTCCACTTCTCTTCATCCTCTACACTACACCCCTGAGCCGTCTCATAAAATCCTCTTCTGTTGACCACCATCTGTATGCAGACGACACCCAACTCTTCATTTCCTTCTCCCCTAGCTCTTTCTCCACCTCCATTGCTCAACTACTCGATGTGGTCAACATAATCTCTAAATGGATGTCCTCCAACCTCCTATGTCTCAACCCTGCCAAAACTGAATTTATTATCCTTGGCCTTCCAGATCAGATCAAGAAAATCCCCGACCTTTCCATAAACTTACTCACTAGCTCTTCACCTCTCACTTTCACCTCCGACTCACCTGTTCGCAATCTTGGCTTTACCTTTGATCCACATTTATCCTTCTCTAATCACATCTCCAACCTCTCGCGCACCTGCATCATGCATATTCATGACCTCCGCCGCATCCGACCCATGCTTGACTTTAAAACTGCATCCACTATCGCTACCTCCATTGTCCACTCTAAGCTTGATTACTGCAATTCCATTTTTATTAACCTCGAATCCACCCAAATTAAGCGTCTACAACTCATCCAAAATTCTCTCGCCAGAGCCGTCACCAGGACACCTAAGCATCACCATATCACTCCTGTTCTTAAATCGCTCCACTGGCTGAAAATACCTGAGCGAATCCACTTCAAAGTCTTGTCGCTAACCTACAACACACTACAATGCTCCCAGCCAAAATACCTTTGCGAACTCTTCACTATCCAGCCACCCTGGTCTACCCGTTCATCCTCACATCTCACTATCTCCCGTCCCCCAGTCACTACTCGCCTCAAGTTCTCCAACCGATCTATATCCCACACTGCACCTCAACTCTGGAATGAACTTCCTCCCGAATTCCGCATTTTCTCAGTTCCTCCACCAATACCGCCACTCACTCATCGTCATCTATCTCAGGCTCCTCTACTCATCACCCCATAGGCTTTCCACTCCAAATTGAAAACTCATCTCTTTAAGATTTCCTTTCCTAATCCATCTGATCCTCTGCCTTCCAAGCTATCTCATCCTCAACGAAACCCTCCATAACAGCTGCTCTGCCTCTCTCTGGTCTTTCAGGCAACCGGACTCGGACCACCAACGGACATCGATTTCTGGACAACCCCTCAGATACGTCGCAGCGCTCGTGAATAAGCTGGTGCTTTGCGCTCAGCTTTACAGTGGCGCTTTAGAAAATTGGAGATTACGATTCAGCCAAATGACCTTCCAAATTCATGGCACCATGGGGGGACTTCTTTGGAGTTTCTATCATCACCATCATCATCGTCATCATCATCATCAGTTCCTGAGGCCACCTATTAGGTGACACTGGGCACAAGTAAATGATCTTAATTCCTGTGGTCATATGTTAAATTTACTACTATTCTTACATTTAGTACAGGTCTTGTTACATCTTTCCATTACCCGGCTTAGCTGTGGTCTTCTTTGCTCCTATTTCCTTCTTATCTTCCATATAGCACATTGTCAAGAGTACTTAAATATTGTGTCATCTTTACCTTTCTACAATCACGTGTTTGCTTTGACAAAACTGCTCCAGCATGCTTCTTACTGAGGTGAGGCCACACTGTTGACCAAAGCACTTAGAAGAAGTCATTAGCTTAGCTGCTTACTAGAAGCTGGCATGGACTTGGTTTGGCATTCTGCATGGACGTCACCCGGAATAATGTCTTTTGTAATGCGGACGAACTCATCAAACGAACAACTTTCACTGCATCCTAAAATCAAACAACAAACCAAAGTCAGCCAACTACAGATTGAATAAACTCCTTTTAACAGCTGAAATGGTACAGCACACTTAATGACCTATTGAATCAAGACAATTACCAATACAAGGCAATACATCTCAAAATAATAGCCCATAAATATGCATAGCAACAAATCACGTATTACAGTACAAAACATTGAACAGAACTGCTCGCATAAAGCAACACATCCAGTTGCACTATGAACATTTGTCATCTTTGCGCAAGTCCATCGGGTTTGAGTTCTCTAGTTCAGAGCTTCCCAAACTGAATACTAATATTTACTAATTACAGCAATATATTAATTATTGACTGAAAATTAAAAGGTGTTGTTCATTTGTACAATAGACATGTTATAATGCAATCATTGAAGGCCATATAAAAAAACGCCCTATAACGAGGCAGTGTTATAAGTTTATTTTCTATAGGTGAATTAATTTTATGTGTAATATCAGAATTCATGTTGTAATGGCCAATCTATAAATGAGTTCCTGGTGTACCAAATGCATCAACATGGTAAGGAAAGATAGGTTAGGTGCATTCTTCTGTCCTTCAGAGTCACGGCCCTTGTGGTGAGAAGGGTATTAGAGCTGAAGCACAGAAATGACGACAATCCAACCAGTAGACTTATGGAGAGCAAGGCTCGACCATAACTTATCAGTTTATTCACGATGATCCAACTATTGGATGCAGAGATGAAGGCAAATGCACTAACAGTTTGACTCCCAAACATAAACTCTACTAGGACCAACACAGCAGCCTACCTTCTCCACAGAGTTCCTCCTGCTGATCATTCTGAATAAGAATTTTGACGAGACGCACCTTATTCACAAGGTCTGTGATTTTATTTCAAAGTGACAAACAACTGATATCTTACAACAGTGGCAACACAGAATTCTGAAGATTAAATAACACTATCAAGCACTAACTGGTCATTTAACAAAATGCCTGGCAAATTTAATATTATGTTCATGCAGGAGCAAAGTTTTCATTATGTATCATCATTGCAATGTTCTCACCAAACAAACTGAAATACATGAAAAAGACGAATTGAAATACACGAAGACTGTATAAAGATGTTCATGGGGCACCACATCAAAACTGTCAGGAAGAGGCCTGTCCTCACGTGCCAAGGCTGGCTAACAAAAAAGTAGCCAATGCTCCACAAATGTGGCTGCTTCTCAGGTTAGTTTAAGGTACCCTGTTCTTTGTCTTCTGTTTTACATTCCATGACATTTGTAAACAGAATCATGGAAATATTCACCTGGGATTTGGAAAGAATAAGGATCACGAGTTGTGTCGTTCCTGTATAGAAGATGTAGCACATGTTTTCCATCTATTTTGTGAAGCTCCAAGAGAACAGTCGAGCTGTATGGAGGTGTAATTCCGTTGAAGACTTTCAAAGCGCTTAGAAATGCAGCCACTGTGCTATCGTGCTATCAAAAACAAACAATTTAACATATAAGCATGGACAAAACATTGTAATTGTAATTACGACAATTTATATAGCATCGTTGGTAGCAAGCTACTTCTAGGATGCTTCACACAAACATATGCACACTGTCTAGTGTCAACACAAATGCTAATACTCAGAATTTTTACCCAGCAGGTAGGCCCTAAAGTTTTAACATGCATGTCTACAGTGGCAGAATAAAGCCCTGTTGCCCCTTTCCCCTAATTCGGTGATTTAACACCACTCTTGTTACACCAAATTGGCAAGTCACTGAAAGACTGTTGCACTTGGATTGAAATATTGTCCAGTTACAGTACTAGGCTGTATTGCTTGCATTTAAAACAAGGGACCTAAATAAACCATGAAGAGCAACAGACTACATTACAAGTTAATCGATATAAATAAAGCAAGAATTCTGTGTGTCTGTCTGTCTGTCGGTCTGTCTGTCTGTTTGACCGGGCTTAACTTCTACAATTTTGCACCTTTTCACTCGAAACCTTCACTACTGTGTCGGCCTCGGCATCGGACACCCAGTGGAGGGGTCCGCGTACCCCTTTTCACCGCTAACATGGTGAAAATCCCCCAAAACTCTACCCAACCGACCGTCCTTCACGTCCCAGGTCGCCTCTTCCACTGAAAAGCGGTTCTATTTATGGCGCCGGTATTCCCCAACGTCATTAATAATGCGCATAACGACGTTGTTTACTTTCGCACAAAATTTAATTACGATCGATTCGAACTATATTCATCGTTTTACAGCAAAATTGTATGTTCAAAGACTGTTCTTTACTAAGGGCAGTGAGGGCTAGATTTATGGCGTTTTCTTTAACCCGCCAACGCCGGGTTCACCCTCTTCGACTGCGAAGCAGTCAGTCCACGGGAGATTGCGAAGCAGTCAGTCCACGGCAGAGGTCGCAACACGCGACAAGGCGCATACAAGACTGCGAAGCAGTCTCTGCTGTACGCCAGAAGGCATACACAAGACTGCAAAGCAGTCTCCCCCACAGGTCGCCTAAATTTCTTCCTTATTCGCTACACGGATTTAAACTTATACCTAAATTTGTTGCTTATTCGCTACAGGGATTGAAACTTATAACCCCGGGCAACGCCGGGTAAACCAGCTAGTAAATAATAAGTTAATTGCATACGCTATGATCCATTAGCCAATACATTATTATTGTTTCTTTTTGAGCGAGTTTCTTAAAAATATTAGAGATAATACTGTAAACTCTCCGACTCTTGAGATACTCATCACCTGAACTACGGACTACGGCTCAGCTAATAGCGAAAATTACATCCAAACATTGTAATCTTGATAATTTGCCTGCATGGCTTCTAAACCCTCAACCTCAGATCTTTCCCATTACCCAAGCTTTCATTACTAAGCTCTCTCTTTCTACTGGCATACTTCCTTTCTCTCACAAGATAGATAGATAGTGGTCTCATTATCTTTTATAAATATAGGCCAATGTCTAATGTATCTTTCCTATTTATGATGATACAGAAAGTAGTCCACAATCAGCTCTAGTACTGACCTACTCTTACCACTCTGTAAAAAACCTACTCCACAGTCAGATTTCACATGATTCCATGTCATGTAAACAGCTGCTCATCCTAAATACATCTACACTGTCTGCCCATTTTCCTCATTCAGGCACAGAAATCGACCTTAATGCCACTAGTACCTAACTTTGTGTACCTATCCGGCTCAATGATGGCACAGAGGCTACAAAGACAATATGCCTGCAGAGATGACATGCTGTGGACTCTGTCTTTTCACCTGAAACTTAACGCTCACATTGAAAATCTGAGTTAATCTGGATTGAACATTCTTCTATGCTCTACAGTTCACTGAACTCTCATTCTCTACTAATTCCTCTTTAGTTTCCCCATCTCCTAGAGTTCTTTTGGAGTAATGTTTGACTCAACACTCTCTCTTAACCCCCAAAAGCTGCAACTTATCAAACATGCATGTTTAATCTTAGAAGGAGCAAACAGCTTTGCTCTACTCTGGTTTCTGCATAGCAGAAACACTCATACACAGCCCAATTCTGACAAGACTCAACTACTGAAACTCTATACTCCATGGTCTCTGACTGCATACTATTTTTATCTAAAGTCATGCAACACGCTCCACAACTGTATCTTCGACTCTTGTATCTAGACCATACCACACCCGATCTTTGTATTCTATACTTGCTTCCAGTATCTGAGCTCATCTGTTTCATGTTGGAACTTCTCATGTACAAAGCATTTGCAAATCATGTGCCATCTTACTTAACATCCATGGCTATACCCTGCACCTATGCTAAAGGCCAATCCTCTCCGAGTATGTTTCTCCTCGATGTCTTGTCTTTGACCAGAATTCATTCACAGTTGCTGTTCTGTCCATCTGGAACTCTCTACGTCCTCATATTTGTTAATGCTCAAACCAAGAATATATTTAACTTCAAACTGAAAACCTACATCTTCAAGTCTTTTTATGGTTCTTTATGTTTCAAGTTGCCAGGACATTATCAAAACACGGGTTTTATTGCATTGTATTAACTAATCATCTACGTTAGATACGACAACTAACTGGCTATGTAAGAATTGAGATCTGATATGATAACTAACCAGCTAATCAAGAAATGTAACCTTGTAACAAATGACTCATAAACTCGACACCAGTTGAGTCATTTCTAGTTTATTTCACCTTAGGGTCACACCGACCGCTAGGGTTTCTAAAACACATATTATACATAGAAACCATTCCATATTCCAGTTACTTCACTTTACCGTCCTCTGTACATTCACAATGAACTCCAATTAACGTTATATACACCACTTAACAGTCTTTTCTACATAAACGCAATATTACTTTATTCGTCTATTATGTCTACACCAATATCTATTTAACGTTCTATACACTACTCAACAGTCTCTTCCACATAACCGCAATATTACTTTATTCTTAGACGAGTAATCTCTATTTAACATTCTATACACTACTCAACAGTCCCCACTACTCAACAGTCTACATAAACGCAGCATTACTTTATTCGTCTCTTACACGTACTTGTACAAAAATCTCCATTTAACGTGCTAAACACTACATATCATTCTCTTCTACACAAACGCAATTATAGTACACAAATAATTTATCAAACATAGCACAACTTACTTCTTCCCTAGCCACAGCTTCTCACTTGTCCTCCAAGACGTCTTCTCTTCACGGCACTCCCGAAATACGCCCACCTGCACTTATCACGACCACCTCCTTCAACCTACGCTTCACTTTCGCCTAATTTCGACCAGCCCAATCGTGACTAGCCTTAAGCTGTAGCGCTATAAATCCCTATCCGCTACAAACCTACATAACTTTTTCTTACTTGAAAAAGCACAAAATAGCTGATTTGTTCCTCAACTATTTCTTCAATATCTGCACATACCATTCTTAAGAAATATTTGCAAGTTTCAGCTTGAATGTTGGATTAAAACTTTCATTCACAACAATGCTATTTTGAACTATGTGCTAGATGTTAACTCAATTTTCACCACTTCCTCATAGAAATACTGAAACACTGCACAGTGATGTAAAGTTTCGAGGTAGCCAACATAAATTATTGGCCTGCAAAGACCTGTACACTGGCTCTAAAATGATTCCTTTGTTCTGTGGCATAATGCTTATTGTAACAATGGAGGTTAGATTTCAAATGTTGGCCAAAGATGCATGAAAGTGCTAGAGTCAAAAACTTCAAGACTTACTGCTGAGTAGAAGTGAATCTTGAACTTAGATTTCTTTGACATTTGTGATTGCATGTTTTCAATCATTTCTTTGAGCAGTGGACCTAAACAGCAAGAGAAGACGACAGGGTTGTACATCTGATATAGCCATTTTAGAAATTGAATTTAAAGTTCTGAGCATCATAAATACAAACATTTTCAGAGCAAACCAGTAGAAATCTAAGTCAATACATTCTCTAGAGGAAAGAAATTAGAACCATAACCCAAAATATGTGACAATATTACACATTTTTTAAATAAAAGTGTGCAGGAATTTACACTCTAATACAGCGTTTCTCAACCTGGGTCCCACGGCACCCAAGGGTGCCGTGAACCTGCTCTAGGATCCTGAGGCTGGATATTTGTGTGGCTTTTCTGTAAAAAATGTGAAAAACTACTCTTTATCACTACTGACATAGGCCTATATGACTATTTCTTTTAAACTTGAAGTAGTGTAGAAATAGCCACACCACTGCGATTGATATAAGGAATGTTGTTCATCATTAAAATAAAGAAATAGAAGGATACAAATGAAAGTAAGGCCAGGTGCCATTGACTGACTTTTAGTAAGGGTGCCTTCATCTGAAAGTTTGGGAACCACTGCTTTAATGACTAGGTACTTTAATGCAATGTAGAACATTTTATAAAATAACAATTTACACTTTCACAAGCAGAAATTTCTATAAATAGGTCTAAATATTGAACTATACAGTACTTACCAACAACGTTGTGAACTTTGTGCTGAATAAACTATTAACCTTCTTAGAGAAATATGAAAACATTGGACTGAAGAGACAGTTGAAATTGAGTTCAGCATTTCTAATGAATGACATTTCTTAATACAGCACAACACTACCTCCTCTTAATCGTTGCTCTCCAGTGCGGTTGTACTGCACATCAAACTGCAAAGCGTGTATTTCACTCAACTTATCATAAATGGTCAGGCCCTTCCACGTCATGTTCGCCCACGATGGCTCCAGAAGTCCATGAGTTCTCTAGAAAACCAAATACATTGATGAAAATCCACTACCAATATTCACCACCACGCTACCACCTTCATCCCCAGTCATCAGCTGTGTCTGTTTCCAAGACATGAATTTCTAGTGTAAGGGAAAATCATCCAGTTTGACAGACGTTTTTTCCAAACAGAATCAAACGACACCAGACACTCTATATAATGCTGTGTTGGAAAAACCACATCCGTAACATTTTGAGATGATGGTTGTAGCTGCAGAGACTAAACTACTTCAAGCAGTAGCTAGACAAGAGATGCATGTCCTTCACCCTCTTTTTCCACCAACTGCCCTGCGTCATTACGACCTGCGCCCAAGACCCCACAGTTTCAAACTCCCGGCCAAAGACGATCGAAATTATATCCCTCAAATTCTTTACAGATGTTAATATGTTAGTATGCTTGTACAGACAGGACTGACAAATGTTAAACATATTCTAATTTAATCCATACCCACTGTAACTGACTGTGGTGTGTCAGTCTTATTTAGCAATAAAAAAATATCTATCATCTTACAAGGAGTTTGTGCAATAAGGAAGTCATTTTCTACAGCTGAACTACCTAGGACCAATGTCCATGATGGCATTTTATCAGAATTTGTTTCATAATGAAGAGTTATGACATTCAGTACATGTATAACATCATGCAGAATCTTTCACATGGGTTTAATGTTCTACAAGAGATGATTTACTCCTTCAGGGATAGCCAGTCAGTGATGGTGGAAGCTCTGAAAAACTTGGCTTAGGCACTCAAGATTTATATAGCGATTTTTGCGATAAACCAATGAAGCTCCCAACCTGACAAGAGAATACCATATTCAAATAAAACGGTTTTTAAGTGCTTGCGGAATAGAGGCAAAGAAAGACCAAGCAGCCCACGTTGTAGGTTACTATGAACTTATTCCACAAAGTTGGACTGACCACAGAGAAGTCCACTGGTCCTCATTACGTATCACAACCATATCATAATTACCACTGTTTGCATCTCAACTCAACCGGTTTACATTTTCTGTTTATCATAACCTAAATGTGCTAAATGAAGGAAGAAATAGCGCAACGCTGACAAAACAACCTGAACTCACCGCACAGAATATGGGATCAAAGACATTCCATACTTGGGTTATATTTTCATAATGATTGCCTGTTAGATTGGACAGAATTTCATAAAACTCCTGCAGACAGAAACCAAATGCAGAATTATGCCATATTACATCCATTAACAGTCCGCTAGACAATATTTTCCTCTTAGGACAGTGGTTCTTAACCTTTTCAAGGGAGCCGAACCCCAAGAAAAATCCATGACCACTCACCGAACCCCTCAAGTTTTAACAATAATTTTTTAAGTAATGGGAACAAAAGGAAAAAAAAAATTGTACCAAAATGTGATACAATATTAATACATTCAATACAATACATGAACTACTAACAGATAACTAACCGTACCAACACTACCAATTGCATCTTAATGTGTCCTTTGTTGTTGCCGTTTGGAAACAATGTGAGAAATGCGTGGCTCTGTTTTGGAAAGACTCACTCTCATGTCGTTTATTAAATAAAAGTCCAGAAATGAAAATAAAATAGCAAATGATTTTTCACTCACACTCACTGACCCTGAATATGTATATATTTCAGAGGACCTCTGCCGAACCCCTGGCACTGGCTCACCGAACCCCAGGGGTTCGGTCGAACACTGGTTAAGAAACACTGTCTTAGGAGTTACACATACCTCAAACAAAAAACTATACAAATGTATTAATAAGCATAAAACATAACTAAAAATATCACATCACACACACATTATACACAGGTATTTAGGTAAGCTAACCTAGGGGCCGTCCATATATTACATACGCAATGAGGGGGGTCGGATTTAGGCGATTTTGCGTACGGGTGCGAACGGGGGGGGAAGGGGGTGACAAAAGTGTACGTACCCAAAATAAATTTCTAATTATGACGTCCACATTAGCCTATTTATAACTCTGTATTGTCCTATAGTCGTCCGATGGCATTTCATTACATTATATAAAAGCCATGTACAGTTATTCTGTGCTGTCAAAGAGTCTACGAGACACCTATAATTTGTCTATATTGGCCCTTCGATCTGGCCTAAAGTGCAGACAGCCTGGAGCTGTCGAGACACTTTCTGCAGCTGGTCCCGGGGGGGGGGGTGCGTCAAGCGTACGTACCCGGGGGTGTGGAAGAAAGTACACTTGCGAACAGGGGGTCCAATTTTCCCGGAATATGCGTACGTAATATATGGATGGCCCCTTACCTACAACTCTTGAATTTACCCATATATTCATAATCTTACCAATTAAATCAAATATTATACTTACTTATCAACAGTTGTACATCCCACATAACTATTCATAACCTTAGTTATAAAATCAAATAAGCACTTACTCAGATATTAACTACTTCACATACTGGTACCCCTGATCAACAACTCTTAAATAAGTGCATACCTCAAGAAGAAGCTTAAGGACCTTTATGGACCTTTTCGTTATGCATGAAAGCAAGTACAAGTTCATTTAGCAAATATGTAGTGAATTCAATGACAGTATCTTGTGCAGTGCAAATTTCCTTTAAATAAGAAATATAGTACCTGATTTAATTGGTAAAGATATTAATTGTCTTAATGAGTCCAGCCTTAATTTTTTTATTATATAGAATGTCCCAAGTTTCTAAGCCAAAACATAATACAGCATGAAAACTTTATGGGCACCATTTTTAAATTATATAGAATGTCCCGTTGTTGGGCACCATGCCACATTTCAATTCAATAATTAATCGTATGCATATTAGGGTTATAACTTTTTTACAACCTCATGGTCCTGTAGCTTAGTTGGATGAACTTTTGCCTAAAAACAAAGGAATGAACTGTCATTTTCAAATCTTTTGAAAAAAGGTCACCCCGAAATCAAAAAATCGATTCGTGTATATGTCACTGTGTAATGTATTATGTAATATGCACACATAGTGCATACTAACATGTATTATAATACAGGAAGGAATGAGCTAGAAAATTTTATAATATTTGTACAATATTTTGTAGGTACATATAATACTTGTGCAATATTTTGTGCATTGTACAATGTACATAACTGCTTATTGCTAAGAATAAATCGATGTTGCAGTTTGTCTTTCATGAAGTTCCCACATCACTTTGATTGCGCGTTCTGCGCACTGATTACTTCTTGGTATCTGGAGTACGAATGGCTCCTGCTTCCAGTGATTCTAAAATACCCACAATGTTTTTTTGTAAGGTTTCAATATTTCTGACAAGTTCTTGAAGTCATTTTTATTGTAGATCTACATATGTTTGGTAAAACAATAGTCTGCCCAATCATATGAAATGAATCTGCATATCTTCTCCAACGTTTTCCCTGTTGTAAGGATAAGAATGAATGAAAGGATAGCAAGAATGGTTCTTGAATTCCACCTGGCATTGCTGATGTTTGGAATTTTCTTAAACTTAACCAGTGGAAAAAACCTTTTTCCTCAAAGATTCTGAACACCCATGTAACATGGTGTAACAATTTCATGTAATCTAATCAGCCTGCTTTATCGAGGATTTCTTCTGTTCCATTAACAAACTAACTGTGCTTTCAGTTCCTCATACTTGTTCATCAGTTGAGGCATAAGCGGATATTCTACGTTTGGAGACCTGGTGTTACCACCAAGTTCCTCGTCCATGACCACCCTGAGAATCATGTCCAGAACGTGATGCTGGCAACTGATAAATTGTGGTTTGCTGACACCCATGCCAGAGAACAAAAGTTGCAATTTTACAACAACTCCATTCTTTTTCCCAGTGTTAACACTGGTTGTATCAGCAGTGGTCATCTTCGTTGCATTCCATAAGTTAATACAACTTATGGAATGCAATCAAGAACTTTTGCAATTCCTGAAGCAATAGTTTCGGCATCACCATCTTTCAGACGCAGACTTTTACTTCGGTTCTCTCATTCTTCATTACCACACCCTGATATTCATTTTCCTCAATATGCTTGCCATCAAAATGTAAGGATCATTGTTCCATCTGTAAATTTTCAATAATTTCCTCCTTCAATTTAGCAACGTCTTTGGTAGCCTATTTGCAATTTTCTTGTGTGACACTGTAGGCCTATACTGCCACTGAATTTTTTTTTAAATTAACAAGTTCAGTTTGTCCACAAACCTTTCTATATAGACCAATATTTGGATTCTTCTAGAAAATGCTGAACAGTTTTAGGAAGTTCCAAATAGCTGTAAAAGTTCTAAACAGTTCCATAAAGTTTTTATAAGCGCTACTACTTATGAGTAGTAACGTTACATATATGGTGAATCAAACTTTTCATTTGGGGGTGACCTTTTTTCATAACTGAGAAGAATTAATCACTTTTTCAGTGTTTCAAAGCAAAAGTTCATCCATTAATGATACAGGAAATCGCTTAAGTCAAAAAGTTATAACCCTAATGCATATATGTATGATTGTGTGCCTACATTTGCATGTATGTATCAAGACACTTTTACAATAGCAACTTTAAACTAACTCACAAAAGCACTGCCTGAGCCACCCTAAACAAAGTTAAAGTCATTAAGAACAAACAGGCAAACACTAATCAGACAACTTGGAGAACCTAGATTTGCTGGATAACTAAAGGAAAACACCCAGTTATGGGTTCCATCCACGGTCAAAAGTGGATTCCCAATTCCATCAGCCCCACCAGGATTCAAAATTTCTTAACTGAAGGAGTGGCAGACTACTAAAAAGCTATCGTTAACCTACACAAACAATAATATCAAGGAGTGGGATACGGACAGACAAACCAAATGCTATTCAGACTAATCCAAGCCATACCTTGTTCTCTGCTTCTTCCTTCTGAATGTCAGGACTGTTGAGCGCTGCTTGATAGTATTCATCATACTTGGGACACTTGACATCCACTTTAAGCATCTACCAATAAACACAGTGACAAAGCAGTCAGATGAGGTAGTAATAAATTAACAGACTTCCTTTATACCGAGTCACATTTGACTTATTAATTAACTTTGGAGTGGTAGTAAGACATGGTAAGGTGAGGTAAGGCATCAGGTAAATTTATATACCATATTATTTACTCTGCTCAACATACATTTATTTTCTGCCTACCTCATTAGGACAGTCAGATGCCAAGTGTGTGGCACTTCTGAGAGGTAATTAAAGAGCGAAATTTTAAGCATATCGATGCATAGAAAAAATCCACAAAATGCCATTGACAAAGTATACAACAAATAGTCAGTGACAACCATGTTCGAAAGAAATGCACTCGGTCAAAAGATACACATGTTTTGAAACAAGTTTTGGCCCTAGAAGAGAAGTAAACTCAAATCTCTGGATCAGTGTAAGGTCAACCATCCGAAGATTCGCCACTGGATCAGTAACTAAAAACCTCCCTTCACAGGAAATCTACTCACGTAATCGGTATCCTGTGGAACAGTGTGAACTGGAATTGGTTGCCACAGCAAGTCCTTGTTCCAGATCTGGTCACCAGATGGTGGATAAAGTCCTGCCAGATTCGAATAAGCACTCATCAATGTTCGATCATAGTCTGAACTCCGTAATTTAACCTGTCAATAGAAAATATTTATGAGTAATTTATGTAGTCAAGTCAAAATGTACACAGTTCCACTTAAAAGAAATTCCTCATCACTCATGCTAGACTGTGAGAGTCTGACTAGGCTTTATGAGATACTGAATATAAGCAGAGTCCATGGCTGAAATAGTATTTCCAAACTGTCCGTGGTTGAAATAATATTTCCAAACTGGTTGTTGACAACTGATTGCTAGGAGAGCTTAAAAACTGCCTATGCCTGGAATCAGTCATCTCTGAAAGGTGAATGTGACTATAACAAGACAAAATTGTATAGTTCACAAGTGACGAAGCAACAATACAAATCCTTTATATGAAGGAGTTTACTTGTAAATCAATGTATCATGCGATTATATATAGCATCGATGCATTAAATGAACTGGTTTTGTGCATAAATTGTTCCTAGGTTACAATTACTAAGCTTCTAAACTTCTATAACACCCTTATAACACTTGCCATGGTGTCAGTTGATAGTTCACTAGCATATGTTATAGTTTGGATTACATAACAGATTTTCTATGCAGGATGTTTACAAGTGTCTTTTGCAGATCACCTTTGTAGTTTTAAATTTACTAGCCTTGGATATTATTCCCTTTTCTGTTATTATTATCAAACAGATTTAATTTCATCATTATGCACATTGATTTTACCTGGCAGAGACTTCATGGGCGCCCGCAGGATTTTTTGCAGGGGAGGTCAGTCACGGCCGGGAGAGTTAGTTGTGTAATATATAAAATATTAATACACTGTATATATCTTTTCAGCATTCAGAGACACATAACACTGTGTTTCCTTTTCATGTAGGCCTAAACCTTTCGCAGTGGTCTGCACTACATACCGCCAAAGAAAATAATTTTAGCAATACAGAAATGAATCCATACTAGCGCACACTTCAGTTAAATAAATTTAGGCCAATAATACAATCTCAATTCTGAAGTTTGGACTTTGGAAGAGTGTTTAAAAGTTGTGTGAGCCAACCTAAGCCAAGTTACCCAAGTAAGTCGCATACAGACCTAAGGTGGATAAAATTATCCATCATATAATCTATAGGCCTAACTATATTTTTTGTCATTTTTGTCATTTTCTACAACCACTGGAAAAGTGTAAGCCCCCTTGCACACCTTTCACTTCCACTTGCTGCGGCGTCCTCGGCAGGCGCATCTGAATCTACAAAAAGCACACTGCACACCCACCCACCTACAAGACACTCCAATTAAATCCTCCCATGCATGGAGCCTCCTATCTTCGTCAGTTATTCACAGTCCAACTACGCCGCTCAACCCGCTGCTCATCCGCCCTAACACTTCGCCCTTTTGTCACCGCATCGCTAAAATTTGCAAATCGTTGTATAGCCATAGCTGTTCTGCTTCTCTTGAAAAAACTCTCACCAGAATGACGACAAATATCAGATCCTTCCTACGAACTCAACAAAACCTTACCTCTTGTCATCTCTCCACATGGCTTTCACTCAAAACATAAAACACTGCTATTTCACAAACCTTAATCCTCCTCTTCCACTTACTGCTTCAATTCTAAACTTCATCCACCGTAGCCGTCTGACTGCCTGCCAGGTCTGCCTGACCCCTTTGCACTTTGACCCCCTGCCTATAGATTTTGTTTGACTGAGCGCCTGTGAATAATCTGGTTCCTGCGACCTATAGCTTTTGTGGGCATTGAAGTAATCGCGAGATTACAATTGTGATTACAAGTAAAAACTGGCAATTAGCCTACAAGTAAAAACTGTGAACAAAACGGATTTTTCGTGTGTGGAAGAAAGTAAAATTTAAAGGAATATGGCCATCTATAATCCTGTGTGTCATTTTTTCTGATGCTCAGATTTAGGCGAATTGTTTATAAATGCCATCTCGACTCTCGACAGTTTAGTTGTACTTACCATCATATCTTCCAGCTGGTGACTTGGAAAACGACAGATAAGTTTAACTTACTTTAATGGCGGTCCACTAGATATCAATTTTATTAATTTAAAAGTTAGTTACAATCCTCTGTATTCTCGAATTGGGCCTACAATGATGGGATCTCGAAATGAACTGATCTAGTCTCTCTTTCTCCTCCCAATCTGAAAGCCCATTAATAAATATTTTATATATATATATATATATATATATATATATATGCAGTCAACAAAAGTCTTGCATATATATATAATTATATATTACAGCTGTCTTAATGATTACCGGTAGCTGTCCTGTGTCTTATCTCTATGTCCAAGTCCAACCACTCTCTCTTCAGTCTTATAGGATGATATATTGCGCGTGTCACCATCCTCCGCCTTTGAACCATGCAAAGAGAAACCCAAGCTATCTCTCAACAGCCAACATCTGTTTAACCTTTAAGACCGAGAGAGTATATGGTTTCCAGTATCCATGGTTCTCTGGGCAGTTGCCTTAGCTTGCTGACCCTAAGGTCAGGGCTGGCATTGCCCGGCTCTAGGTAGGCTTAGGTTCCATTAGGCTTATTGTGTTATTTCTATTAATTCTGTAGTGCATCAAGTCTGGGGTTTCTCGTCAACCGCCAGCACTTGCTGTTGCTTTCAAACTCAGATAGTAAGGTTTTCAGTAGGCCTATCCGTGATTCTCTTGGCAGTCACATCATGATTTCCAGGGGGGTCACGCGACCCCCCCTTGACCTATGCTGCGGGCGCCCATGGGCAGAGTCCATCAACAGCACCCTTGATTTTGGTATTTTTCTATTATTAATATTTATAACGTGCACAAAGAAATGACTCAGAAGCGCATGCAGCAAGTTGCTAATGTTGCAAAATGCTGACTAACTTCACAGTGACCACTGACTGAGTGTAATTAGTTTGGCAGTTTAAAATCCTCAGAATAGATAAGCAGTCCCTTACACTGGTCTAAAGAAACTGTCATAGCTGTGAAATGCTAGCAATTTCATTTTCCTAGCTGATGGAAATGACAGAGTGTGGCTGGCCTTCCTTCTCACTGCCTGATTTCCCACCGACAAATTACGGTCAGTGTACTTATTATTCCTGATATGGCTATGGGCACAAGACAGGCCCTTAGCCAGAAATAAAGATTAGGGCGTCCAGCAGCATTCAAAGTCGTGACCGCCCGATGCTGCGACCGTACAAGTCCGACTGCAAAAGTCTGCAATGCCCCTACACTGAATAACGTTTGGGTTTTGATCACAATTATAACAATTTTGTTTTATATACAGTGATACAAACAACAATCTGTTGACTTCAGATTGTAATTTCTAATTCCCTTACCTGATTATTATAGCCTTGGGAACAGACGTTACTTGTTATCAATCCAAACCCCTATAATTATTCATAAGGTCAAGGTATTTATATACCGGTAGTCAAATCAGTTACCAATTGCCATGAAACAATCTCATCTAATTGGCACTTAATTACACGTATCCTAAATCATAAAGAGCTGCTAGAAAAGTGTATCTTATGTGGGAAAGGAACATCGTTACACAGATGAAGGGGAATGGATTATACATTACAGCCTATCACATTTAGGACGTGCACAATTTATGCCCGTCCAAAATGATTTTCAGCCGTCCAAAGGACCGCTGGACGGGTGGCTGGCTAAGGGCCTGGCACAAGATGAGCGGAAATCTTGAAACAAATTATACCTTGTTGGGTATGCGATCTCCAACCTTACAACTGACAGTTCACACACCAAATACTGGGTTATCGAGCAGAGATTATCTGCAAAACCAATTCCACTTATGAGAGTCATCATAAAATCCAGAGGCTCAGATATCCATTCTACAAAGTCAGGGGGAGGTACAATCCTCTGTACCTGCTGCAACTTCTGCGTGGCCTCAAATTTTAGCCTTGTATGTAGGCATCTTCCAAATTTCAATATGAAATTAAACCGATAATTTTCTTAGGAAAACTGACCTCGTAGCGACTGTAGGACGAATTGAGAAGCCTGTACGGTTCACCTTCCATGTAGCGTTTTTTGAAGTATTTGCCGAGTTCAAAATGCTGAACCATGCCTTCCTGCAATCAAGGATGCATGGTCAGTGTTACAATAAACATTATGTCACAGAACACAGGAATCATCAAGTATAGAGTTCTTTCTCCTAGGTTTGATTCTTGGTGTATTACATGAAAGTAACAATATTTCATCACCTCCTTAGACACTATTTACATATACAGGAACATGCAGGTTAATCAGTCTGCAGAGAAAGTTTACGCCTATTGTTGGAATGTTTTGTCATGTTCATTGTCTTGAAATTATAAAATAAAAAAGCTCATGACAGAGCTGAGAAGACCATTGTATTTATAAGGTTGTAATAAATAAGTGACTACCTCATCACCTAGAAACATCAAAAGAAGACCACAATGAACCCGAAAATCAATGGACGACCTAACCTGCGTGAGCTGACTGAATCCCTGGGGCCAAGCAGATTCCGAAAGAGGGTTGGTTGGAAAAGTCTCACCTGGACTACGATCACCATGCCTATAGAGCTAAAAGTAACCAAAACAATAACATAATACAATCTGAACATTTTTCAAAGAAACACTTAATTTGAAATCACTGTTGAATAACATAACACTCAAGTGAATAGTAAATGGTTAAGCAAACTATCTTATTATGTTGCCTGGATCAAGCAATGCCCGTTGTTTCCTGGTAAACATATTTCTGGATGAAGAAAAGTCAATGACAAGGGACTGTTCTAAATTATGAATATGGTAAAACCTATGTTTAGCCTGCCTGTGGCCAATCATGTATTAACAATATGGCTGCCCCATATTGTGTGAGAACAGCACTGATACTACTAATAGTTCTATACAGTTATTCACCAGTAAATAAATAAAAAGGTGAAGTACCTTAAAAAAACTTCTGCTGGTTGAAAGAAATCATGAAATCAAGTTTCTATTCTTCACAAGAATGTTTGAGAAAAATGTTTTCACAATGAAATGCACTTCGCTGAAATCTTGAAGATAAGTTGGAAACAAACCGTTCTTCTTCAACGCTGTCTTTTCAGCTAGTGTTTGGTATGCATCAATATGTTCTCCATATTTTGTGTGTGTACCTTATCATCCTATGGCTTAAGAAAGTTCCGTTCATACGCAACAAAATGCATAAATATCCACCTTCCAAGTTCTTCAGCAAGCCACTGCTCTGCACATGTCCATATCTGTTCACTTACTTACTTGGGTGTTGGAAAACTGCTGTGTATAGCTTGCAGCATTCAACTCTCTTGCAGTTATATTTAATTACGATCAGCCACAGCCATCCAAAATAAGCCGAATTCCCAAAAGTAGTTTTCTACCAAGCGTTCGATATCTGATATCCTCAAAACTAGTACTGACTCAAATTCCCGAAATAGAATGTGGACTATACAAGACATCTCCAGAATAGTAGGCCCCTATATCACACTTGTTTTCAAACAACGGGAAACCAACTCACTCATCTTCACCCAGGCGGAGCGATCGGAGGGTGACCTGGAGCGTCTCCAGCCGACGGGCCTGACACCACAGGGTCCGGCACTCTGCGTTGAACCAGGCGTGATGGAAAAAACCGGTGGAGACGGGCGGCGCATTGCGACATCAATGATTGATGCCATGATTCAGTTATTAAGAGATCAATACCGTGTGTAAGTAAGGTGTCCGCGACAGCCACGTACTTGTGAGCGAACATTCCATGTAACTAGGCGAATGCCACTCGGGGCCTAAGATGGCGACAAAGGCGTAGAAGGAGGTGAAGGTAGAGCCGGATGAGGAAACGGAGGGCCGTACACGTCGAACAAATGCCAGAAGCTAGTTCAAGCTACAGCTGCAGCTGCGATCGTTCTCTGCCACTGCCTGAAAGAGCCACGCATCAGCAGTTTCGGCCAACTGGTTGGCCGTAAGATCGGGTACTGCTAAAAAGTCCTCCATGTTTCATTCGAGTTATCAAGCGTACAATTTCACGAATTTACATTAACATTAATTTCACGGTCATCGTTCTGTCCTCTGTCAGCATGCCCACATGGAGCGGAGCCCATATTCCCTTACTGGACCCATATAGAGCTCATATGGGTTCCATCTAATGCCCACGGAAATGATGACACGGTCAGTACAGTATGCGATAAAATTCATTATTGTTAGGTAATCAGTTATGTCCACTAGACATACCTGATTACATGAGAAGTCGATAGCAAGTCGCTAAGTCAGTCGATAAGTCTAAGCGACTTAGTCAGTCGATAAGCATGCGACTTAGTCGACTGAGTCGCTAAGTCAGTCGCTAACTCATCAAGTCAGTCGCTAACTCCTTAGCGACTGACTCCGGGGACTATAGTAATACAGTTAAAATATGCCCTGCATGTATCAGAGTCTTTAAGGTCCTTTAACAAGGCTGCATGTAGTTCCGCAGTGCGTCGACGGAATTTGTTCGTAACTTTTGTTTTTGACCCGTCAATAAATGAGTCATCAGTGATGACGATGATGGCCTTATGATCTGATCTCACCGTTGAGAAGACTATGCGAATATTATAGACACCCGGTTTAGAGGTCATAAGCATGTCCAGGACATAATTGAAGGGCTTGCAGCAATAACCAGTACGTATGTCGGACTTTTTTAGTTTTGGGAAAATGGCTTCAAAGATTTGACACTTCAAACTGTTGTATCTAAGCCATTTTACGAGATATCGACAAGCTGTTTGAAACACCGTCTGAGTTGTTATTGTCTTTCACGAAATTATTACATAATGCAATGCAAAAGATAACTTTAACGTTTTTTTCACGACATTTTGCTTCATACCTGGTTATTGACACTCAATAACCCAACATCGCCTGCTGTTAGTCGACATACCTTATTCTTGCACCAAATGGTGACTAGCACACAGTACAAATTAATCGTGCAATAAAAAGGTAAGTCATCATAGCTACATTACAGTAAGAAAAAAATAACGCAAAATTAGTGAATTGTAGAGTAAGTAATAGTCAATAACCGGGTATGTCAAATAACCTGATTATTGCACCGGTTTTAATACAAAGATTACTCGAAAAAGCGACAATTTTTGTTATCATACCGGGTTATTGCACTGGAGTAATGCTGCCGGCTGCTAAATACCATATGTCGACAAACTTGTTTATCCAAAAGCCAATTCAAAAATAATCAGATTTGCACCAAATTTGCAGGGTATATAGAATACAATATTCCAAGCACGCTGGCATACTTTTTCACATAAACCAGGTATGTCGACATACCTGGTTATTGAGGCAAGCCCCTCAATTATCACCGCGGGCGGGTTAATAGACTAAGGGCGTGAGACCGGTGCGTTCTGAGACTTCACGGACGTCTAATTTATTGAACTCATCTCCAAGTAAGATTTACATCGGGTTCATCACTCGATATAGTCTTATACGTCGGTATAGGCGGGTGGTAAAGCGAGCCAACAAGACCTAGTGTTCGTCCTTTAGGAGCATCAATAATAACCAGTGATGTAGTACTCGAGTCCGGCCAAGGACTCGAGTCCGACTCGAGACCGATTTTTTGCGGACTTGGACTGCCACGACTCGGACTTGGACTCCGACTCGAACCCTGGACTCGAATTTGACTTGGACTGCCACGACTCGGACTTGGACTCCGACTCGAACCCTGGACTCGAATTTGACTCGCTGACTCGTTTTTTCAAGTCACAATTTCTGGGCAGAACAGGCAACTGTATTGCCATGTCACGGCCAAGAGCCCAAGACCACCCCTCATGCGAGAACTGACGTGAATACCCGGCCGACCGTCGCTACAGGCATCAGCCAGAACAGGTGGAACTATTCCGGCGCCCACTAGTTCCTTCTAGCAGACAATAGAAACTAATGAAGTGAAGACGAGTATCATGAATAGACTGGGGTATAAAACAGAGGGTCTCTATTCGCCCTGGTATAGGCATCTACAGGCCTATAGGCATAAGCCAGAGCAGCTGGAACTATTCTGGCGCCTGGTTGGCAGACAACAGAAACTAATGAAGTGAAGACGAGTATCATGAATAGACTGGGGTATATGACTGGGGGAACGGACATTATCCCCCCCGGACATTATCCCCTCTGACATTATCCCCCCGGACAGAATCCCCCCGATTTTAGCTAGGACATTTCCCCCCTGGACAAAATCTAATCGGCTATGGCATTTATAGGCGAACACCGTGAAGGGTATGACATTGAAGAGAACGGTCAACTGGATACTAGGGGTTGTCGATTTGTAAATATATGATATGTCTTCAATTATAATGCTAAAATGTGCATGGTATTATTAATTTATCGCTTCGAATTAGAAGAAACTTTCGTATCGCTCTTTCCAGTGTAGAGGAGCGAGGACGTGATAGCCTATGCCACCGCTGCGCTTGTGGCATTTACGTTCTGGCTGTCCCTACCTACTGAACTTGTGTCTAGCAGTGGAAGAATTTTTAAGTGTCCCCATGGCCGTGCCAAATTATCGAACAAAACTTTATTTAATTTAGTGTTTTTAATGTGAAATTTGGGTAAATTACGTTAAAATTCTTTCTACATATAATTATAGTTATGTAACTTATGTTATCTTTCTATGGCATTCAATTGCGTCGTTCAGTGTATTTTGATAAGGATGGACTTGGACTTGGACTCGATCTTTAGTGACTCGGACTCGGACTCGAACACCTCATGACTCGGACTCGACTCGGACTCGGCTTAGATGGACTCGGACTTGACTCGGACTCGGCTTAGGTGGACTCGAGTCACTCGACTACATCACTGATATAATAACCCATCATAGGCGCCGACTTTTGCTTTTGTCTCAGGGTGCATGGGTCCCTCATCCCATTTCCCTACCCTTTCCCCTCCACTCCCCTCCCCTTAAGTAGGTATACGTTATAGCGGATTTTCGGAGGAGAAAAGTGTTTTCTTGTCAAGGATTAGGCCTAGGCCCTATTGGAAACTCACGTGACGATGACTGACATAGTTGTGCAACCTTACTGCTTACATGTTCCGAAATTTGTGCATATACTTTGTACAATTCATTCATTGATTCATGCATTCTGATAATTTTTATAGCGCCTCTTTAAGAGACCTACTCAGAGGTCCCAGCCCAGCCACAGCTAAACAAATTTAATGTGATTTGAGAAACTTACACAAAGCAGGCAGGTTTAACCGAGGCAGCAAGCGCAGGTTTAGAGGGAGGCCATTCCATATGGAGGGCCCCACAACCGAAAAGGCCCGACACTGTCTAACGGAAATGTGAGCACGCGGGACCAAACACATTCCCCCTTGCCGAAGAGCGGAGAATTCGATGGGCTGCAATGTCCGAGACATGTCGACAAAGATCAGACAGGTAGAATGGTGCACAGCCAAGAAGGCACCGCCAAACAAGTGCAGTAACTCGATAGGGGATGCGATGCAGAGGCGTAGCTAAGGGGGTGCAGAGGTACATGTACTAATTTATCCCAACTAAATTTATAATTTTTAATTTTGGCGCCCCAAAATATCCAGTTTTACCTTCACTACTTACAAACCAGTTGCCAGATATGATTTTGGCGCTCCATTGAGCACTAAGGGGGCACTACATACTCATTAAAAATGACGATGTATTTGGAAAATGTTAAATAAATAAAACGGGGGGGGGAATTTCATAGTTCGTCCTCGGCGCAAAATATCCTAGTTACGCCGCTGACGCGCTGAGAAACAGGGAGCCAGTGAAGGACATCACGCAGAGGCCTATATAGGCAGAGACAGGAGCATGTTTAGGAAGGTGGCCAATGAGGCGAGCCGCTGAGTGGAGAACCCTATCAAAGCGCCCTATTAGCTTACGAGGCAGGCCTACAAGTACCGCACTGCAGTGATCCGGTAGATGATGCAATGTTGGGTATTTGTGTGGTAGTTGTGCTGATCAAGTTGCGAGAATACTGCTTAGGTTTTAAAAGAAATTGAATTTAAGGTCCGAATTCTTCTGGGTGCCAGGCACCCACTGAACTTTCTCAGTGGGTGCATTGACCCCCAAGGCTCCCAAGAAGTCGGCGCCTATGTAACCCATAACAATTCAAAAGTCTCGGGATTCGCTATTGATGATGCATGTCTTGACAGGATAGCAACTCCTCCCTTACGGCCCAGTCGATCACGGCGGAAAAGTTGGTGGTTTGGATTAGTAAACACACCTGGAGTCTTTATGGTGACTTTTAAGATAGGTTTCTGTGATGATTGCCACATCGACATTATAAGTAATGATATCAGAATGAAGTTGTTCTAACGCGTGTCACTTCGCTAGAGAGCGCACATTGATGATAGGCCTATAGATGGTGAGAGGAGTAATTGTCCAGACTGATTGAGGAATTTCATGATTAGGGCCTATTGGGTTGGGAAGTCCGACCTGCACTGGAACCGATTTCACTCCCCCCCGCCTATCGATTTTGATTTGACTGAGTGCCTATCGCAATCGTAATCTCGAAATTTCTGCAGCGCTCCAAAAAGCGAAGTCGCGGGAACCAGCTTATTCGCAGGCGCCGAGTTAAATCAAAATCCATGGACGGGGAGGGGAATCGGTTCCAGGTCAAGATCCAAAGAGGTCAGTCAGGCAGGCAGTCAGACGACTAAAGTGGGTGGTGCTTAGAACTGAAGCGACTGTGAATAAACTGCATGGTTGTCGCGATTTCTCTGTTTTGGGCGCTGTAGAAATCTCGAGATTGCGATTACGATCCATCCCCGCCGTTACACACATATTCAGGCATACGCACATCGTCTTCTTATTCACGTGTTGACGCACATACCAACATTGAAACATTCACTAAATCACACAGGCCTGCATATGCACGCACACGCCTACTTACATGTTAACGATAAATTAAACACACGATCGTTAATCATGATGAGGAGGTTATTGATTAGCAACAAATTTGTCGTCGCTTTCAGCTGTTGCTAAAAATCAATTCGTCACTGGTATTTCACCAAGAAGTTGCCGACCGCCTAAGCGCATGCTTCAAAGGTAGGCGTAGGCTATAGTATTGCAGGTCTCAATGCGCGTATGTAGCCTATGTATTAATCCATATATGCGACAAAGTTTGTTTAAGCGCCTTTTAAGGTTTTAATTTTTTTTACCCGAGGTAGTTATAATCCCTCAGGTCATAGGCGTAGGGGAAATTTCAGTGGTGGGGGGGCAAGATTTTACATCTGCCCGAAATAAAAATAAATTCCGAATATTTGGCGTCATGCATTTATAGTTACTCACGTCACGTCTCTAGAAGAGCAAAGAGTTTCTTGTCTTGAGTCTACCAAAAGTCTCGATGGTTCGGCCATTACAAACTTATATTTCTAACTTCTTAACTTATGCGGTTGGTTATAGTACGCAGACTGAGTGCCTGCAAGGTTTCTCCACTCTTGGAGTGCCTGTGATGCCCCACACCACCCCACACCGACCAACACGACTCACCCTAACTTGATGAGAAACGGGCAAGGGAGATGTGGACCCTATTAAATTACACCACGCGAGGGCCGTTAAAGGTACGATATGGATGACGGAGAACACAAGATTCCCACATCTGGCTTTAATCAATACAAATTACACACTCATCACGATAATACGGGAACGCAGGGGCAAACGTAGAGGGGTAGATGGACGGTGGTCTTTTAGACCTTAGTCCTTCCCGTGCAGGTCTGCAAATCGGGCGACGCATCTGCTCCCCTCCCCTCTGTCCACTGCCAGCTACTCCGCCTCCTCCCATGTCAGCTCCAGATATCTGAGGAGGAGGCGAAGATGGACGATGGTACTGACAGACATATAGATGTGGGGAAGTATGTATGGATATAGGGTGCAGGGTCCGGGGTAGGGTGGGTATAAATGGGTATATATGTATGTATGTGTGTGCAGGGGTATGTGTGTGTGTGTGTTTGTGTGTATATGTATGTGTATGTGTATGTACGGATGTATAAATATATATATATATATATGTTGTGGTGGTTTGCGAGATAGTAGCTACTAATTAATTATCTAATACTATTCCAATTCGGACAAGTTGGAGCTAGTTTGTTCAGCATTTTCCTCAGCGCCTAATTGCCCGAAAAACAGAAACGCCCGAAATTTGGGGGGGGGGGCACTTGCCCCCTCTGACCCCCGCCTCCTACGCCTATGCCTCAGGTTGTTCAAAACTATATCCGGAGATAATATGATGTTACTGTGGAACGGCGGATCACTCGACAAGTTCTGGCCGCTGGCCGCAGGTTTCAATACGGCGCCACTTAACTCTTCCGCAGCCATTGCGGTCGAAAACGAAATACCTGCATGCATACAGTTCCTACATTATATACATACATACATCCAAACTTAGGCCTACATACACGTTAATGATGCCTCAGACTTAAAAATCGTTATCCTATAGGTAGCGTAGTATAAAAGTTTGGTTTGAAATGAATTGAATAGCCTACTCTTTAAAGCTCAAATGTTATCCACTTTACTAGCATTCTCTTATCGACATCTAGCATAAATTATTGTTTCTGTTAATTGTAACCTTAATTCTGATTATGCTTGGAACTGTAATTAGAAGTTTCAATATCGTCTACGCCACTTCAATCCAAAAAGGTCAGATGAACCTGCAGGTGATTGTTACATATTAGACCATAACTGTACTGTCTATAGGTCGTAATCATAATCTCAAATTTCAAAAGTGCTACATAAAGGCGAATCGCATGATACCAGCTTATTCACAAGCGCTCTGTCAAGTCAGAAGGGTCATCCAGAGAAAATAGAGTGGAGATCCAAGTCCGGCTGGTAGAAGATCAGAGAGAGAAGGCAGTTGAGCTGCTAAGGCGGATTCCGTCTGGGAAGAGTGAGATTGGAAGGCGGAGGACCGGATGGACCTCAACAGGAATTCTGGAAGAGGTGAGACTTTAGTTTGACGTGGAAAGCCTGAGGTGAGGTTTGAACTCGTACATTTCGCACAGAAAGGCGAAAGACCTGCCAATGCCTAGCTCAGTATAATATGACACATCGCTGTATTGATCGATATGAAATGCTATACAACGATATGACAAGTGCAGCAAAGGCGGCTTTAACCGTTAGATGTATGGCGCATTCAGTCGTTAAGAAAGACAGGTGGAGAGCTGAAGGAAGTAGGAAACATATACATGTCAGCAACGATAGGGGATACATATGTCTTCGATTAGTAATCGATATATTTCTCATCTATAACAATCGCATGCAGATGTATGCATGCAAACCGCATTGTAAAAGTAGCAGTCATCTGAGGATCAAGCAGTTGTCAGTAGTGTCATCGTCAGAAGAAGTCTAATCGCCAGTCGTCAGTATGAAGGTTGCTTGTTTAGCCGTCATCATAGGGGTTCTCTGCATGCAGGTTCCTGTCGATGCGCAGAAGATGTACCAAGATATTCTGTGGGCTACGATGAAATACTTCGCATCCACACTCGGCATATATTGTAAACTGAAGACTATTTCGACTGAAAAGTCATTCACGGTGAGGACTTAATTTTATGTGTGGTTGCGTAAAATTAAAATGGCCCGACTTATAGGCCTACAAATTACAAGCATGAAGAGATCGAAAGAGTAGGCGAAGGAGGAAAAAGATGAAGACGAGCAGAAGTTTTTAAATCTAGTAGGCCTATAATAAAATGTACATGTACCTGATAGAACATTTTATTGAATAACATTGATGGCTTTTAAGGTTCTCCTTTCTATCTATCCAGTGCTTTTTTTCTAGAAAAAAAGGTTCCGGAACGGAACAATAGGTGCCGGAACGCAACAATTATGGGCGGGCTAAAATCACGAGAAAAACGGGATTGGGGGTTGGGAGGGGTCTCAATAAACACTGAAAACAGTTGAAAAACACTTAAATTAAATTAAAATAACTAAATTATTGTTTTAATTATTAAAATAAATAAATTATTTTTTAGGAGCTGAAAAAGGTGCCGGAACGCCGTACCGGCGCGTTCCGGCTGAAAAAAAGCCCTGTATCTATCTATAATTTAAACTTATATAGCACCCCTTTAAGAAATCTACTCAGTGGCGATCCCAACCCAGGCCCAGTAAAAAAGAAAGGTCTTAAGAAGGCCATAGAAAGTACCTGAGACTCAGCATAGGCGCCGACTTTTGCTTTGTCTCTGGGTGCCTTCACTGCCCCCTCTCCCTTCCTTCCCCCTTCCCCCTACCCTTAGGTAGGCGAGTTTTAGCATATTTTCGTGGAAAGAAAATTATATTCTTGTCATGGGTTACGAGGTTAGAAAAAAGTATTGGAAATCGGTAGCATTCGGACGTTCCAGTGTTATAAATTTATTATTTTAAATAATGAATAAATTATTTATTTATGTACGGGCTGTGACTGTGAGATCATGCAATGTTGGGTATTTTTGTTGTAGTTGTACTTCTCAAGTTGCGAGATTACTGCTTAGGTGTAAAAAATTTGAATTTAAGGTCCGAATTCTTCTGGGTGTGTGGCACCCCCTGAACTTTTTCTCTGGGTGCATTAGCACCCAAGGCTCCCAAGAAGTCGGCGCCTATGCCTGAGAGGTCCCTATAGGGAGGGAGCGAAGCGAAAGAGGGAGGTCATTCCAGACGGCAGCACCCATCACGGAGAATGCCCTACGTATACACTTTCATGATATGAACTGATTAGGTTTCTATAAATCATCCATAATAAGTCTTCTGTAGCGGTTCGTAAATGCAAGCATTCTTTGTACATGTAATAATATTATTATGCATTTATTAAGCACCACTGTCCCTACACAGTAACCGTCTCAGACGTGGCTCGACCCTATACTCTCCACTCTACAAAGCGAGCGCTCTAACCAATCGGATATACCATGTCCCGCATAATGTCATCACTGTCCGTCTGCACTTTGATAAATTTATCCTTCTCCTCACAACACCCCTTGTGAAGGCAGAGGCTTCACTTGCACTTACATTTACCTTTACACTTACATTTACATTCACATTTTAAAGGTACAGTTGCATTTACATTTATATTTACAGTTACACTTACATTTACATTCATATTTACAGTTACACCTACATTTACAGTTGCATTTGCAGTGACATTTACATTTACATTTACATTTAAAGTTACACGCTACTTAGAGCTACAGTTACATTCATATTTACAATTGCACTTACATTTACAGTGACATTTACATTCATATTTAGTTACACTTACAACTACAGTTGCTTTACATTGACATTTAAAGTTACGCTTTAACTCAAACGTTGTGCAGCAGTCGAGGCTTGGACCAGCGGATGTTGACATCAATGCTTCTGACCTTCAGCCTCCGTACCGTCAGAACATAGCCGTAGGGCCTAATATAATAGGCTATTATGCTGATTTCACCTATCTCGTCATCGGCGCTGCCTCAAGGGTCAGCGGGGATGAGAAACTATAGCCAATGTAGATGTAGCTGCTGGGTTGAAAGGAACAAGCTACGTTTGAATCCGCATAAGATCAGAGAGATGCTGTTTGTCAGGAAAAAGGAATTACTGTCCCCCGCTGATGCCAGAAGTGGCGCGTGTTCTAAAGATGAATATTCTGAGTGTCACCATCTCTGATGACCTGAGTGCCGCAAAAACATAATATTATAGGATCGAATTTGTGACGCATTTAAGTGTTTATAAAAAGAATAAAGCATACCACTAAGTCCAAGCAAGTGATATTTCAGTCTTGAAAAATAATTACAGTTTCAGTTTTAATTCAGTTTTGGGTTCGTAATTTCTATTTCAGTCCAAGTGTCAGTTCTGAAATAATTTCAGTTTTTATTACAATTTAAGTTTTCGTTTCAGCTAGGCCCTACTGGAAATTTCAGCTTCAGTTTCTACATAGATAGGCTATATTTGCACATATAAACAACATGGGCGTACAATTGATTAGGCATATATATATTACCAGCTGTTAGCTAGTAGAAACACTGTTCTGCCATTGTTTACTCGGAAACCGCGATTAAAACAAGCAAAATATTAAGTGAACGAAGTCGCTAGCAGTCGATAGCTTAGCGACTGGTTTCGACTTGAGGGCTTAAAGGCGGCGGCGGTGGCGGATGTCGGCGGCGCCGGGGACTATAGTCTATCCGCCTCACTCGCGTCTACGACTGACTTTAGCGGTCCATGGAAGTCTCCGTTTAACATATATTGAGGATTTTTGTTTTTCTTACTATTTCTTCTTGTACATGAATGCGATGTGCCATTCTTATATAAAAACGAATATATATATATATATATATATATATATATATATATAATATGTATATAGTATCTTGCATTTACACTTACATTTATATTTACAGTTACACCTACAACTACAGTTGCTTTACACTTACATATAATATATATATATATATATATATATATATATAATACTTGCATCTACACTTACAGTGGCGGCGATCTTGTTTGACAGGTGAGGGGGACATTTTTGAGCGTCCGAAGGGCGGTCGCAAAAACCTCGCAAAATTTCAGAATTTTGCTCTGAGAATTTCAGAATTTCGGCATGTTTTTGAAAATTTCTGTTACGAATAAAGTTGATGACCTTTTTAGTCATCACTACATTCGATGACTTTTTCTGAGCAATTCGCCTCACAAATTTTTGTGACTTTTTTGGGAAATCCTTCGGGGGGGGACCAAACGTGTCTAGATTAAACACTGGACTTTTTTACTTATCTGGTCAAAAAAAGGTCACAAAAATTTCTCGCCCTCGCGCGCAATAACATTTTCTTACCTTTTTTGGTGTTTATTCAAAATGTGGGGGACCGATGTATGGCGTAACAGTGGGGGAACTTGTCCCCCTCGACCCCCATGATCGCCGCCCATGTACACTTACATTTATATTTACAGTTTCACTTACAACTACAGTTGGTTTACATTTACATTTACAGTTGTATTTACAGTTACATTTACTTGGTTGAAATTATCGTGTTCACTTTTGTTTTTTACTAGGAAGCTGATTTTCCTGCGGAGTTCTATTTCAATGCAAAAGTCATATGCAGAGATGGAAAAGCAAGTGTTGTTCTTTAGTTTAATAAGAAATGTGTATGTGCGCAGGTATTTGTAAGGAAGCCTGCAAGCTTGAATGTATGACTGTATGTATGTGTGTATGTATGTATGTATGTATGTATGTATGTATGTATGTATATATGTATATATATATGTATATATATGCCTATGGGTATTAAATTATACAAGTGTATTACGTTTACAGAAAAACGCAGGGATTAACACTGAAGGGAGCACTGATTTGACAAATGACCGCGGACAATGGAGATCATTTATTCCAACACTTACAGTTCCTGCCGCCAAATGGCTGGCGGCAGGAACTGAATATGATGATGATGATGATGATGATGATGATGATGATGATGATGATGATGATGATGATGATGATGATGATGATGATGATGATGATGATGATATGATGATATGATGATGATGATGATGATGATATGATGATGATGATGATGATGATGATGATGATGATGATGATGAGGAGGAGGATGATGATGATGATGATGATGATGATGATGGTGATGATGATGATGATGATGATGATGATGACGATAATGACGATGACGATGATGATGATGATGTCTGTGTCTGTCTGTCTGTCTGTCTGTCTGTCTGTCTCTCTCTCTTTCTCTGTGTAACAGTAAATGTAATCATCATCATCGTGTACTAATCCGAAGCGATTGCTAACGACAATTGCCCTGGTTGGTCCGTAATTGTACTTGAACATTTATATAGCGCCGCTCAAAGAGCAAAGCAAATCAGAGGCGCTCTATGCGCTATCATATATGGATGATGTTAAAAGTCATTTAGAACTCGAATATTGATTACTTCAGTTATCAGAACAATGCAAAGTAAACTAGAAGAATCACCAGTGAGAGGGGGCTCACGAACACACGTGGCGCCAACCAATGGGTTTCTATCGACAGTTGACACATGGTATGGATGTTCAGAGTCTCTGGATCAACTTGCGTCAATAGCTTGGAAGCTTGCGTGTATGTGTGCATGTATATATACTATATATACACATGCATATATATACACATGAGTACATGCATATATATACACATGAGTACATGCATATATATATATATATATATATATATATATATATATATGTGTGTGTGTGTGTGTGCACATGGGTGGAGAACCGTACGGTGGATGACAGCGTTTGCAGCACACGATGACTGCCGCCGAGTATAGTCCCTCGCTCGCTTAATACACCTGACCGGCGGAGGACCTCCATGACGCCCACTTCTTGGTAACGGAGCGTCGAGTGATGCGGTATGGAATGCGATTTATAACTAGTGTGGCGATTTGGGCCCTTTGATTTTTTGTGACTGCGTCCTAACCTGGTGATATTGCGACATGACTCTGCGTCAGCGCTCTGCGCTGCGTCTGCGTTAGCGTCAGCGCCTGCGCTGCGCCAGTGACTCTGCGTCAGCGTCAGCGCTCTGCAACACTGCACCGAGTGACCCCTGCGTCAGCTCTCTGCGCTGCGTCGTTTGTACACTGCGTCTACGCTCTGAGTCAGCGTCTGCGTCCTGCGTCATTGTGCACTGCGTCACTGTGCACTGCGACTGCGCTCTGCGCATGCGTACTGCACTGCGTCAGCGCTCTGCGCTGCGTCTGCGTCAGCGTCTGCGCTGCGTCTGCGTCAGCGCTGCGCTGCGCTCTGCGCCTGCGTCAGCGCTCAGTGACACCGCGTCAAGGGACACTATATATAGAGGTGCGCAGCTCAACAGTTAGTTGTTGCACGGAGGTCAGAGTAGGAGAGAGGTTTGAAGCAGGGCATATTTTAACTGTATAACTAGTGGGACAAATGTCCCAGTAGTGTTAGGATTTGTCCCAGTAGTTAGGCTGATTTGTCCCAGGCAATGTATGGTTAAAGTATAAGTAGTGGGACAAAATATTGGAAGAGTTTTAAGATTTGCCCCAGTAGTAAATTCCCAAAAAGGTGTCATGAACTTTTTGGGGAGATGAATTCCTAAGAAGAGGTCATGAACTGTTTTCGGGAGGTGACTTTTTCGGGAGATGACTTTCTTAAAAAAGGTCGTCAACTTTTTCTTGAGGTGAATTCCAAAAGAAAAGTCATCAAGTGTTTTCGGGAGATGACTTTTTCAGGAGACGACCTCCTAAAAAAGGTCATCAACTTTTTCTGGGAGAAGAATTGCGAAGAAAAGGTCATCGACGGTTTCGGGAGGTGACTTTTTTGGGAGATGAGTTCCTAAAAAAGGTCTGCAGCTTTTTCAGGGAGATGAATTCCCAGAAAAAGGTCATCAAAGTTTTTCAGAGACGAGTTCAAAAATTTTGTCGCATTAGTCTAAATTCCTTAAAATATGCACTGGTTTTAAGGTTCGTCAGCGTCGAGCCGAGTTCGACAGTTGAGTTCAGAGTCAGCGTCGCCAGTGCTCAGTTACTTCGTCGTGGTTGCGTCGCTTGTAACACGGACTCTGCTAGTTCTTTCGTCGTTGTTAGGTCGTCGGTGACAGTCGATTGTGTTTGATCGGTTAATAATGTTTTAAACCAGAGGTCAGTCTTCTGCTTGACTAAGGGAAGCCTTACCCCCACGGAATAGAGTCAGGACGCGAACACTGGGCTGGGCCATCCTGGTAAGCTGATTCGGGCCAGGTTCGCCACACTAGTCATGTGCAAAGTTCCTCAGTCAGCATTGAATCTCCCTTCTTTAGGATCAGTGAAGTTCATTCTTCATTCTGAAAATTTATATAGCGCCTCTTCTAAAGACCTACTCACTCGATCAGTTCGCTAGCGCAGTCAAAGATGCATCGCCGTAGTTTACAAACTGTAGCCGCAAAGACGAAGCAGTCGATCAGTTGAAAAATTGACTGATGTCGTAAAATGTTTCCTTTTTAGACTCAGAGGTGCGATTTCAATGGAACTATTCCGAACGCCAAGACGGTCGTAGGTCTCAAAATGAACTGCACTGGAACGCTCGGGAAGTTGGAATTGGCCAATCTAGCCATTGAAAACAAAATCTGACGTCATCATCCGACTCTTGATGGATGTTCCATGCACGAACAGATGCTTTAAAGCAGATGCTTCTACTACAGTGCTATTTCTATAACTCTCACATAATCACTGATATTCAAAACATTTCTTGGAAACAATTAAAATGTAGCAATTTCATAATTTAATCATTTAGTTATTTACTAATTTAGTAATGTATTAATTTCTGGTTCTGTAATTTATTCAGGTGTTTACTAAGACGCTGATAGCAAAGCGAACTCGTGTATATTGGACACCTTCATAAGGTATTATACGAATAAGAGTACCAGTACACTAAAGTCTTCTAAATTCCAATTGGAAATTGTACGGTCATTTTGAAAACGACGGAGCATTATATGTAAACACAAATCAGAAGGTCAGAGACACAAAATGGAAGATAGAAAAGCAAGGGGTAGCCTTACTTTTCTGATTCAGCAGCGGTTGTCGGGTAACCGGACAATTCGGAGCCGGACAATTCGGCGCCGGACAATGATCGTCGCGGAAAATTGGAAAGTCTCTCTATAGAATGACAATTTGGCGCGGACAATTCGGCACGGGACAATTCGAATTGTCCGCGCCCAATTGTCCTGCGACGAATTGTCCGCGCCGAATTGTCCTCGTCGAATTGTCTTGCGACGAATTGTCCTTCAACCCTTAGGCCTATATGTACATGATAGCAAGATGGCAGACTTGTAGTGCATTAGCCCTTTACCTGTAGGCCTACGCTCGGGGTTGAAAGCCAAGCAAGTTTTGTGAAAGTTGTGGTGATTTCGTGTTACCCTTAGAAAAGGCTACAAGGTCCTTTTCAATTCTCATTATCTTGCTTGACAAAATAACCTACCACTTTCATAGTCCATGTATCTGGCAAAAAGAGGGAATGTTATCCAGGGACGTCATTTCAGCTTTTTTCAGGGGGGGGCAAGGACGTCAAAAGAGAGGTAAAAAAAATTTTTCGCGCTCCGCGCGGAGAAATTCTACAGTTTTTGGGTGTTTCTTCCAAATTTTCACGGGAAAAATGCGTAATGTGCCCCCCACTGTCAAAGAGGTGTGTGTTCTTGTGAAAAAAACCTATGCAGACTCTAGTTTTGTTAATATTATATAATAATTCCATGAATTTGAGTATAATATTTTTCTTTTTTACCCCTTTCTTCTTCCTCCTTTTCTTGTTCCAGCTTTTTTATTTTTTTTTCAAAAATCAGGGGGGGCAAATGCCCCCCCTTGCCCCCCCAAATGACGTCCCTGATGTTATCATGATTAATTCGTCTAAGCTTGCATTACATTTCCTTAACTGACCTTCTGAATTCTATGATTAAGGACCTCACCTGGTCATTGTCAGAGTCGAGGTTACACGGTCGTTATGGAAGAATGTGTAGGCCCTATACTTCCATTGGCACTTAACAATTTAACGATGCGTGGTAATGCAAATGCTGGCCACAAATATATCGAAATACAACACCAATTAACATTCGACAGTCTTACTCCAACCCCCATGCTTTCAAAGTAACGAATATAAATTAAGAATTCGAGATATATTTCCAAATTTTCTGTTTTAGAATTATAAGTCAGTTACATTCGGAGGTGGAAAGTAATTCTGTTACATTTGAGTAACGAAAGGCTGTTGCTCACTTGAACCAATTATAGGGGCCTATAAGTTATTTTGGAAATCCGACATTTTTACAGACACCCGTTCTTGTTTTTAAATGTCTTGAATGTCTTCTTCAGTTCCTGCTCAAAATAAAGATGATACTCCAAAATACGCCGCATAAACTCTTTGTGTGCACTTAGCTTTTCAATATTCATGCAGAACCACTACGCAGCAACAAAGCATCAGTCGCCAATGATCTACATTACACATCTCATCTACTGAGGCCTGGTTCATATAAGTAAATATGAGAAAACAAAACAAAAAATTTTACGTCTCAAGTTAATTTCTAAAAAGAAGAAACCTTTTTAAACGATGGCACACTGCTTTCTTAATTAAACCATTTGCTTCTACTATAGGCTACATGGCCTGGTTCACATCTCAAAGTTTTCTACGTATCAGGTTAATGTCTGAAAGGAAGTCAATAGAACGATAATTGCATAATTATTATTGTTGATAAAGTATCAGTTTCTAGGGGCGTGTACGTGGCCTGGTCCACATGAAATACATCAGACGGAGATTAAATAAACAAACCCCTGCAATCGACACACCGTCCCATGAAATCCCGGGCAGGGCAAAGGTCCTTCACCGTCTGACCTAGATATGTAGACAACACGAATGGCTGTCTGGCCGTTGGCTATAAATGCCGTTGGTTGTTCTAAGTGTCCCAACTCCGCCACTGTTCGTACTCTGACAGTGCCAGTCCCAAGCCTGGATAAAGGAGGAGGGCGACGCTAATCATCTTTGTTATGACACAGCGTCGTTAAACTGAAACTACTACTAAGTGTCCTAAGTCGAATCGAGGATTCCAGATCTTCTACGGTTTCTTCTCCTGCAACAGTCGACGACCGTTCGTATCGTAAGATGGCCGAAGCTCAGCTCCAGAGAGCCTTCCAGGAGATCGACAGAGACCACAAAGGCCAAATCAATCCACAGGATGTTGAACAAGCACTCAGACGCTTCAGAGACATGCCAGAATGCCGTCAGAAACTGGACGATGCACGCATCAAGCAAGAGGCACAGGTAGGTGTCTAACGTTATACCCAGGGCTGTAGTCGAGGGTATACGCGGGTATACAGCGTATACTCACCTCTAGAGGCCGTATACTCACCTCACAAAATATTCATGTTTATTTATATCAAAATACTGTAGCGTTAACTCACAAATTACTGTAGCGTATACTCACCTCTAATTTTACCACTACAGCCCTGGTTATACCCTGCTCGGTCTCTGTCTCTCTGTCTGTTATTACCGGTCTTATTATTACTAGGGCTTAAGTATTAATTAAGAAATAACCACATGTATAAATGATACTCCGGAAAGAGGGGCCAAAGCTAGGATCAGGGACGTAACTAGCGTTGGGCTTGGGGGGGCTTAAGCCCCCCCAAACGAAGTTGAAGCCCTCCCAAACAAGTCAAGCCGTTGTATGCTTACGGCTAAAATTCGTATGAACACTGTATAAATGTTGCCATGTTCAAGGTTTAAGCCCCCCCAAACGAAAAATCCTAGTTACGTGCCTGGCTAGGATAAGGTATTAGCTTTTTTTCTTGGCTACTGTTGCACTGTAGCCTACTTGGTGACTCATGCCTGTAACTGTAATACCTGTTTTTGTGCAATAAGCACATCACTTCACTTCACTTCACAACACTAATCAGTTATCTACCGCCTATTGTATAAATATATACATATGCCCCATTCTCAGTTTTCTCCACAGGGTGACCTGGTTACTCCCCCAGCAAGAATTTCCACAATACAGCACAGAAGCTTTGCCCTGGTCGGTCCGAGTTTCTCGAACAGGTTGTCTAGCACCGTGTGACACAAGTTTCCTGGTCTTTCTTTATCTCTATCACTCAAGCGATTGAAGGTCATAAAGTTTGATCCTTCTTTTCTGTCGTTAGGGGAGCCATGCGAAATATGGAACCCCACTTTCTACACCGGTTACGCCTCTGCAGTATTGTACTACAGATTTTCCCGCTTGCATCCAAACTTTCTAGGCGTGCGCCTCGTTGAAGTCCCTGCTTTTCATAAGATTTAGTCTGTTTACAAGGGACGATCTCCGTAGCAAGCTGCCAACCCCCACGGTGTCATGTTGATCAATTACTCATTTAGGCCTAAGTTATGACATTTACGCTACAAGATTGTTTCTAGATATCTCTGAGTTGGAATTTGGCTTCCATTTCATCTGTGCTTTGTCCAGTTTAGAAATTCGTATTAGTCTTGTTCCTTTTTCGCAAAATAAGATTTATTACCTTCTTGAATTTTATAGTTTTTTCTTTCATATTTCTCAGCATTTTCAGGGCCAGGGCCGCCCGATTAGCCAGCAAGAGTTCGTGGACTACTACCGGTACGCGAATCGTCTAACACATTAGATGAACAACGCAGAAGTGAAACGTCCGCTCAACCACAACATTTATACATGGACGTCCCTTCGACGAAGTACATAGTCATCAACCAACGTCCTGTACTTCGAACATCAAGCCATCGGTTGTCATGGGGGGCGATCCCGGGGGGGTCGAGGGGGACAAGACCCCCACCTTTAAGAGTGGGGGGACACGCCATACGTCGGACCCCCCCCCCCCCCAAATTTTGAGGAAACCCCAAAAAAGGGGATCAAATTTTCTCGCGCGTTAGCGCGGAAAAATTTGTTGACCTCTTTTTTCACCAGATCAGTTCAAAACTCTTTTTTCACCAGATCAGTTCACCCCCCACCCGTCAAACAAGATCGCCGCCACTGTCGGTTGTCATTTAGCTGAGATGGACTTGAAAGAGCAGTTTTTCTAAGTGCTTTCTATGCCGCCCTCTAGCCTAATATTTACATTATATTTTTGCCTTGATATATCAATTAGTGCGTATTGAAAAGCATTATATTATAATGTTCAAGCTTGAACGTATGAGCTTGACGATAGACAAATATTTAGAATAAATTGTTTTTAGGATAACCTATGCAAAGATCTTTTAACTAAGACGTATTTTTAATAGTCCAAGTGACCCTGGGTTAAGAATATGACTGTGAATTTTCTACATCTGAAACCTATTGTTACAAGTCATTAACATGCTCAGCAAATATTCTATGAATAAAGAAAGAAAGATAAAGTCATCATTTTAGGTTTGTCTATATTGTGTTGCCTTGAATCTTGACCGAGTAAAATAACAGCAAGTTACTTTCGCTAACTAGTAACATCTATCGTTCTATTATCTAGTGCACAAGGCAACAGCCGATGGCAAACCAAAACCAAGCTGTAATCAGATCAAGGGCTTAGTGTCACTCGAAATTACGCTTTATGGGTTTCTCAAGCTTCTATTGGATGCCCTGTTCCGTCGGGTGACCTGTGTGGCTGATATTCAGCCGGTACGTCTTCTGCCTGTGGCTCGATTCGTCTGGCTCTCGGTTTACCTGTGTATCTAATTACTTTCATACTTTTGTGGTACATACTCCTCACTCTGTCTACATACACGAAGCAAGGCGGAGACTGCGATCTCTGGGAAGGCACAATAAAATATTGACTGGCATTGTTTAAAAGTGGAGTGCGGTACCCCAAGCCTCCTCCTACCCCCCCACAAATTACGCCTTTGGCTATAATTCCATATTTTCACATAAAAACCGAATAATTTCAGGAGCTTGTGGAATGCTGCCGGTATTACTTAGAGCCAAGGCAAATGTCACAGATCAGAAGGAAAGAGTTTTTGGGCCAACCATAGTAGTGGTATCTTCCTCCACTTCTTTCAATTTAAAACCTACAATTTCATGCATTACAATTGTTAACCATTATAAAAAATTAATCACATTCAAAGAAAGCCACGAAGCTAAAATGAAAACATGCACACAGAAAAGCAATAAATTGTTTTTAAAGCACAGATTAGGAAAGGAATATTTTCTTACACAGTAAATATCTTAGGCACAAGTCCTAGGTTATAATAAACAATATGGTTGTTATGTATATTCGTTTATTATATTATTCAAATCTCGATGACACGCCGCACTCATGATATATGCATTACGTGAGCATAAAATATTCAAAATTAAAAGATATGTTGTATTTTATGTCTAGCACATTAATTAAAAAGAGCAAGATCATCACAGGCCACTTAGCACCTTAACGCCACGCTGCATTGGTTTCCCAGTCGCTGTTAGTACACTCTCGTTGTTAAAGTGTTAAAAGAGCTCATTGTCCTTTGCAATCAGTTCTCCGTACGCCACCAGTGTGTAATCTAGTCCCCCTGTTCTGGGGGGGGGGGGGAAACAAGGTTTCTCGGGGGGAATTTCCCCACAAAAAGGTATCTGCCTTACAATATTCCTGAGTTCTGGGGGGGGGAAACTTCAATCCTGGGGGGGAGAAATTTCCCCCCCAAAAGACGTCTAGATTAAACACTGGTGCGCCACGTACTCTTTGTGTCGCCTTCGTTTTCGTTGCACTACATAGACCAGTATCGTTACAAGCAGGAAGGACATGGATATGATGACCATACCCAAAAGAAGTGCAATACCTGCAAGCACAATTACAATACAAATTGAGAACTACATGATGCTCATTGCACAACTATGACACTACGTATTCAGTTCAGACCACCCCCGGGATAATCATGACCAGTCCTGGGATCTTGAACACTTCCTCAGTTGGATGAAATGCCAAGAGATAGTGGCACTATATAAATATACCAAAATAGAGTACACAAATTAAAAGCCCAAACAGGTAGCAAGGGTCATGCTTAACTAAGACATGATGTATTCGCGGTCCGTCCATTCCTGAAATGGTCACTGTGCTGGGATCTTCAGTACTTCCCTAACGCATTAATACATAACTGGATGTTTAATCAAGATTCAGTGGCATTTTATAAATAGGCAAAAGTAAAGGAAGTCAGTATAGTTACCATAAGTTGGCATTGACTTAGTTCGGCATTCTGAATGCCAGTCATCAGGAATGTTGTCTTTTGTGATGTTGATAAAGTCTTCAAATAAACAACTGTCACTGCATCCTTAAAATAAACAACAAACAAAAGCAGCAAACTACAGATTGGTAAAAAGTATTTTAACAGTTGGAATGGTACGGCAGATATCCGGTAAATCGCAGCAAACCAAGTATTACATTGATACAAAGCATGGTAATGCAATGCATGAACAAAAGTGCTTGCATAGAGTAACACAACCAATAGCACTATGAACATATTTTTATGTCCTCTCTCGTCTTTTTGCAAGCCCGCTAGTTACGAGTTTTCTATCTATCAACACTAGAACTTACAGGTGATACTGTTCTTGTATAAAATGAGCACTGATGCAATGTTTATGTAACTACTAAAGTTTAACAAATATAACTGATGCTGCATTGTGTAAAAGATAGATATTGTTGGAACAATTTTTTTCCAGCGGAGCAATTTTTGGCTCCTTTTGGAATAACCCTTTGATACTGGGCATTTGTTGGCGAAACGTTATTGCTACTGTATACAGTGAAGTACTGAAATGTATTGAATTAATTAAACAGTACTTGAATTTGGTGCTTAATGTCAATAAACATCTTATCTTGTCTTGTAAATACACGTGGCGGGGTAAATACACGTCTCGGGTTATAACTTCTATTTTTATTCCATAACATTATATTTAAACAGAAGCATGGAAATAACCACCTGGAATTTGGAGAGAATAGGCATCAAGTGTTGAGTCGTTCCTGTATAGAACACGTATAGCATATTTTCCATCTATCTTGTGAAGTTCCAAGAGAACAGTTGAGGTGTATGGAGGCGCAATTCCGTTGAACACTTTCAAAGCACTTAGAAATGCGGACACTGTGGTATCGTGCTTAAAAAACAAACATAATTTGCCAGATAAGTCTAAACAAAACAAATCCTTGTCTACAGTGGCAGAGTAAAGGCGTTTTGCTTTTTTTTTACCTCAAGTTCAGTTTCATCATAAAAATTGGCAATTCACAGAACGGCCATGTCATATGTAATTGTAATGTTTTCCAGTTGCAAGGCTCCAGCTGTCTGTAATGCTTCGATTTCAAACCAAAGTTCAAAAACAAACCATGAAGACCAACATACTGAAACAGTATTTCCTGTGAATGCAAGTTTTAATTCAATAGGCCTATTTAAGCTAAAACATACAAATGACTTCGGCCTCTGACAGAGTGCTAAACGTAATCTAACTGTCACCACTTCCTCATAGTAAGTGCTACACATTATACAATAATGTAAAGTTTTGAGGCGACAATTATTGACTTAACACACTGCAAAGATTTGCACACTGCTTTGAAATGTTGGACAACAATACATTTATCGGCATTCAACCCAGAAACACAGCCTACACAGGAACAATGGACTGACAGAGGTTAGATTTCAAATGTTGGCCAAAGATGAATGAAGGTGCATTGCCACAGGCAGCAACTTCAAAACTTACTGCTGAGTAGATGTGGCTCTTGAACTCAGATTTCGTTGACATTTGTGATTGCATGTTTTCAATCATTTCTTTGAGCAAAGGACCTAAACAGTATGAGATGATAAAAGGCATGCGCATCTGATATAGCCATCCCAGAAAACATTCTTACATTAAAAGTTCTGAACATCACAAATAAAAGTATTATCACACTACATTTGTTACATTTTCCAAAATGTACTTACTTGTTTTTCTAAACAAGTCAGTACAGTTTTCAAAATGTAACAAATTAGAACCATAATACAAAATATCTTAAAATATTTCTAATTTTTACATGTGCTGAAATTCACACTCTATTGACTATTTACCCTATTTGAAAACTTTTAAACATTTCACAAAACATTTTCACTTTGCGTGCAGAAATTTATATAAGTAGGCCCGCACTTTACTTGACAATGATGTTCTGAACTTTGCTCTCAAAAAATTCTTGTGAATAAGTTGGTGTAATGCTCTTAGCTTTAAAGTATGCCTTCGAAATGTTGAGATCATGATTACGATTATGATTTAAATTTGAACTGTTTTAAAGAAATATAAAACATTTACTAATGAGATAGTTGATATTGAGATAAGAATTTCTGATGAATGATATCTCTTTATAAAGCAAACAAATACCTCCTGTTAACCGACTCTCTCCAGGACGGTTGAAACTAAGGTCAAACTGTAAGTTGTGGATTTCGCGCAATTGATCAAAAATAGTATTTCCTTTCCACGTCAAGTTTACCCAAGATGGTTCCAGAAGTCCATGAGTTCTCTACATAAACAAATACATAAAAACTCCATTATATAATAGCGATCTTTGTGTCACCTTCTTCATCCCAGTCATCATTTGTGTCTGTAACTGTGTCCAATGCCAGTTTTTTCAGGGCTATGCGCATCATTCAGTTTATAATAATTGATGATATAATTTTACAACGGTTATAAGTGATTCAGAAGACGAGAAATCGGTGTTAAAAACCCTGCAAGTTAACCTGTAACACTTAATAGCCCATCCCTCCTATAGCTTCCTGTTAAATGCTGTGATAGTGTCCACTGTGATACTGTCATCCAAAGCATTCCAATTTCCACAAGCATACAACTCCTGTACTGAAGAAATTCTGCCCAATGTTCTTTCGCATCTCTCCTCATCGTACATTTTCTGTTTACCATATATTGTGCACCTGAAGTTCATACTTTTGAGAAGTGTTTCGGTTCAAACACAAGCAGAGACTTAGTAGCAAACTGGTTGAGAAAACAATATGAGCTCACCGCACAGAAGATGGCATCAAACACATCCCATGCCGCAATTTCATTGCCTGTTTTGTTGGCTAGCAGTTCATAAAACTCCTGCAGGCAGAAACCAAAAGCAAATTATGCATATTTTCATAACAGTCCCCAGAAAATATATTCTCTTCTTAGGGATATTACACTCAACTAAATCACACACATGCACGCACACTCAGTTATCTAAACGCGTTAAGTTACCGTACCTGCTAGCCCCGTAGAGGTTGACTCAGCCTTTTCACCCCTACACTCCCTAGGGGGTGACTATAAAGTGAGCAGTAGGACAGATGGCGCCTTGAAGGCTGCCATACAATTAAATTTGACTCCTGTTAACTTGTTATCATCGTTTATTACTATACCATGTAATCTTTCTGCATCAGTTTGAATTTTATAAACGAATATTATTATTGTTATTATTATTATTATTATTATTATTATTATTATTATTATTATTATTATTATTATTATTATTATTATTATTATTATTATTATTATTTTTAGTATTATTATTATTATTATTATTTTAGTATTATTATTTTTTATTATTATTATTATTATTATTATTATTATTATTGCCAATTCTATCAGCTTCCCCAGAATTCAAATTTTACTAGATGAATTATTGGGAGATTGTTAATTAAGCTACATAATCAAGCTACATAAGCAACACATTGGGATTAAAATAGATACACACATGAAGCGTTATTAAGACTGCTCCGGCGTGCCATACCTTGTTTTCTTCTTCTTTCTTCTTACATTCATCGCTGTTCATCGCTGCTCGATTGTATTCTTTATACTGTGGACATTCACCACCCACTCTGAGCAACTGCCAATAAACATTTGAAGACGAGGTACCAACAAATTCACAAACATTCTCTATATCGATTTATGTTTTACTTAGAAACTTTGGTATGGCAGTGAGATCAAGTTAGGTAAGGTAAGGCATTGGAAAAATTGTAAGTGTTGTAAATGCATATTAATTACACGGTATACAGTCAATAACAGTCTATCAGAGAACTTTGAAGATGACAATATTATCATATACTGTGATTGATCATGTAAATAAATTCACTTAAAAGAAAATACAAGTCTCAACTACTAACCACTATATGCGGTCAAACAAATTGCTTTATAATAATTGATTTCAAGGACTTCTAAGCTCTTTTCTTCTTTATTACGTCTGGAATAAAAGAGTTTACAAGGTAAGACTGCATTGGCAATTTGGCATCACAAGAAGATTAAGGCAGGCAACTTCTAGCGGGATCTGTTTAGCGGGATCTCTGATACCTTCTGGGCTCCCTCGTGTAACCAGGACTTGTTGATTCATTTAGTTTCCTTTCCTTTGTTCTTGTGGTCGCAGAAATAAAATGATTTGATTTGATTTGAACTTGAGTCGGCCTGGTCAGTAAAAGTGCCCCTGTAGGCCATGGAGATGCATATGCCGCTTTGTCTGACATCAGCGCCAGCTCAATGGTCTTTCTCATGCGTTGGAACATTTTCCTGGAACATTCTCTCATTGCAGTTATATACCATTGGCAGGTTAACCATCTCAATTAGCCAACCAGCCTTATATGCAGGGCTGTAGTCGAGGGTATACGCGGGTATACAGCGTGTACTCACCTCTAGAGACCGTATACTCACCTCAAAAATATTTTTATTTATTTATATTAAAATACTGTGGCGCATACCCACAAAATACTCTAGCGTATACTCACCTCTAATTTGTTTCGGAAAACTAACCGGTAGCGTGTACTCACCTCTGATTTTACCACTATAGTATACAGCCCTGCTTATATGCCAAGAGTTTAGAATTGAATCGAACAGAGAAGTCTTCACTTGCCAACACTGGGAAACTGGTAACATAATTCTACTGTAATACTGCAGCCAATAGCGTCACTGTATCATTAACTGAAACTTCAATTCACAGGAAATCTACTCACGTAATCGGTATCCTGTGGAACAGTGTGAACTGGAATTGGTTGCCACAGCAAGTCCTTGTTCCAGATCTGGTCACCAGATGGTGGATAAAGTCCTGCCAGATTCGAATATGCGCTCATCAACGTTCGATCATAGTCTGTACTCCGTATTTTAACCTGTCAATAGAAAATATGAGTAATATTATGTAATGATGTCAAAAAGTACACAGTTCCACTTTATAAAAAAATCCTCGTCACTGCCTGTATGTAAGAACCTGACTTAGCCTCATATGAGACATTGAGTAAAAGAAAAGTCTGTAGCTATATCTGAAATAACATTTCCAAACTGGTTAGTCGACAACTGATTGCTAGTCTTGAAAACCGCCTACGCTTCGATTGAGTCATCGATGAAAGTTGGCTCTAAAACAAGACGAACTCTAAGAAGCTGACTATTGATGAAACGAGAACTACAAGCCCTTCATACGAAGGTGTCTGTATGTAAATCCATATAGGCTACCATGCTTTTGATTTCGATGGCATTTGACAGAGCATTTGACATTTGACATTAGTTGAGGTAAGTGTAATATCCCTAAGAAGAGAATATATATTCTGGGGTCTGTTATGAAAGTATGCATAATTTGTTTTGGTGCCTGTCTGCAGCTGAACTATGCCGGATTTGTATCAAAGCACGCGACTGTAATTAACTTCTTTATTCTATGAGACTACAGCAACATATAAGGAAGTTTGGCCAGCCTTCTCCCATGTTGCCAGATTTGCGCTTATAAATAGTGAACTGTCAGAGCACTATTTATTCCTGAGTTGACTAAGGACGCAAGCGGGGCCCAAATCATGAAACAAATTTCGACCCTGGTGGAGATGTAAGTCCTAACATTACAACTGACAGCCAAGCAGACAAATACTAGGCTATCGTACAGAGACTATTTGCAAAACCCATTACATTTATGAGAATCATCATAAAATCCAGAGGCGCAAATGTCCATTCTAGAAAGTTAAAGGAAGGGCACTTAGGGCAGGGCTTACGACCCTCTCTGTAGGCCTACAGCTGCAACTTCTGCGAGGCCTCAAACCGCCCTGTACATTAATAAACGGACATCTTCCAAAATTCAATATGAAATTAAACCGATAATTTTCTTAGGAAAACTGACCTCGTAGCGACTGTAGGACGAATTGAGAAGCCTATAGGGTTCACCTTCAATGTAGCGTTTTCTGAAGTATTTTCCGAGTTCAAAATGTTGGAGCATGCCTACCTGCAATCAATGGTTTATGGTCAGTGTTACAATAAACTGTATGCCACATAGGCGTATTTTACGGGGGGTACGAGGGGTACCTGTACCCCACTTTTTGGACAGGAGGGTACCGTACCACCCATTTTTCATACCTATTGTTTTGCTCATTATTATATGAGGAAGCCCTCAAGATTCAAAACAATCACTGAGCTTTATCATCAGTGATCACCATCATCATCACTCTCATTGATATTATTATTATTGTCGCTAATATTATTATTATCATCATCATCGTCGTCGTCGTCATCATCATCACCCTCGTCGTCGTCGTAATTAAGCCTATAATTGTTATTATGCTTTTCATACAAACGATGCAGTTATAATTATTTAACAGTCGCGAAGCTGAAACAATGCGATATTTGGTACCCGGACCCCCACTTTCTAGACCAAAGTTTCCTCTTAACAGAAACACAGGAATCATTAAGTATGGACTGTATGGATAAATGACATATGTTAGTGTACTGAGAGGTCTATCTCCTGGGTTTGATTCGTGGTGTGTAGGCCTACATGAAAAAAATACGTCGTCAGCACGCAATTCTAACTTAAATTTTCTGTTGCGCCGTTGTCTATGCTTAAGGCATCAACGATGGCGAACCAAAACCAGGCCGTAATTAGGTCAAAATCCATTTGATCAATCTTTAAGATTGAGAGGCAGCCTATGGAGGATAAGCAATTTGAAAAGGTGTAGTCGTTAGGCCCCTACTTATAAATATTAAGTTGAGAAACATGGTGACATAAGCAAACCTGGAAAAAGGAGGAGGGCGACGCTAATGATCTTTGCTAGGCCTATCACACAGTGTTGTTAAATAGCAACTACTACTACTAGGTGACATAAGCGACTGAAGAGAGTGGACAGATACAGAAAGAGAGGTCCAAAATAGGCCCCTATTCAGCAACCGAGAACGCTTTGTTCATCATGAACAGTTCTACAAGGTTAATCAGATGACTTCATCGAATAATGGTAAATTTGTGGAATAAGATCTGAGTATATGCATTGTGGCCGGCTAGATTTCAATTTTTTTTAAAAGACAATATTCGTATATTCAGGCACATGCAAGTTAAGCAGTCTGTGAAAACATCTACCTCATATTGGAATGTAGGCCTATGTCATATTCATTGTCTTACAACCATAAAAATAAAAAAAAACCTTCTCAATAGCGGACTTGAGAATGCCGTTGTAAAGGGTTGTAATAGATAAGTGATTGCCTCATTACTTTGAAGCATAAGTAGATCAGAACCAAACACCCCAAACGCCATGATCTTATCTGTGTGAGCTGACCAAATCCCTGGGGCCAAGCAGATTCCGGGAGAGGGTTGGTAGGAAAAGTCTTAGTAGGACTACGATCGCCATGCCTATAAACCTAAAAGTAAATAAAATACCATAATGCAATTTAAAATTTTCTCCTAGCACTTAGTTTGAAAATTAAGTTCAATAGCATTTGAAATTTTACTACCTCGAGTGAAAAGCCAGTTGCTTAAAAAGACAAGCATATTTATGTTGCATGGATCAAGGAATGGCCATTTCTTCGTGGCTATGTTTCTAAAAACATCATTCGCTGAATATAGGGGCTGTTGTAGATGATGAGAATAGTGTGCTAGAATCTAGGTTTGGTATATTCCCACGCAAACAGAAGTGGAGATAGATTTCTATGTTGTTGAGCGAGACAACCATGTCCTCGGCATCAACGCCTACTTCCGGCTTAACTTATTGCAGATCGTCAAAGAAAACGTGTGGAAAATATAGAAGACCAGTGCAGCGATGTTCACTGGAGACAACAATTAAAAGAGTATTGGAGATATGTGAAAACGCCGCCCTTCAATTGAGGAAAAACCTATGATGCCCAGTCGACCATGAGAAAGAGTCGAAATCGACACTTTCATGTTTGTCCATACAGACTATCAGATTTCCGTCGGTTATTTTTCTGATTTCTTTTAAATTGATCGCATAATTATTATCAAGGAGGTGGCAGATATCGTCTATAACGTCTGCTACATCAATTTGCCATAGGCTACACGGTTTCCCTCTGAATTGAATTCAGACAGCAGCGGCCTCTATTGCAAATAGTTCGAACGATTTGTTGAACAATACAAAATTCAATACATTAGGACCTCTTCGCACTGCAATTAATTATAGGCCTACGGAAGACCGGGAAGAGTTGATGACGCCGTAAAGATCGCGAAGCAAATGTTGAGGAAAGTAAAAGAACTGCCGTTACTTGAATGAAGACATAGTCTTCACACCTAACTTAAGTATTATTCGGGCGACAGGCAGCTAAAACCTACCTCCCCACTTTAAAGAAAGTATCTGATGCCGAGACGTCCAACGCGACTCCCAGACTCTTTCGGTTAAGCCCTTGGAACTATATAGCCTACTACGATAACCATCGCCAGTCATTATGCATTGGTAAACGTTTAGCCTGTAACTCGGACTAAACTCTGGCTAACAACAAAGAAAGTTTCACATTCTAAGTTTACTGACCCATAAAGCTTCAAATTTGTTTAATGGATGATGTGAGGTTTCTGCTCAGGATATAGGCCACACCCAAGTAGTTAATTATCGTGTCTCCTGTAGGATTTCTTCTCTGGTTTGACGGTGCCTTTTAGGTTTGGCGCCCATTTATCTTCGAGAGCTCTCGATCCTGCATGCCCTGTCTCGTCTTACGGTGGTCGCTGTCACCGTTCCGCTGGCAGCGGGGACCTGGTCATGCCTTTCGCTCGCATAGTTAGGCTACTATGCAGCGCCAGGCGTTCTCTGTGGTTGGCCCATCGACGTGGAATGGCCGGGCTTCCTCTGAGTTGTGCCATCTCCCCAGGGTTGCTTCCTCTCCGATCTATCAGTTCGGGCCTACTTAAGGCTACTCTTTCGCCTGGCCTAGGTCGGGAGCGCCTATGAGTAGAGATCTTGAAGGGGTGCTATATAAATTCTGATTGATTGACTGATATTGTACGCCCAGAACTTGTCATGCTGCAGTAAATGCAGTCTTATAATATAGTCGGAGTAATACAGATCTATATATACGCCCTCAATATATTATAGGCCTACAAGCGTTTTGAGGTTTTACAAAGTTCCATTCAGGAACAACAACAAAATGTATAAATTGTCGATTTAGCACGTTTTCCAGAATGGTGCAGCGCATGCCCACATCTGTTCACTTATTTATTGGAAAATCGCTGGGTGGCCTTTAGGCCTACAGCCTTCAATTAAGCTGCAACCTGGTTCCGGTTATGGGCTTTCTGCGATTATCTACCACCACGTAAATTTGATAGTCTACCCAAATAGGCCTACAGGCACGTCTTACCTTCGCTGGGCTAACATATTTAATTTTCTTGTCTATCAGGTCATAGACGCAGCCTCCTCTTCGATAGATCTATGCTCTTCGAACGCGTCCTCCGTTCACACGGACTCCCGGCCTTAGCACTTCGCGACATCGCCATGGCAACGGCGATCGCTCAGCAAATGTATGCCCATGGGCGCCGACTCTGCGAGGCCCGTGAGTGCCCAGCACCACCAGAAATAGGCTATGCGAGGCCCGCCTATGCCTGGGCACCACCAGAAATCAGATCCCAAAGAGCCCTTTTTAAGAGATTATTTTGCTAATGACAGTATTTATCCATAAAATAATATAACGTCTTTGTTATATTTTAATCTCAATTAACTATATCACTCGTCCTGTAAGTTTTATGCTTCAGTCTTGTCTCAAACACGATTGACACACCTGTATACTATAGACACAGGGACGAAACTGCTAGCTTAGGCCTATCGCTTGAAAAAATCTGCAACGATTTGATTTCCTGCAACAGCCTTTGCAAAAAGAAATTCGTAGTTTTTAAAATACCAGGGAGACCTAGAGAAAAGCCATTTAGTTGTGAATCATTGTAACAAATAAAGACATTATAATTATAAAACAAAAGAATTAAGAATTGATACGGGACAGAACCATGGCATTTTGTAGCATTGTAACATTTCCATTGGAATTCTTGACACGAGTGGGACATGTCCCATCCACCTTTAACAGTGAGGGGACACAGTATACAGTTGTTCCCCCATTTCTAAAGAAACTTTTTGATTGCTGCTTTTGTTAATAATTTCCAAGTGGAAACTTGACCACTGAGACCAGGCAGCTGACTCGTCGATATCAACACGTTGCCACCAACAAATAAAAAAATTTAATGAGTTTTGTTTATTATTATTCTGTTTATAGGCTTACTGTTTCGCACTATGTTACTAATAAGTCAATAAACTTTAGATTTGAATTAGTTTCCATGCGATTATACCTATTTGATGAAACTATATATCTACATGCCGTCACAAAGTGCCTGCCCCTTGCATTTTAACGCGTTTTTCGTGCACAAAAAAGTCAAAAAATATTTTCTGCGCTCACGCGCGAATGACCCAATTCAAGTGTCCCCCTACCTGTCAAACAAGATCGCCGCCTCTGTGTAGATTGCAGTGCAACTTCTGCTGTCAAAGGGATTATTTCAATAGGCCTAAGTGTGTCCTAACCAAATCCAACAAAGCAAATATAGAAATCCCCAAAAGTCAAAAAATTAAGAATTGACAGTCTGGACGAGAGAAGCCACGTATTTGTAATTTGACATTAATTTGCCATTATAATTATAAAACAAAAGAATTGAGAATTGATATTGGAGAGAACTATGAATTTTGTAGCATTGTAACATTGTAACGAAAAAAAGGTCAAAAATTTTTTTCGCGCTTACGCGCGAACATTTTTTTCCACTCTCTTTGGGCACTCACACTTTTGGGGCCAACTCGGCGCCTATGTGTATGCCTCACCAGCCTGGCGGGGCTATAAATATACGCTTGTTCGAAGGACATAGGCAAAATCAAGCGCTTTATAAATCGATTGAAGCGAGGAGGATTCATAGCAACACCCGACCTTGCTGCCGACCAGATGGCCGAATCTGCTGATAAGTGCCTCTTTCAGGCAGTGGCGGAGAATGAAAATCATATTCTCCGGCCCTAATTCCCCCTCTTCGCAGTCATCAGCACCATCTTCGCAGCAGTGCCGTCTTTAGGCATTGGCACGCTGGGCAGTCGCCAGGGGCCCACGATTCTAGGGGCCCTAAATTAACAAATTTAATGTGTGCGTGACCTCAACGCGACGTGGCAGAGAAATGCTTTGCCCAGGGCCTACATTGCTGTTAAGACGGCACTGCTTTGCAGTAGAACGCACAAATACACATTGCCTTAAAATACACCCCCGAATATAAGAACTCTTACTTATAGAGCAAACTCTTTCTCTAATGAATGTACCAATTAAGTTGCGGCATAACAACTTGTTTCCACAATCCACGAATATTGTATTAGATTGTATTGTATAATATTTTTTAATATGTCTGGCTGAAATCCAGTTTCACAGTTAACTAACTATCTTACTTACAATTTAATTGGGATCGCATATAAAATATCTCTCGCACAGACTCCCCCAACTACATCAGAGGTCTGGGTCAACCATCATTCTATCTATCCCTCATTATCTAGACTATAGCGCCATTCAAAACAAGCATTGCACGATGTCACAGCTTACTTACTATCTGGACCATTAGCAAGGTGTCGTCCTGCTGTGCGAGGTATCCGCAAATCAAAAGCAACGAAGCAAAAACGAAGATAACGATGGACAACATCGCCATTTCTGTATGACAAAAGTCTAAGCAATCAGAAACAAAGAAAACGGCTCACGACGGTTGCGTAATATACAACAGTCCAGTTACACGGAATCCAAGTCATTCCACAACTTCACCGCCGTCCATACTGCTTGATCAGATTCTGCTTTAGGTCACGTCATGGTCTGTAAATATATAGGTCGACTGGGATTCAAGCGCAATCAATAGGCAGGCAGGTTATGACTCATATAGGCCTATAGCGCCTACATGATACGTTGTCACTGTATAAACAAGCAGCCGCAGGGCTGATCGTTTCAACGGATACCACGCTATCTAAGGTGCCCGCGTAGGGCCGTGGTGCATTTAGCCCGACAGTCAATTCTGTGTATTTGTGTGAAACACTGCATCACCCATCTTTATAACAGTCTAAACCAGTTGATTAGGAGCTCCTTTCTCCTATAAATCGAACCCTGCAGGCAATTAACCTACTTCGGATGCTGTGTGAACTTTGAACTGAGGGCAACAACGAGGATGATATATATATATATATATATATATATATATATATATATATATTGGTATTTAATTTGCAATTGTAATTAGAAATTTATTCAGAGCGGCTTCAATAGGGGTCAATCAGAGGCGCTCTGTCGAATCCACAATGAGGTCAAATGTAAGTTCATCAGTTTCTACACTGCTCAGATAACCAGAGGTCACATTGCACCTTGCCAGCACACCCACATAGGGTCCATTTTTAACGATATTTTATATACGGAATAGACCATGCACAAAATGCTCATGAGCATGTTGGCGGAGCAATGGCCAGCACACAGGCAATATGTTGGTCAGCAACGAAGTAAGATCATTAGGATACTATGCCCCTATTCTTTCGAGCATTTTCAATGCTTTCGTTTCGTTACTCGGAAGCATGACAATCAGTCTTTCCGCGCTGACTGGACGAGTGTCTGTATCACGGATTGAAATCGCCCGATCAGAAGCAGGGGAGGAATAGGTGCTAAACGGGTCCAGTTAGTAGCGATCGATGAGACAAAACTCCGTTTAAAAACACACAAAACCACGCTGGAAATAACAAACCATTGGAACATCGAAATATACTCCACGGTCTATCAGCTGTCCTATCACAATTTGTCATCCTAATTTTTACATAACATAACATAAGTGAAATTTGCTTAATGAAACTTCAAGAAAAAACTTATCAGCAGCGCTCCCGATCGGGCAGACAGAACACACGATCAAACAAAACAGACTTCAAGCACCTGCGGAGCAAGAAAGGTGACAGACTGATTAGCTCACTTCTAATTTTTTAAAGGAAGACTAGGCTATTCCAGGATACAGGGCCAAGAACAAAACAACAGCGACCCAGCCTGAGAGACGACAAGGACACCATGTGCAGCCAACCGGAGGGACCTGCGACCAGAAATAGATGAACCAAAGATATTAAAGATATTCAGGGATCTGAGATAGGATAATGTAGTAACCACTATAGGCACTCTCGCGCGAGAGTTAGGATCAATGCGTTGAGGTGTCACTGTTCAGCGCCAGGTCTCAAACTTGGAGAGTTTTGTGTCGGGAGTCGTCATCTTTAATGCGTAGGCCTATACAACGATGCGACCTCGTCTGATCACCGCCTTCGAACCTGCACGAATTCACCACGTACAGTGTATCTGACATCGCCGCGAAAAACATCGAATCGTTCACCGTCAGTTTGAAGTCGCTGTTACGTCACTGGTAGCCAGAGGATTTTTTAAGAAATTTTCACTGGTGGGGAATTTTGAAAAAGGGCATTTTTCGCGCGTAATTTTAAGTCAAAAAGCATTGAATCAGAGAAACCTTTCTGAGCTGTGGGCCACAGGAATAATTACTAATAATTTATTTATTATAATATCTTATATTATTTAATTTATTATTTAATGTCATAATTTAATTTAATATTAATTTAATATTTATTATTATTATATAATTGTCTAATAAACAAGAAACATTTAGTACAGCCATTTTCTGTTTTAATAAGTACCTTTACCTGGATATTAGCACTAACCAAAATTCAGTTTTACGGTTTCAGTTTATGTTTAGTTTTCGCTTTTATATGATAAAATTAGAAATATCAACACACTGAAGACGTAAATAACAGCAAAGAGCAGCTGGTGACCAAAGAAATATAAGTTTCAAACATTTCACGTCTACTGGGGCAGACTATTGGTGACCAAAGAAATATAAATTATAAAGGTATCACGTCTGCTGTGGTCTGCATTTACAGTATATCATATGCATAAGGTCACACAAATGAAAAAAAAAATATTTGGGACTAAAAAGGGCAAAATTCACTGGTGGGGAAAAGGGCAAGGACTGGTGGGGAATTCGAGAGGGCTGGTGGGGAATTTCCCCACCAGTCAACATGTTAAAAAATGCCCTGCTGGTAGCCATATTATAGCAGTCATACATTGCGTTGACGGACCGAAGCAGCGTCGTGCTTTCTCTGTGGTCGGCTCCTCCATCTGGAATCAATTCCCATTGCAGATACGCCTGTTGCCTAAGATTAGTTCGCTTATGTTTTATAAGTTACTTAAGTCCAGTTTATATTGCCGTGGTTGGGCTGGGAGCGCTTCTGAGACTCTGAGTATGTAACTTGAGGGGGCGCTATATTAAATTTTCAAAACGAACGAATGAATGAATGAATAAGGGTTCGATATCATCAAAAATTTAGTCAATCTTCCTTCTCTGGTCCGTCGCTTTAGGTCCATGCTCCGATATTTATCGTACGCTTCTCTAGTTCTCTACCAAAGCACACTATGAAAACAGCCGTATTCTTTTTCGAGCAGGCTTCAGTTAGAGCTGCCGCTAACTCATAATTTTCCGACTGCTCGACGAGGTTGTCAGCAACTCTATAGAGCCAGTTACGCACAGAGGATCTGGTTGACGCCAATTCGTTGCACTTGCAATATCGTATTTATCTGTGTGGAGCGTTAACTTAGGCCTAATGTCCCAACGACGAGTTCACGTTATCGATTCTGACACTAAGTAACTGTGCACAACAGACTGTAATTATTAGTTTAAGTCTACCAGCTACTGTACAAGAAAGATATATGATATTAGTTGCAATATGTTTTTATGAAACACCAAAAAAGGGAAGACGGCGTGTGTATAGTATACGGTGTCTGCTTGAATCTGCGGTTATAGGAGTGGCCTATATCCAATAGTGTTGCTGCGTTTCCTAACGTCCAGTGGAACTATATCGCTATCCATGTCAACATGTCTCGTCACAAACATCTAGATGCGGTCTGCTGGTAAAACTTCAATGCAACTATTTCTGGCCTATACATAACCTGATAGAATTTTATATACAATGTATGTAGAATGTTAGAAAACTTCTACGAACACCATGGGCGTCCGCAGGAATTTTTTTAGAGGGGCGCAAAATGTTTTTAGAAGGGGGCAAAAAAACTTGGATGGACAAAATGGCGCTTTTGCATAAAAAAATTTGCATGGAATTTTTTTTAAATACATGATGATCAAGGACTTCACCTAAATAATTAAGTGTTTCTTCGCATTGAAGATCGTGTTGGGAATGTTGTAATAACCGTAATAATCAAAAGATTTTATTTTTATAAAATATTTTATAAAATATTTGCAAAATCCAGGGGGGCGCAAATGCGCCCCCTTGCGCCCCCCTCCGGACGCCCATGACGAACACTAAAATAAAGCAGCTGCAGTACGTATACCCTATACCGGTACCCCTAGGCCCTTCACAGAAATAATATCCAAAAAATAAGAAAACAGTTAGCACTTAATTATTAGCGCAATTAAATTTACATGAACTAATCAAACCCGTACACAAATTAGCTTTAAGTTGGACTTGTCTTTTACTGATTTAAAAGCAATTTAAATACGACGAACTCTTAAAAATGCTCGTATGGCTTTATTATTAAAAATTTTAAGCGGAACAAGGAAACCATCTATTCAGTCAAGCAGCATTTGATCTTACAGTGAGAAGCGCCTTGACATGTTTGCACAATGTACAAGGCCTAACGTTTGAAGTAGTTCACTCTATCGACACGTTACTAGCGGACCCGCACAAACACATCAACATAATCTAATGTAGGCCTAATAGGCATATTCGGCCTATAGGCCTATCTTATATCTGTTAAAGACAGCTATTTAGTTTAGTTTAGTCACAGTAGGCTGGTACAAAAATTGTAATAGTAATTTTGAAAGCACCAAGCAGGCACTCTATAAATGCCTGCTTAGTATACATCCCATTAGGCCTATCTTTTACAAACGTAACATGCATGCACACAAGTACAGTGAACAAATGCAATTTTCTATAACGTGCAACGCTTAATGACCATTTGCTTCCTGTTAAATTTACAACATTTTCATGAAGTAAACTGCGCTAGCCTATATCATACGATTACAGAAAAACGTATATAGGTATATATTTGTAATTGTAACCTGCAGTATTAAAAGCTTGATTACTATTTCAGACCAATCATGAATGAACACGTTGGCAACCAATTTAAAATTCACTTTTTATGAAAATGTGTCCCAAAATAAGGCATTCCATACATGATCGCTTGCTCGGGTATCCATAGCATTGTAATATAGAAGTCACATGAAAGCCACCTCAAAGAGCTCCAATTCCAGATTTCACATTAAAAACGAACAGTAACCAGAATGAAAGAGATCTAGGGCCAATCTTAGTGATGATATCTTCCTCCATTTCTTTAAGTTTAAAACCCACACTTTGATGCATTACAATGTTATTATGCAACACAATATTATTGTTATCCATTATCCAAAAATTAACCTGATTCATATAAAGCCAAGAAGCTAAAATGAAACAATGCACACAGAAAAGCCAACAAGGAAGGAATTATTGGGGAGGGTTAGATGAATGGTAACACTCTTGCACGAAGAACATAAGATCTTGAAAGACGCGGTTCGATACCTGTAAGCTCACTATAGGTCGACTCAGCCTTCCACTCCCTAGGTGGCAGTAGTAAAATGAGCGGGCGCCTAAGAGGCTGCAAAGACGTGTGTTTTATATGATCTTGATAATTGTACTGTCATATGTATCAGTGTTACTTACTGCAGTTTGTCGGTAAGCTTGTCAATAAACACGATTAGGGCCTATTATTATTGTTATAATAATAAACTGTTTTGAAAGCACAGATTGTAAAGCGAGTATTTTCTTCCGCAATACATTTCTTATGTATAAAAATTCAGGTTACAATGAACCATGGTTTATGTAATAGATAAACAAAAAACGTTGAGAATTAAATTAGATGTGGCATTTTCAATTCGACACACCAGTCAAAAGCAAGATCATTACACGGCACTTAATACGTCTCGTCGTCGTCCTTTGTAATCAGCCCATCGTACACCACAGACCCATTGCGTCGCTCCCGTTTTCGTTGCACTGCATAGACGAGTATTAATATAGCCAGGAAGGCCACGAATACGATGACCATAGCCACTAGAAGTAGAGCATCTGCAAGCACAATTACAATACAGACTCAGTATTACAGGATGCTCAACTGACTGTATACTATACAAGACCATGTATTCAGTTCAGAACCACTGCTGAGACACTCGCAGTCGTGGCATCTTGAGCACTTCCTTGATGAACAAATTAATGCATTGACAAAAATTTTTGGGCTCGTGGAACTATATAAATATGCAAAATAGAGTAAATCGCATTCAAATAAAGCCATGAAGCTTAAATGAAACATGCACACTTTGTTTAAATTTAAATTTAAACAAAGCCAAAACAGGCTGCAAGGGTAATGCTTAACTAATAGGGCCTACATGGTGTATTCTCTGTCCGGTCACCTCTGAAACGGTCACTGCCATGGGCTGGAACCTTCACAGCACTTCCTTAACGCACTTCTACACTCTGGATGTTTGCTCAAGATTCACGGAAATTATTATGAATAAACAAAACTAAATGAAGTCAGTGGGCTTACCAGAAGTTGGCATTGACTTAGTGCGGCATTCTGAAGCCCAGTCAACAGGAATGTTGTCTTTTGTTATGCGGATAAAGTCCTCAAACAAACAACTCTCACTGCATCCTTCAAAAAAAAACAGCAAGTCAAAGTCAGCCAGCTACAGATCGGTGAAACTCGTTTTAAAAGCTGGAATAGTACAGCGCCACTAAACAACGTATAATTATGGGCTTACTGAATCAAGATAATGCAACGCACCAAACCGCATTTACCCAGTAGGCCTAAACAGGGCTGTAGTGGTAAAATTAGAGGTGATTACACGTTACCGGTTAGTTTTCCGAAACTAATAATTAGAGGTGAGTACAAATACTTTGTGAGGTGAGTGTACGGTATACCTCGACTACAGCCCTGGGCCTAAATAGCAAAAATAAAGTATCATACTGATTCCAAACATGATAATGCAGGCCTACTGCACACATGCATATCCCCACAAGAACAGAAAGATATTTCTGGAATTTGCAACTGCAACCCTTCGCAAACTGAAATATAAAACAAGAACACTGACCGTACACTGTCGATGGGAAGATAAGGCGGTGAGGAAGAAGCCTGCTTCCCATTCTGTGTGCTTAAGTTATCAAAATTACGGTTCTGTTGCTTAATACACATGGCGACCTCTCAGGGCTACCTCCATGAACTCGTCTTTTTCTTCTATTTTATATTCTATAACATTTTTAAACAGAAGAATGGAAATATTCACCTGGGATTTGGAGAGAATAAGCGTCACGTGTTGAGTCGTTTCTGTTTAGAAGACGTATCACATGTTTTCCATCTATTTTGTGAAGCTCCAAAAGAACAGCTGAGGTGTATGGAGGCGCAATTCCGTTGAACACTTTCAATGCACTTAGAAGTGCGGACACTGTACTATCGTGCTATCAAGAACAAACACAATTTAACAGATAAACCTGCACAATTTACACAAAACACCCTTGTCGACAGTACCAGAATAAAGACCTTTTGCCTCTCGCCCCTAATTCCTCATAAACCTCAATTACCTGCGACTTATCGAACGTGTATAATTTTAACAACAGAAATATCCAACGGCTTAGCTCTACTCCAGAGTCAGCATCGCTGAGTACACTGATACACAGCCTAATTCCTACAAAGCTCAGCTATTGAAACGTTATACTCTATGGCACACTGCTTCTTCTATATAGAGTCATTCACCATGCTGCACAACTGTGTCTTGGACTTTCTTACCGATACCATATCATTCCCAGGCACGTAACTAGGATTTTTCGTTTGGGGGGGCTTAAACCTTGAACATGGCAACATTTATACAGTGTTCATACGAATTTTAGCCGTAAGCATACAACGGCTTGACTTGTTTGGGAGGGCTTCAACTTCGTTTGGGGGGGCTTAAGCCCCCCCAAGCCCAACGCTAGTTACGTCCCTGATCATTCCTGCTTTTTGTTCTCTACACTGGCTTCCTGAATTCGAGCATATTCACCACAAGGCACAAGCAACTCCTCATCTGCCATCTCACTAATCATCAGGGGCGCCCGCAGGCTTTAAAAAATTGGACGCACACCCCAAAAAATTGGACGCACACTCCTCCCGTCCCTCCCATCCTACCCGTCCTCTGTCTGCCGCTGGTATTCATACACTGAAAATGACTCAGAGTGACTCATTAGACAGAATTCAATTTAGATAACATCGAAATCTTTAACATGCCGTATTGTCGTTCATAAAAAATATCCATGCTCTGCCTTATACTTGGGTGGATTTGATCTGGTGGGTGGACGCACGTGCGTCCAGTGCGTCCGCCTGCGGGCGCCCCTGCTAATCATCATCACCTGTTCTATTGCTACACCGTGTACTTCTGTCAGAGGCCGAAGTCGTTTGTAGCCTATTGACTTAAAACTTGCAATCACAAGAAATACTGTTTCAAAGAGCGCTAAATATAATTTAATTGTCACCACTTCCTCATAGTAAGTGCTACACATTGCACAGTAATGTAAAGTTTTGAGGCGACCAACATAAATTATTGGCTTAAAACACTGCAAAGATCTGTACACTGTTTCTAAAATGTTGGATAACAATACATTTATCGGCATGCAACCCAGAAACACAGGAACAATGGACTGACAGAGGTTAGATTACAAATGCTGGTCAAAGATGAATGAAGGTGCATTGCTATAGTCAACAACTTCAAGACTTACTGCTGAGTAGATGTGGCTCTTGAACTCAGATCTCTTTGACATCTGTGATTGCATGTTTTCAATCATTTCTTTGAGCAATGGACCTAAACAGTAAGAGATGGTAAAAGGCATGCGCATCTGATATAGCCATCCCAGAAAGCATTCTTACATTAAAAGTTCTGAACATTATAAATATAAACCATACAGTAGAAATGGCATATTCGGACCATTATACAAAACATGTGACAATATTATACATCTTTGCGTGTGCTGAAATTCACACTCTAATGATAATATTTACCTTGTTTGAAAACATAAGCATTTCACAAAATAAAATTTAAACTTTAGCATGCAGAAATTTCTATTAAATAAGCCAAAACCTGCACTTTAGTTGGCAACAATGTTCTGAATTTTGTACTCTGTAAACGCTCGTGAATAAGTTGCTGTACTGCGCTTAGCTTCAAGTAAACCTTCAAAATTTCAAGATCACCATAAAATGTGAACTGATGAGATAGTTGATATTGAGATGAGAATTTCTGACGAATGACACCTCTTTATAGAGCAAACAATTACCTCCTGTTAACCGACTCTCTCCAGGACGGTTGTACCAAAGGTCAAACTGCAAATTGTTGATTTCACGCAACTTATCAAAAATAGTTTTGCCTTTCCACGTCAAGTTCACCCAAGATGGTTCCAGAAGTCCATGAGTTCTCTGAAAGAGCAGACATACATAAAAAAATCCATTACCAATAGCCACCACTATGTCACGTTCTTCTTCCACAATGATCATTTGTGTCCGTAGCCTCGTCCAAGGCCTGTCTTTTTTCAGGGCTAGGGGCAGTGCGTCTGATTTAAGGCGAGCGATCGATCGCTCTCCTTGGTAGCTCGCCTAGCAAAGGTACCGGCGAGCGATTTACCGCTCGCCTAGCCGAAGGCTTCTCACCGTCGGTCGTCGCTCGCTGAGTTTGAGTTAGACTCCAAGACGATAGACGAACATAGAGCCAGACCATTATTTTATTTACCTAATTGCGATTAATTTAATTTACTTGCTTGCGGCAGTGATGAATGCGTGCCGTGACCTGTCCTAATTACTCCTGACGCAACAGTAATCACTACAATTTCGTGCAATATGATTGGCCATAACAACTCGGCCGACACCTCACGCTGCGTGATATCATCCGTAACATCACCAATTTCCGAAATTATTTTAAACAACAGTGGTGGCCAAAATGAGCAAATCGAATAATAATGTACAGTTGAGCACGTATCTGTCATGGAAATTAGGCGACTCGTTCGATGTCGATGTAGTCGAAATAGAAAACCATTGGACTGTGAACAAAATTTACTGCATGTCCTGCAGAAATTACGCCGATAAAATTCGAATGGATTGCCGGCTGAAAGGTCAAGCTAAAAATGAAGTGTTCAACGTATGCCGAAGGCTCAACCAACTTTGTGAAATCAGCCGTCACACGTCATCTTACGTCAATGGTAGATTTAATTCATTCTGAGAATTTATATAGCGCCTCTTCAAGAGACCTACCCAGATAACGGAACTGAAGTGAGACAGATCTAAATAAGTACTATATGCAGCGATACGAAAAATTACGAATACGATACACAAAATACGCTGTACATAAAAGCTCCCGAGGTCGACCGCATATCGCTCGCCTACTCGGTCCAGCGCGATCGATTTTCAACCCGCCTACTATTTTCAAATCAGACGCACTGGCTAGGGGCATAATTAATTTTATTATATGATATAATTAACAATGGTCTGAAGTGGTTCAGAGTTTCAGACGACGAGTAATCTGTGTTAAACTCACTACAAGTTAACCTGTAACCCTTAAACTTCATATCCCATCCCTTCTGGCTTTCTGTTAAAAGCTGTGATAGTGTCCACTTAGACAGTATACTATCATACAAAGCATTCCACGTGTCTACAACTCCTACTACACTGAAGAATTCTACCCAATGTTTCGCTTCGTAAAATAATTTCTACCTCTATTCGACGAGTAGGGCCGGTGGCGGCGATCTTGTCTGAGTGGTGGGGGGGGGGACAAAGTCGGCCATGGTCTGGTCGATGACCTTTTCTTAGGAATTCATGTCCGAAAAAAAATTGATAACCTTTTTTCTACAAATTCATCCCCCAAAAATTTTAAGACTTTTATTACGAATTTCTTCTTCTTTCTGAGAATTTTCGGGGAGAACACTTCTGCTCAAAAATAGAGTTTTTACCTCATCTGGTCAAAAAGGCAGCGAAAACCCTCACGCGCAATTACATTTCTCCGCCTTTTTGGATGTTTCTTCAAATTTTTTTGGGGGGGGGGACAAATTAAAGGTGGGGACATGTCCCCCTCGACCCCCCATGATCGCCGCCCATGAGTAGGGCCTATTCGTGTTTGAAACGGAACCAAACTGCACCCGGTATAGGCCTACTCTGTATAGGCCTAACGCTGTGTTGGAGACCACACGAGAATCGTCTTAAAGGGAAGTTGTGCTATATTGAGGACATTTGCTGAAGCTCAAGTTAATTGGATCCATATTCATCATGGTATTATACGAGGATTTGCTTTATGATAAAGCGGCGTGACGTTCTGGTATATAACTTCATATAGATTCTTACAAATGGTTTAATTGTTCTACAAAAGATTATTTACTTCTTCATAGATATATAATCAGTGAGTGATGGAGATCAGAGGCCGTCAAAACAAGGCTTAGTCACCTGTTCCGTTTCGTATTTTACAGGATTCAATCCTTGGTCTACTGCTTTGTGTCCTCTACGAAGTCAATCTCATTTAGTATCAGCTAGGTCAGTGATCACTACGCTCTGGTGACAATGGGGACAGTCAGGTGTCTCACACATCAACTTCTGTAACTTTTTAATCACAAATTTATATGGGGCCATTTAAGAAAGACTTCAGAGGCGCTTCCAACCTGACAAGAGAATACCACAATCAAAGAAAACGATTTTTAAGTGCTTCAGGCATAGAGAGAGAGAGAAAATTCCGAAGATCATTGCAAAGCTACGTAATTCCAGATTATAATTGGACCGACAACACAGAAGTCCAATGGGCTTATTATGTATCATAACCATATAAGACACCGCTGAATATACACTGTTTTCATCTAAGCCTAACCTACATTTTCCGTTTAATATAACTTGTTCATCTTAAGCTAATGCTTTTGAGAAATTCTTAAAAGGCAATATATAAATGGCCAAGTAAAAAATAGAACTAGAAGAAAAGCAGTCCCCTGAGCTAGCCTGAGAGGTAGCCATGGGTACGAAGTGTTAACGACTTCATTTTCTTTAGCCTCGACATAAGAGTGCGGGTGGCCAGTCCTTTCCCTCGCCGTCTCATCTTCTCACCGACAATGACGGTCAGTGTACTAATTTATAGCTGAATTGGCTAAGTTTGCTAAAAAAAATAACAGTAACAAAAAAGAGCAAATACAAAATGTCCAAACATAAATGAAAGGACAAGTAACACAATGGTTGACAGAATACTTTTAACTCACTGCACAGAAGATGGGATCAAACACCGACCACGCCGCCAAGAGACTTTCAATTTCTTTGCCTGTTTTGTTGGTCAGCAGTTGATAAAACTCCTGCAGACAGAAACAAAAAGCCCAAATTATTTCATATTTCCACAATGAAAAATTTTGTAACTTTATCCTACCTCCCCATATTATAGCCTACTCATGAATATGGGAGGGTGGATAGAGTAATGGTAGCACTCATGGCCAGGAGAGCATTAGATTCGCAGTTCGATACCCATAACCTCTAGGGCGGCGCCTTGCATGGCTGCCAACCCGTGTGTTTAATCAAGATCTTGATTGTATACTGTCGTATTTCAATGTAATCTTACTGCGTACTTGTCAGTTTGAATTAATAAAGATTATTATTATTATTATTATTATTATTATTATTTATTATTATTATTATTATTATTATTATTATTATTATTATTATTATTATTATTATTATTATTATTATTATTATTATTATTATAACCAACAAACTCATATGCAGACGAATTGCTAACTGTATGTGGGTAATTCCGTGGATTTTTTGGATTTCGTGTCCCTCGGCTGTTACAGCCATATTTTTTATAGGTATAGAGACACGGAATGTATCAAAATGTTCGTATTAAACTGTAGGACAAAATCCGCTATCTTTGACAGATTGGATTGTTCGTTTTAAATTTCATTTAACGCCCCAAACACATCAAATCTCATTACAGTCCCGCGTCCCGATCCGTATTTTTCATTTTTGGAGGTTTACAGAAATTGTAATTTCTTGAGCAGCTACACCAGTGATGCAATTTATTAAAGCTACGAGTGTCCTCTTTCATCTGCTTACGAATCGTCTAATTCGGAGGCTTATTTTAAGCATAGCACGGCAAACAATCTTGTCCCTGAGGTCGCACCTCATTACAGTCACGCGTGCATTCCGATACGAATCTCGATCCAATTTTAGACGCATCATACCGGAAACGGCTCGCAACCCTTAGGGCAAGGACTATTAATAGACAGAAACAATAATTTTCCTAAACATGTGCCGTTAATGACATAAATAATAAAAATTTAAGTGAAAAACTATCAATCCGACTTTTCAAGTCTCATTACAGTCTTCATCTGTTATTTATAAAGTTTAACTAACACGTGTATAGCGCTCTAACTTTTGAATGAAGCATGTGGTCCGAGTAAGGAAACATTGTTTGCGCTTCGTTAGCCCTCATAACATTCGGTGCATATCCATACTTAGTGCACTTTTCTCATTACAGTCACGTCTCATTACAGTCACACTTAAAATATCAACCTATTATTTCTCATTCATGTCACGCTGCATTCTCATTTCAGTCACATCAAATACTATACCGTGTCTCATTTATGTCTCATTTTTTATCATTTCAGTCACACAGTCTCATTGCTGTCACAATTCTCATTACTGTCACAGTCGTTAAAAAACTTAATTGTAAACTAATCAGCATGCAAATTGAGCTAATTAGTGGTTATAATAATAGTAAATTCACAGGTTAACAATTTGGAATACCAGGTAAACAGCTAGTTAGTCTCACCTGTCTTCACTGGAGATAATAGACTTCTAAATTAACTAAATATGTACACATATATGACTTACAATACGCTAAATATGTAAAGTAACTGTAAACTTTTAGTCTTTTACAGATTATTCAGTAAGCAGAATATCATATGGTCAGAATTCAGCTGTTATATGATACAATAATTACTTTCTGGTTGTAAAATCATGAGATCACAGCTGCCAAACAGGTGTGACAGTAATGATAAAATTTTCATATATGTTGTATAAATCACATTGTAAAAAAGTTTTCGCAAGTTTTCGTGCAGGGAAACTCATAAATTGATATTCTAAATGCATCGTAGATCAAGAAAATATTTGGTTTTATGCATTTATATACATTTCATTTTTGAACATTTGCTACATCCAAAATCCAAAGAATCCACGGAATTACCCATCTAGGGATTCTAAGCTATAGACCGACATTCAGTCCTGGCTGCACGGTCTCCTTGTTGTTCAAATCCGAGGTGCCTAGAACAGAGAGAGAGTTTCCAGTTTGCAAGGCAACCGACAGACGCTGGAGCAGATGGCTGGTCTCGCGCTGATCACCTGTAGCTGCTTTTATCTTGGCACCAAGTTCTTGGACAAACTCCAGCGACTCGGCATGCCAGCTTCCTGTGGTTTCGACTGCAACAGGGACGAAATGATGCGATTGTGAGATGGCAGCATATTTGTTTTCCTTATTGTGGGCTGCTTTTTCCGCTACGGCACCTGCATTTTGCGATGTTATATGCTGATATGATGCTGCGAATGTATCTGGCACCGTGACATCCCAGGCTAAGCATCGACCTCTGGCCCAAGGTATTATAGTGACTCCATCAGGCCTTTTTCCGTCAGCTCTGGAGAGGCCATTGGGCTCTTTGATGGCCGGTATTTTGGCTCTGATGAAGGCCCGCCAAATCACGTCATTGATCATGGCATGTCGTTGTTGCCTTCCAGTTCCCTTGATGCAAGAAAATCCGTGATGGCCATTGGATTCTACTATCGCCCCACATTTACATGTGTGTTTTTCACATAACGCAGTGCCCAGCCGGATGCCGGCTGCTATTCTCAGTACTTCTCCTGGCATCCGTAATCCTGCGATTGTTATGGGTAGTGCTTGAAGCCAGTCTCCTGAGTGTGGTGATTGTGCAGCTAACAGTCTGGCTTTGGCAGTAGAATCAGTAGCTCTTTCTGAAAGGCCTTCAAGTGCACGCGATATCAGTGCGCTGTCCCATTCTCTTTGTACATGAGCCTTCTGTTCGATGGGAGTAGGCGCGTTCGATCTCAAAGACCACGAGCTAGAAGCCTCCTCTACCAATGGATCTGCGACCGTTACGGCGACATCGTGCAGCAGTTGGTCTTGAAGGCTTCGCGTGCCAGCGGCTGATGCCAAAAAGGCGGAAGTTGCCAGCATATCGGCACTACGAATCCCAAGACCACCGTTTCTCACAGGCAAAGATGCCTGGATCCATTGATCGTCGCTCATGTGAATGTTAAGAAGGCTACAGAGTCCTGTTCTCAAGACTTCGTCGAAGTCGCATAAAAGTCCTTCGTTTAGGAAGCAGGCTGATGTTCTTAATATGTATAGCAGCTTCGGTATGCTTAAGCTGCACCTTAACAGGGTGAAAGAGTCGTGTGGGTGTAACATCTCAAGTCTTGTGATGACTTTCTCCAGATCTTCAATCTTTTTCTGAATGGATGTATCGACAGCTCTGCCTGGTAGTAGCGGTGCTCCCAGCAATGTCAGATCTTCAACGGCCACATATTCAAACTCGGCGAAGGTCTGATTATAGTTTGCTTCATCGTAACCTCTACCGGATGCTTCGCATTTTGCTCGATTCAGCTGTAGACCATACATTGGCGCGAGTTTCTCTATCAAGCTGATGTCGTACTCGACTTTATCAATCGGTCCAGCAAGAGTGAGATCGTCCATATAGCCAATATTCAGTGGGGTTGTCAGACTTTCGAGAAGTGGATGTATCGTCAGGCAGAACTCCAGTGGTCCTAAGGGATCGCCTTGTTGAGTCCCTTCCTCTGACAGAATGGTATGCTGTTTGGTCTGTAGCTGGGGGGCGTAGGCATAGTTGTCGAAGACGTATCTGTATATTTCTGGAGCTTTTGTTGCTACCGCCTCTAACATTGAATCTCTTCTCAGAGCATTGAAGGCATTCGAGAAATCCAGTTTCACTAAAATGTGGTTTTCAGGCATAGACTGCAAGTATCGTCTGGTTGCGTGGACAGCAGCCTCGGCTCCTCCTGATACTCCCACGCCGATAATTATTATTATTATTATTATTATTATTATTATTATTATTATTATTATTATTATTATTATTATTATTATTATTATTATTATTATTATTATTATTGTCAACCCAATCCTTCCGTTGACAATCCTTCTGATTAAATCCTTGTTCTCTTCGTACTTAACGCCTATTTAACGTTCACCTTTTGAACACTAATTCTACGTATAAGTATAACCTGAATTAATCAGCAACACAGTTTAATATCTTTTCAGTTTAATAAGAAACAAACAGACAGAACTCAATTCGATTACAACTCAACTAGTCAGCCACACTACTACAGCGAACACACTCGAATTCAAACTTCTCTAGTCAGCATAATTCTTCGCGCCTCTTGACACACCTGTCTTCTGTGCGCATAAGCGAACTCTAATAATATACATATAGCGCGCCGCTGCCGATATCGGCCGGCCGCGCGTGTCACTAAGACTAAACGTTATACATCTATCATATATACATATACACGTGAAACTAAAGTAAGCGCACTAAATATATACGCTAAATATCTCGCACTGCAAAACTGTACACAAAACTCAGTTCACATTACCTCCTTCCTTTTTCTGGAATTGAGCAAATTAAATTTCAAAATTTGCGAAATTACCAAAATACATGAAACAAATATATATATAACTAATCAATCAAACAGTCTTACGATTACTTATAATCTTGACAAACAATCAGCAATAACATTCAATCTGCCCTTCTTGTACTTCACCTCAACATCAAAAGTTTGTAAGGCTAACGCCCAACGCACAAGTTTAGCAGACTTAGACATTGACTCAGTCAAATATGTAAGAGGATTGTGATCAGTAAAAATGAAAATTTTTGATCCAATTATAATTTCTTTTAACTTGTTTAGAGCCCAAACAATAGCATAGGCCTCCTTTTCCACAGTAGCCCATCTCTTCTGGGTATCAGTTAATTTCTGACTGATAAATGACACAGGGCGTTCTATTCCCTTGTCGTCCATCTGTGTTAAAACAGCACCGACTGCAAAGTCACTACTATCGCAGTACAAATTGAATGGTTTTCCCACTTCAAAAACATATAATACTACTTTGGATCGCACAGCCTCTTTAAGTAAATCAAAAGCTTGCTGATGTTCAACAGTCCAATCAATCTTATCAGAAACACGTTTACTAGTTAAATCAGATAAAGGTTTCGCAATCTGTGCAAAGTCCTTAATAAACTGTCTGTAATAATTAAAAAATCCAAGCAGTTGCTTAACTTGCTTCTTAGTTTCTGGGATCTTCAAATTAGTCAAACTTTCAATTCTGTCTGGATTCATCTTTATCTTACCAAACCCAACCACATGACCGATAAACCTTACCTCACTCTTACCAAATATGCATTTTTTCAAATTCAAAGTAACGTTATGCAATCTCATTTGCATCAAAAATGCATCTAACTGCTGTAAGTGAACTTTCCAACTGTCAGAATGCACAGCAATGTCATCAACATACGGTTCTGCAAAGTCACTTATAGGCTGTAAAACTAAATTTATCGCCTTAACAAAAGTTCGGCCTGAATTTATCATTCCAAAAGGAACACGAGTAAATTCATACAGTCCATTATGTGTTACAAAAGCTGTCTTCCATTGATCAGATTGTTTTACAGGACAAGTCCAATAAGCACTTCGACAGTCCAAAATAGAAATCACATTAGACTTTCCAACTTTGTTCAAAACGTCTCTGACAATCGGCATCGGATATTTACAATCCACAGTGAATGAGTTAATGTATCTGTAGTCACAGGCAAGTCTTAAAGATCCGTCTTTCTTTTTAACAATAACCAAAGGGCTTGCCATTCTGCTCGATGATGGTTTAATAATGTTTGTTTTTAACATTTCTTTGATCTGACGTTCCACTTCTGCTCGATAAATCAAAGGAATTCGGTATGCTGCAAATTCCTTTGTGTCTTGCTCTCTTGTAATACTGATTTGTGTATTGTAACTGCTTTTCTTGAGAGTAAGATTCTGCAAACAATAATGCTTTCTCCGTATTTTCTTTGAGTTCTTTCAAATGATTTTCGTGAAAAGGAATTATCTTGTGCCATTTCCTCGGGTTGTCTATTAGGTCCATTGTCATTCTCTTGAAGGCGACCTCTTCTCTTGAGACCGGAGTGATAGGTACTCTATCCATCACCAGACTCCTTGCCTTTAGTTGACACTTCTCGCAAGACTTACAAAATTTCACAATGTCCCTTCTCATCTTTGGCCATACAAAAGACAACTTTATTCGTTCTCTTGTTTTCTCTTCTCCTAGAAGTCCTCCAAATACCGATTCATGCGCCAATTCCATCACTTTAATTCGTCTCTCTTTTGGTAACACTAGTTGATATATCGTCTGGTCTAATATCTGATATTTCTTATGCAATAAACCGTTGATCACACAGAATTCAGATTCTTTCTCTTGTGCTAACTTCCACCACGGCTTCAACGATTCATCCTTTCTCTGTTGCTCTTCGAACTTCTTCGAATCGGCAATCTGCACCTTTTGTTCTTCGTCCATCTCTTCATCTCTATACAAGTCTCCTATCCCCACATCACATTCATTGTCTTCTTCAGTTTCATTTAATGTGCCATTCTCGCATGCAGCCATCTCTTGCTCGTTTATCTCTGATGTTACACCATCTCGCGATAAGCTTCGTTGCTCATTACTTTCGTTTTCCTCATCACTTGAACTTTCAGTTTCACTCTTCTCATCAACATCTACCATTTCCTGTTTCCGACTCTGCGCTCTCGTCATTACATTTGCTCGTACACTCACATCTCCTTGTATCGTTTTAACTTTCATCTGTGGTACGGCTTTTAATTCGGCAATTATCTCTGGATGCAACAAGAATCTTTCTGTACTGCCCATCTTTGCAATACTAGCACACATCAAGGTGACATAAGGTGTAAGTGAACACTGGATTTTACGCGGAAATCCCTCTTCTTCCACGTCACTATCACACAGTCTAACATCGACTTTTACTAACTTCGCAGGAATGGCATCTCCTGCCACACACTGCAAATTCACTTTTCCAATTTGTTCCACCTTCATGCCTTCCAGTAATTCTTCACTAATCACCGGAATTTCTGCACCCGAGTCGCTCAGTGCTTTGACTTTCACTGGCTCTTTACCGTCTACTGCACGAATTTCAACCTCGACATATTGCAAGAACGATTTCTTCAATATTCGACTGTCATCTTTTCCTATGACTTCTCTCTGAATTTCAGCATCCAATAGAATTTCTTTTTGAATACCACATTTCATTACTGACTTTACTTCAGTCTCTTGGTTTTCTTGACTCGCGGTTTGATTATCTGTATCACTAACCACTTGAATCAAATTCACCCTTGTGTGTTCTTGATTTCTGCTAGAACTAGCTGCTGCCACTGGAACTGGACAAAATTTAACCAAATGTTTGTCTGAACCACAGTTGTGACAACGCTTCACAACCATGCCTCGTTGTTCATTTCCTTCATATCTCTTATACTGCGTAAACGATGTGTTGCCTTCCCTCTTGGCAAACGGCGCTGACGATTTGTTAAATCCCTGACGACCAAACGTCACGTCTCTGGTCTCATTGGGTACAGGGACACTAGCCTTGACTTCTTTACCTTTGAACTGATTCCCTGTTCCTGGATTACTTCTCCACTTTCCACTCTGGCTTTGGTTTACGGAACGTTGAGAAGGATAACTGTTTATATTTGGGATCGCAAACCCAATTCGATTGTTTACATGAATGTCTGCTAGGTCTGCCACTGCACTAGCTTGGAGACAGTCAGTTCCTTCCTTCGACAATACAAACTGTAGTGGACCTGGCGGTAAACATTCTTTTAGCTTATCCGCTACCAGCAAATCAAAGAGCGTATCATACTCTCTGTTCACGTTTCGACTTCTCACGTAATAGTTTAGCAAGTTCTTCAGTCTTGCCGTAAACATCGTATAAGTCTCTTCTGTTGTCTTCTTAGCATCCACAAATCTGGCTCTGTATTCTCTCGAAGTCAACTTAAATTCTTTTAATAAGTGCTGCTTGACTCTATCATAATTGTCTAGATCATCGTATGACAATCTATTCAGAACGGTTCGAGCTTTTGGCGTCATCAATGGTAGTAATAATTTCACCCAAAACGGCTTTTCCACAGCAAAACTGCGAAATGCGTTCTCGACTGTTTCAAAATATAATGGCACCTCCATCATATCAGTTGGCATTTGAGGCAATACATGCTTCATTGCATCACCTATTTTCTTAATTTTTGACACCAAAGTTTCACTTTCTTGCTGCTTCCTTCTTTCTGCTTCCCGTTCTTCTCTCATTTGCGTTTCTTTCAATGTCAATTTTGATTTCTCCAGTTTCAGACGTTCCTGTCTTTCTGCCTCTGCCTTTTCCAAACTTTCTTTCTGAAATTTGAGTTCTTCTTGTCTGATCTGTTCTGCCCGTTCCAACTCTAACGTTCGCGCTTTTTCTTTTTCTTCTTCACGCATTCTCTTTGCTTCAATCTGTTGCTGACGAACCTCTTCATCACTTTTTCTAGCTTTTTCAAATTCAATCATCTGCTCCAATCTTCTTCTTTCAGCATCTTCCCTATCTCTTTTCAACTGTTCTAACTGAATCTCAAACTGATTCTTTTGCAATTCAAGTTCTGCCTTACGCACTTGTTCTGCTTTATCTTCTCTCTCTCTTTGCAGACGCAATTCTTCTTGCCTTGCAAGTTCCGCTTTCTCTTCTCTCTCTCGCTGCAAGCGCAATTCTTCTTGCCTTGCAAGTTCCGCTTTCTCTTCTTTCTCTCGCTGCAAGCGCAATTCTTCTTGCCTTGCAAGTTCCGCTTTCTCTTCTTTCTCTCGCTGCAAGCACAATTCTTTCTCTTCTTTCTCTCTCTGCAGACGCTCTGCTTTCTCTTCTTTCTCTCTCTGCAGACGATCTGCCTTCTCTTCTTTCTCTCTCTGAAAACGTAATTCTTCCTGTCTCAGCTCTTTCTCTTCCTGCCTTCGTCTCTCCTCTTTTTCTTTCTCTTCTTGTCTCCGTTTCTCCTCTCTATCTTCTTTCATCATCATCCACTGCATCAACATCTCCATTGACATAGGTGCAGGAGGTTTTTCAATAACCTTTTCGACGGCACCGCCAACTGCACCTTCTTCTTCGACTTCTTCTTTAACCCACACATCGGCGAGTTCCTGCATCATGTCACCACGTGACATACCTTCTAACTGTTCTTCTTTAAAACCGGCTTTCAACAAACGCTGTTTTAGCCTTTCCGTAGACATCTTCTTAATATCTGCTTGTCTTTCAGCACTTAGTTTCTCCATCTTACTTGTTTACTTTGGTGATTTCTCTTCTCAAAGAAGTCACGGTTTTTCTTGTTGTGTGAATCGATAAACAAACGGGATTTCTTTTATATTTGTTCGTGGAAAACAACGAAATTTTTTATACCGTTTCTCGTGTTCCACCGTCGATGATATCGTAAATTCGTCACACAGTAACAACGCGTAGATTCTTCTAACACCGTCGTAAATTCTTTTATCACCGTCGTAGATTCTTCTATCCGCCGAAGGAGGTGATAACGTGAATTTTAATCCACCGTGAGTTTATATCCACCGTGAGTAATTATTCCACCGTGAGTATTTATTCCACCGTGAGTATTTATCCACACCGACGCTGCCACCAATAATGTCAACCCAATCCTTCCGTTGACAATCCTTCTGATTAAATCCTTGTTCTCTTCGTACTTAACGCCTATTTAACGTTCACCTTTTGAACACTAATTCTACGTATAAGTATAACCTGAATTAATCAGCAACACAGTTTAATATCTTTTCAGTTTAATAAGAAACAAACAGACAGAACTCAATTCGATTACAACTCAACTAGTCAGCCACACTACTACAGCGAACACACTCGAATTCAAACTTCTCTAGTCAGCATAATTCTTCGCGCCTCTTGACACACCTGTCTTCTGTGCGCATAAGCGAACTCTAATAATATACATATAGCGCGCCGCTGCCGATATCGGCCGGCCGCGCGTGTCACTAAGACTAAACGTTATACATCTATCATATATACATATACACGTGAAACTAAAGTAAGCGCACTAAATATATACGCTAAATATCTCGCACTGCAAAACTGTACACAAAACTCAGTTCACAATTATTATTATTATTATTATTATTATTATTATTATTATTATTACTATAACATTCTCCCCTGCTATCCAGTCAGCTGTGCATGTCCCATTGTGTGACTTAGTATACGATCATAGTTTATCTCGGACAGGTAGTTAGTTGACTGCGTGACTAATTAGTAGATCATGTTATTCATGTAGCGTTTCTCGGGCTGCAAGGCCATTGCATGACGTAGTGGATCGTAGTCGTTTTCAACCCCCTCAGTTGAGCTAGTAAGCCTAGTATGATTATATTGTTCATATAATTTATCATTTTCTTTCACAATTCACTTTGTGGATTACTAATAAAGTAGGCATATAATGCTCTGGTTTTTGTGAGATTTGTGACCATGTGAATTGTATACTAATAAATTTTGTGATGTCATCACTTTAAGGTGTATTAAGCTATCTATTGAATTTTTGATTTTTCTCAATTTGCAAAATACAGATAAAATATTCAACTCCATATGGATCAAACTCATCAAAGTCTACCCTCCCCTCCGGTTTTTTTTCTACAGTTCTCACACTACAGAGAGCGGCCTATATCTAGGCCTAAGCAACGACGCCGCTGACGTTTACTCGATATAAAGAATTGCGAGTTCTGGAAGAACGTCAACGCCGAACAGAAGAACGCTGAACAGAAAAATCGTAATCGCAATCTCCGGATTTCTACAGCGCCCAAAAAAGCGAAGTCGCGGGAACCAGCTTATTCACAGGCGCTTAGACAAATCAAAATCAATAGGCGGGGGGGGGTCGAATCGGTTCCAGGTCAAGATCCAAAGGAGTCAGTCAGAAAGACAGTAAGACGGCTAAGGTGGGTGGTGTTTAGGGTTTAGACGGCGAGGGAGGTAGGGAGAGGAGGAGGAATCGGGATAGGATTTGTGAAAGAGCAGTGTTTTCAGTTTTGAGTGAAAGACCTGTGGAGATATAGCAAGTGGTGAGGTTTTGGTGAGTTCGTAGTATGGATCTGAAATTTCTCGCAGTGCTGGTGGGAGTTTGTTCCAGAGGGGTGGGACAGCTATGGCTATGGAGCGATTCGTAAATTTTAGTGATGAGGTGACAGAAGGGCGAAGAACACCTACGGACTCAAACGGGGTAGAGGAGACTGTCAGTTACTTTACGGAGGACATTTCAGGGATACGATAATCAGTAAATTTTGCTTTGTACGGCGGATATTTCAACCACTTCAATCAGTTACCCTACGGCGTCCGATTCTTGGTTACTCGACGGCGCTCACTGGGCCAGTTGTACGTTTCATAAAGTGTTAAAATAATAGTGTGTCAGTCACCAGCTATTATAGCCCGGAAGCCGTTCCTCCGTGGATTAGGCTAGACTTTTTCGACTTTCATCCACACTTTGTCGAATTTCATCTTTTAAAAAAAGTTTATGACTTTTTTAGTCATTCGTCCAACTTTGTATAGGCCTACTTTTTCTATAAGAATTACTCTCTCAAAAACGTTGATGACCTTTTTTTTAGGAATTCGTCTCTCAAAAAGTATATTACTCTGATTTACTCACCTGTCGCGGGGGAAACCATGTATCCTGGGGGAATTTCCCTCCCCAAAAGGTCTCTACATTATAATATTACTGGCCTCTGGGGGAAACACAAATCCTGGGGGGAGATTCCCCACCCCCAAAGACGTCTAGATTAAACACTGGCTGATGCGAGCCTCTTTCAGGCATTTGCAGAGAACGAGCATCATTTACTCCGGCACTTATCTCCCCCTTTCGCAGTCACCAACACCATCTTCGTAATAGATCGCACAAATTCATTTTACCAAAAAAAGACAACAACAACTATATCCCCCGAATTCTGTATAAGAACTCTTATTAATAGAGCAAACTCTTTCTCTTACTATAGGGAAAACTAGAATCTTTGGATAACCAAAGAAAACTCCAAATTATTGGCTATATCCAATTTTGTCACCCCCATGTGCACCAGGATTCAAAGTTTATTTGATGAAGAAATTAAGAGTTTGCTATCGTAAAACCGGACAAAAATTGTGGGTTTCGCATCAAAATGGACATATTTTACGAAACGCTATTTAGACTACTCCAAGCCATACCTGGTTTTCGTCTTCTTCCTTCTTGATTTCATCACTGTTCAGTGCTGCTTGACAATATTCACTGTACTGGGGACACGAGCCACCCACGCTAAGCAACTGCAAATAAACAGAGTGTGGCAAATTTATATAGTTATTGTCGATTAGCTTCGTCGTTATTTGGTGAATAGGAAAATGAATGTTACATCACATAGAGAGACATAATCTAGAAAATAAGACGTTCTTTAGATTTTGATGTACTTGTTCTTCAAAGTAACACTTACAGTCCAACTTAACACCGCATCGTTCAAATATTCAACCTGATGTGTCCTGATTACTACCATTCCATCTTTGCAGACCTACCAAAGTTTTTGTCAGACTGCTTCATGACCATCCTGAACCGTACAGTGTGAGTCGTGGCCAACAGGTCCAAATACTCCGGAAAGATGCGATAAGACCTATAAGGATTGTAGACATTCAAGCCTGTCTTGCTTGGATGTGCCTGCCTTGTCTGTTCCATCCTGGAACACATCAGAAATCTTCTACTCCAGTCTCGAGTTGGTCATGGAGGTCAACATAATTGCGTTCTGTAGCCAATAGAGATGCAGGTGGCAAACGTCAGCTTATAAGCCCATTGTGCCTTCTATTGTGTTGGACCATCTTCCTGGAACATTCTTCCATTCTGTTACTCATCTCAACATGCATTTATTTTCTGCCTATCTTAAACTGCACCTTGTTAGGTCAGTAAGACAGTCGCGTGTGCAGAACCTTTAAGAGGTATTAAAGAGCGCAATATTTTGTGTCCTCGTGTATGTATACATGTGTATATATGTTATATATTATATATATTATATATATAATGCGCAAAGGTAGGCCTACCATCGAAAAGCACACAAGGAAAATTCGGTCACAACCAGAATGCATTCGGTCAAAAGATACAGATGTTTTGAAATAACTTATGGCACAAGAACAGAATGAAACTCTGACTTCTGGATAAGTGAAAGGTTAACCATCTGAAGATACACCACCCGATCATTAAAACCTCATTTCGCAGGAAATCTACTAACGTGGTCGACGTCCAGTGGAACAGTGTGAACTGGAATTGGTTGCCATCGCAAGTCCTCGTTCCAGATCTGGTCACCAGATGGTGGATAAAGTCCAGCCAAGTTCGAATATGCGCTCATCAACGTTCGATCAAAGTCTGTACTACGTAATTTAATCTGTGAATAGACAAATATTAGAAATATAATGTAAACTGCCAAAAATGAACACAATTCCACTTGAAAAAATCTCGTCACTCGTCAGAGGCATTGCAAAACGTTGATGATACACCAGCAAAGATCAATGTTTGAATTAAATCATAGAATTCCTGTAAGTTTTATAGGATCGTTTCTGTCTTTGCAGATCGCCTTTGTGGTTTTGAATGTACCAGCCCTGGAGTTTAGTCCCTTTTCTGTTATTATTACTAAATAGATTTAATTTTCATCATCATCTACGTTTATTTAACCTGACAGAGGACATCGAGTTCTCCTTCGATTTTGATATTTGTATCTGTCGTATTATTAAGTATAGGTTTTTCTAGCATGCACAAAGAAAAGCCTGAGAAGTGCGAGCAGAAAGTCAGCGGCGTAGCTAGGATATTTTGCGCCCGGGGACGAACTATGAATTTGGCGCCCCCCCCCCCGTTTTACTATTTTAAATTTTCCAATTAATCGAATGGCAATTTTATTTTTAATGAAATAAAATATTAAAAATACAGATAGTACATGCACGGTACTCCTCAATGGAGCGCCAAAATCATACCTGAGAACTGGTTTGTAAGTAATGAGGATATAACTGGATATATTTGGGGCGCCAAAATTTACTTGCGATAAATTAGTTAAAACTGCATCAAAATTAAGAGTAAAATTATTTATCTTAACCCTTATTTTGGCGCCCCCTTCCCTTGGCGCCCGGGGACACATGTACCCCCTGCCCCTCCCCTAGCTACGCCTCTGCAGAAAGTCACTAATGTTACATAATGCTGATGTTACTTAGCAGTGACCATTGACTGAGTGTTATTAGTGTGGCAGGTTACCATCCTCAGATTGGAAAAGCAGTCTTTTAACTTAGCTCCAATATGAAGCCATGGCTGTGAAGTGCTAGCGAATTCATTTTTCTCAGCCGAGTATAGGCCGAGTGTGTGGTTGGCCTTCTCCCCGCTGCCTGATTTTACGCTGACAAATTACGGATTATCCCGAAAGCTTGAAACAAATCGCTTCACTGATGGAGATATGAACCCAACCTTACAATTGACAGTCTACACTGTTAGAAATCTCACCGTTTTTTTACGGTTAAAAACTGGCAGCTGTGTACACAGGAAATAACCGTAAAAAAACGGCGGACCGTAATTTACCCTAGACCGTAATATTTACATTCATAGGACCGTAAAAGCTTACTGTTATAAACCGTATTTTGAATGTTGGCTAACTGTAATGTCTACGGTCATGGCTCGTATTTTTAATGTTTTGTAGTGTATTTCACTGTAATTTCTACGGTCATATCTCGTATTTTTAATGTTTTGTAATGTATTTCACTGTAATTTCTACGGTCATATCTCGTATTTTTAATGTTTTGTAATGTATTTCACTGTAATTTCAACGGTCATATCTCGTATTTTTAATGTTTTGTAATGTATTTCACTGTAATTTCTACGGTCATATCTCGTATTTTTAATGTTTTGTAATGTATTTCACTGTAATTTCTACGGTCATATCTCGTATTTTTAATGTTTTGTAATGTATTTCACTGTAATTTCTACGGTCATATCTCGTATTTTTAATGTTTTGTAATGTATTTCACTGTAATTTCAACGGTCATATCTCGTATTTTTAATGTTTTGTAATGTATTTCACTGTAATTTCTACGGTCATATCTCGTATTTTTAATGTTTTGTAATGTATTTCACTGTAATTTCAACGGTCATATCTCGTATTTTTAATGTTTTGTAATGTATTTCACTGTAATTTCTACGGTCATATCTCGTATTTTTAATGTTTTGTAATGTATTTCACTGTAATTTCTACGGTCATATCTCGTATTTTTAATGTTTTGTAATGTATTTCACTGTAATTTCTACGGTCATATCTCGTATTTTTAATGTTTTGTAATGTATTTCACTGTAATTTCTACGGTCATATCTCGTATTTTTAATGTTTTGGAATGTATTTCAGCGTAATTTCTACGGCCATGGCTAGAAGTTTAAATGTTTTGGAATGTATTTCACCATGAAGGACCTGTTCAAAGTCCCTAAAGTAACCGCCTCAGTGGAAGCTCGAACCCGCAACATTGCGTTACAGGCCCAGTGCTCTAACCATCTGCAAACTATTCCTCCATTATTCTCAAATTTGAAGGACATTGACTAAATCAACCAAATAATTATTGAAAGCAATATTCTTTTATATTTTGCCTAAAACAAGCTCTTAAAACCTAAAATTGACTCACAATGCAGCTTAAAAGAAAACTTTTAATTTACAAAGACAAGCGTTTTTACAGTAAACAAGTACTTTAAAATCCGACCATAAACTGCATACATACTTCCAAACAATATCCAAGCACAACACACAAAATTATAAACTCTCAAGTCATTATACTGTTTAAACGAAAACTGTAATATGCACAACTTTAAAAGTAAACAAGATACTTTCAAACCATAATCATATGTAAATAAACTACACTAAGAACCTTAAAAATCTCTAATATGGAACCTTTCAAAACACCATCTATTGTAAAAAATCCAGGTAGCATCTTAAAAACCTGAATTACTAAATTCAAACTTAATAAAATAATAACTATAATTTTACTAATTATAGTAGTAGTATTAGTAGTAGAAACTATATCAGTGCATCGATATCATAACCAAACACTTTTATCCCATTTGAATTCAATGCACCGTTGTTCCAGTGGACAATGATAAATTCTAGCCATCGCAATGATCGCACACATTAATTTGTATTCTCTGCATAATTTTCTAATTCCTGAGAGATCACAGGTACCTCTAGCAGAAATTAACAAGGAAAATAATAATAAGTCATAAAAAGGCTTAAAATTAAAATTATAATTTATAGAACACAAACACCTTTCAATGTAAATAACACACACCCAGAAAAAATCCAAACCTGTCACATATACATTGCAACATACATTTACAAATATATATTAATGCAACCTTCCAAAGTCTGCATTGCTCTGCAATAGTTGAAAATAACCGAAACGCTGCATGCACTGTTGCAATACTGTTAAATGCATAATCTGTTTAACATCCAAATCATCTGCACTTGACATTTGATGAGGTTAACTCTTGAAAAACTGACTCACTATCCAGTTAAAAAAATTTACAAAACAGCATTTTTAAAGTAAACTCTCACTTTAAAATCCTATAATATGTTAATAATAATTATACAAATTATGCCACGACAGAAGGGAAAATTCTGTCTAGGAAGATACCTTGACTGTCTGTATATCATACATGTTAATATGCGGAATATATGAATAGCTTAATTTTTCAGTTCGATATATTGTAATTCAAGATTAGTAGTTATTATTATGCAAATGTAATAAAAAAATCAAGGCTTAAAAAAGCTTCTATTTAAAAACAAACAGCATTTTTAAAGCAAACAATCACTTTATATCCTACTATAAACTGCACAAACACCTGCAAACAATCCCCAATAAAAAAACTAAAAACTCTCAAGTTATTATAAAGTTTAAAAGAGAAAAATAATAAACGCAACTTATCTTCTGTAAATATACTACACAAAGCACCTTAAAAATCTCAATTATTGAATGCAAATTTAATAATAATATAATCACAATAATAATAATGACGATAGAAACTATTTCAGCACATTGACATCATAACCCAACACTTTAACACCATTCCCTTCCAAGGCACCTGATCTTGACGAATTCTAGCCGGCACAGAATTTTTTAGTATACCTGACAGTTAATTAGTACCTCGAGGCAAAAAATAATAATAGTCATTACGCTATTTAAAATTAAAATTCTAATTCACAAGCAGGAACATCTTTAAACGTAAATAACACACTTTGCAAAATCCAAATCTGTTACGCATACATATAAAAAATATAATAATGCAACCATTCAAAATCTGCAATATTTTGAAATATCGTCGACTTTTGGGTTTAAAGTTCCTTCTTTTTCTTTCAACTTGATGTAACCTTATTGCTTTGATCAGTTTTTATTCGAAATAAGCATCTGAAAGTAACAAAATAAATATATTCACGTAAAAGAAAATTCAGCAGTTAGCAAGGAAGGTTTAATCCACTAAAAGTGCAACAGTACATGGGTTTATGTTAGTAATTAGAACACGACCAGTCAAAAACAGAAAACAGAAAGTTCTGTACACTGACATGAATGCCTGTTAAGCTTCTGTATTATGACACGAATAGTAACTGCAATTGGAAATCGATATAGCACCAGTCAACAGTCAACCCCGACATAAAACAAAGACATCACGATTGAAGAAAATGGTCCTCAAGCGCTTGTGGAAAAGAGATGAAGAGAAGCCGAGTAGTTCATGTCACAGGTTGTTGGGTAGCTTATTTCACGAAAATAAGACAACCACAGAGAAATTTCTATACTGGTGAAATCTGGGCTTATGAAATAACCAAACTGCCTTGCGTAACAGAGCGGAGAAATCTTTGATCAAATGTGGAAGATCTTGAGACACAGAGCTCTTTGAAATAAACTGGAGCACTGCCTGCTTGCCAATTACCCACAAGCAATAAAATCTTAAACTCATGCCCTTTTATATAGGTGACGAGTGGAGATCTTCCCACATGCACTCTATATGATAATTCTAGGTACGCCACCGATCAGTTGAGCCACAACATCAAAACTATTGGAGCCGATTTATGCAGGAATGAATTAGCTCAGCATAAATGGCATTGCCACAGTCAATTCTTGAGCACATGAATGCATGCATCAGGGGCCGTTGGGGTTTCAGTTGTGAGCGAACGCCATAGACTGTGAATCTGATGCATATGGTAAAAGCATGCTTGACATAATTTAATGTAATCACAGACTTATATAGCGTCTCTTCAACAGACACTCATCAGAGGCACTCTCGACCTAAAGATGGAAAACCAGGATTGAACAAAATGGTTTCAAGCGCTTAAGGAATAGAGATAAAGAAAAACCAAGAAGCTCATGTCGTAAGATTCTAGATAACCTACTTGTAAATTCTTCACAAGCTCTGAGATAGTTAATGCCTGGTCCGAGGTCAACTCAGTTAGCACACAGTGGTTAGCAGAGAGTCACAAGCGAAACAATGCAATAGATTAGGCAAGAAGTTTCGCAATATGTCCATGAATTGAGTTTTCTCAGAGTTCAGCCAGAGATTGTTGGACAACATCCAGGGATTCCAGGCACCTCATATGTCTGAATCATTTTATTCATCATGGAGATAGTCTCTGCATGTGGGCCATGGACATAATGTGTTGATGTCATCTGCATACTAATGTACTGCACAAAAGAAAGAATTAGGGTCAAATCAGCAGTGTAGAGTAGGGTGTCCCAACAAATGTTATTTGAAAATCTTAGGTCTCGCAAATCAAAAAGTTTCTTTGTGAGATGATGTTTTTGTAAAATTTTCAATATTTTAGATAATGTTTAGGGGTCCCCAATGGGTCCTGTTTTCATATAAAACGCTTATCATGCACACATGTTTCAATCTAGGATATAGCCAGGCTATATCATTCACACCGTATATATTTTATCACGTTTGTACAAAATATGATATGTACTATTATGTAGTCACTCAAAAATCTAATACTCTATTGTACTCAGATGGGTGTTAGCAGTAAAGTGATGTAGAAAATTGACAAAAAATGGCACCCACTGACTTCCACATATTATTAGAGTTTGGAATAATTTTTTGCTATTATTATCTATGCCTACTATAATAATTAGTACAGTAAATCAAAACATAGTTTGCTTTGAGATGGTACAAAATACAAGATGCAAGATATTCACACATTTAGTCCAATCAGTAAGTAGCAATCAACGCCAGTATTGTTCAAGGTTCGGGATTGGGACCGCCTACATTTAACGTTAATGGTTCTGATCTTCACCCTCTCCATCGTGAAAACATCATAGTTAAATATGCCGACGACACATATTTGTTGGTCGGATCATCGAGGATAAAAACTGTTAGTGACGAACTCGGAGCCATTGAGAGGTGGGCGGAAGCTAACCACCTTCGCCTGAATCGTTGCAAGTCTCAAGATATGGTGATATCGTCGAGGCGTAGTCATGGGCAGCCACCTTTAACTGATGGATTCAAGAGAGTCAAATCAATGATAATCCTAGGGGTTACTATAAGAGACGACCTGGCGGCTGAAGATCATGTTAGGGATGTCTTGGCCTCTTGCAGGGGATCCTTACAGGCTCTTCGTATCCTGAAATCGTACGGCCTCCCGTCTGGATCCCTGCACCTGGTCGCCTCTGCCACCACCGTCTCTAGGATGCTGTATGCGGCCCCTGCCTGGTGGGAACAGACCTGGGAGTCGGATCGCAGCAGCCTGGAGCGGTTTCTCCAAAGAGCGAAAAGAGCCGGCTACCTGAGTGACTCTGTACCTGGCGTGGAGCAACTGGTCCTTCGAGCCGACTGTGCCTTGCTCTCATCCGTGCTGCATAATCCTTTCCATGTGCTCCGTGTTCTGTTCCCGCCTAAAATCAGTAGACAGTAGAATTTCCGTCCTCGACCGCATGACTTTACCCTTCCCCCTAAGGATGATTCCAATTTTTTCCCAAGAGTTCTCTATGCCACATTAAAATAACTCTTTCTTTAATTTAATTTATCCAAAATTTTTAACATTTTCAATACTTGTTAAGTTTCCAGCCTCTCCTAAATCCTCCAACATAACATTACTATTACTTAGCATCACTAATGTATTTGTAACATATTGCGGTTTGTCAATGTGAGTCGATAATAAACGAATAATAATAATAATAGAACTTTAAGTTCACTACATCTGATGAAGTGACTCACGGTTTCAATTTGGGAAAAGTCCTTTCTATGTTTTTCAACAACTTGCAGTAGGAAATCCTTCTGATCTTCATTTGTTGTTGTTTCATTAAATGTCTGTATCAAAGCCACACCAGCTCTGCACAGTCATTGTTGCATGTCAAGTTGTTCACAATTATAACAGCTTCATTGAACGATTTCAAGAATGGCCAACTCTTGACATAACTGTCATCAATGCCAGTATACTGCAAGAAACTTTGACAAATAGGTATTTCTGCTAAAGAGTTTGGAAGAGATTTGACTAAGTGTGATCCCCGTTCGGAGGTCATGTGGATTACTGGGTTTGCTTTCTCGTCTGGTGTTAAAAGATTTGAGAACAGTGCAAGAGTTGCAACTTTAGACTCAAGTACCACGAATGGCATTGCATTGCTTAAAGTTTATTATTGCTGAGACCAGGATTGTTGTATGCTTGTAATCTCGTAATTAACAGGATGTCATTAAATGAAGCATTAGCTGCAGATCAAGCAGTAAATCAGAATTGAATGCACACTGATACAACAAAATGGTTGCAGCATTGTAATCCCTGTAATTCACGACCTGTTAAGCAGATTACAGTCTCGTTCCAATCACACAGGAACTAAATTTTCATCCAACGTGCTCTATGAAGAGCACCAGACTTGCGAATACCAGTGGTGTTTGGACAGTTTGGTGCATCCAGCCATACCATCAATGCGGCAAGGCTAAGGAATTCACAGTAATCCTTCCGAGGGTGACAATTTGTGAGCTGATCTGATAAGAACGTTTTAAAGTCCATGGCTACCAATATCTTTGGGATTTGATGCCGTTGATTGCTTAGTTTGGACAACTTTTCACGAAACCTCTTGAAAAACAGAATATCTGGCCTGTAGATGGTCCAAGACATGTAGAAAAGGCATCAGAAAGCCTCACCTCAAAGATGTGATGCCTACAAGCCAGCCAGATCCGATTGACCCAGTTCGTGATGCTTGTTGCATGTAAGAAATTCTCTATGCTGATAAATGTGTATGAGAAATTCGGCTTTAACATGGCTATTGTCAAACAGTTTATCAAGCTTAATTGTATATTGGGCTCGATTTTTCTTGTCAGACTGGTTACCTCGATTGCGATGCTTCATTAAGCACTGTATAAATCTGCAATATACTTTTATGATATTTTAGAGCCTTTTGGGGACTCCTAAATGTTCTCCAAAAAAATGAAATTTTTTCTTTTAAATTAGCTTCCAACAATGAAACCTTTTAGCTGGTGAGATCTTGCATTTTTAATAATAAACTTTTTTGGGACACACCTTTTTTGGGGCATCCTACTGTAGAGGATATAGAGCAATGGTCTGAGTTGGAACCTTCGGAGAAAAGAAGGGTGACCAAAAATCAGTCGCAATTTTCAAATCTTCACAGTTTTTGAAAACATTGAATTAAAAAATATGTTCAATATGAAAATCCCTGCTCAGTCACTATTCTCTGGTGCAGGCTCCTCTACTTATCACTCCACCTTCCAAGTTTTCTCATCCTGAACTAAACCCATCATAACAGGTCCTCTGCCTCCTCCTCTCTAGTCTCTCTAGCAACCAGACTCGAACCTCCACACAACATGACGCAGCACTCATGAATAAGCCGGTGCCCTGCACTCAGCTTTCGAGTAGCACTTTAGAAATTTGGAGTTTATATTAGTATGAAATACTTTTTAATAGTAATAGTAAGCCATTTATTGACACATCATCACCGTAATCTATATTAATAAAGCCAGCTTTCTGTGTGTCTGTCTGTCTGTCTCTCTGTCTGTCTGTTTGACCGGGCTTAACTTTTACAATTTTGCACCTTTTCACTCGAAACCTTCACTGCTGTGTCGGTCTCGGCATGGGACACCCAGTGGAGGGGTTCGCGTCCCCCGTTTTCACCGCTACCATGGTGAAAAACGGCCAAAACATCGCCCCAAGCGATAGGAAAATTACCGCCCCTCCAGTGACATTAGGCTTACTGCATTGGATGCAGTCCCTGCACTGACATTAGGATTACTGCATTGGATGCATGCGCACGTGTAATAAACATCGAAGAGAAATTTATTGTTGGTATGTCAATTTGGGGGTGGTGGTGGGGGGTGGTGGTGGTGGTGGGGGGGGGGGGTGGTGGGGGGGTGGTGGTTGGGGTCGTGGGTGGGGAGGCGGGTGGTGGGTGGGGTGGTGGTTGGGTGGGTGGGTGGGTGGGGGGTGGTGGAGGTGGTGGGGTGGTAAGAGGTGGTGGGGGTGGTGGGTGGGGGGTGGTGGTGGGGGTCGTGGGTGGGGAGGCGGGTGGTGGGTGGGGTGGTGGTGGTTGGGGTTGGTGGGTGTGTGGGGGGTGGTGGGGGTGGTGGAGGTGGTGGGGGTGGTGGGAGGGGGTGGTGGTGGGTGGGTTTGGGGTGGTGGGGTGGGAGTGGGGGGTGGTGGTGGAGGTGGTGGGAGTGGTGGGAGGGGGTGGTGGTGGGTGGGTTTGGGGTGGTGGGTGGTGGGAGTGGGGGGTGGTTGGGGGGTGGGGGGTGGGGTGGGGGGTGGGTGCATGGGGTGGGTGGGGGGTGGTTTAGTGGTGGGGTGGGAGTGGGGGGTGGTGGGTGTGGGGTGGTGGGTGGTGGGGGGTGGGGGTGGGGGAGTGGTGGTGGGGGAGGTGGGTGCATGGGGGTGGGTGGGGGGGTGGTTTAGTGGTGGGTGGTGGGGTGGGAGTGGGGGGGGGTGGTGGGTGGTGGGGTGCAGGGATTAAAACTTATAACCCCGGGCAACGCCGGGTAATCCAGCTAGTATCACAATAACGACAGTGAGTACAAACTCATAAAACTTCTGGCAATGACGTCAAAGTCAAAAGGTCAATCCAAAAGGGTCGCACTGACCCGCTGAGGCTGGATTGCCTCTTTCTGGATAATATCTGGCAGTAGTAACAGTGCAGATATGAAATGTACTAAATAAGTGTATAGTAAAAAAATCTGTAATGGATTAAAACATTAAACACTAAACATAGTGTAAGTTTTTAAACACAGCAAACAGATTAAGTTTTTCTTAAATAATGGTAGTTTAATACACAGAGCTTTAATACTAACATCAGCTTTCATGAAAAGTGTCAGAGTTCTCTGACAAATAAGCCATCAAACTATTTTAACGAGGTTTTTTGATTGCTGGCCCTATACCTACTTTCTGGAACTCCCTCTCCCTCAGTGGTGTCTATTCAGTCATTTGTGTTATTTCATTCTCAAGTTAAAACCTACCATACCTCTTTCAAATTGATTATCCACCATAGGCTGCCTCTGTCTTAGTGGACTAATCTTCTGGATATTGACCTGGTTTGATGTGCCATCAATTGATGCCTTGTGCATGAAACACCGGCGCAATAGGAATTTACTGATTACAATTATAATCAATGCATAATATGAATGTGGGACAAACAGGTCCCCGCAAGCTGTAAAGTGAAGCATATGTCAACTTGGCTCAATTGAAACAAGAACACATATTGGCTTCAATGTACCCAAAGTTAAAATCCTGCAACCGCAACTTCAGTTTTGGAGAGTGTGGCGCCCTCAAGGGAGGTTCCAACGAACCAACAACAAAATCCAGTAATTAAACTGAGAAACTCTTACAACTAATTCACTGACTTTCACTTAGAGATTGTTATTGTCCCGGTAATTAGTAACTTGCTTGGGCTCGACCTCCTCACTCTCCCTCCTGTCCAGGTTTGCAACTGCCTGAAAAACCAGTGATACTGAACCGGGTCAGGAGCTCCTCTTATTTAGAGTGGCGCTATATAAACTCTCGATTACAATTACAATTGCGACGGTGTCTAATTACAATTACAATTGCGCCCGAGTCTAATGCATAAACCGTTATCTTTTTGAGTCCAATGACGAGTGCATGGCACACCAAAACCAAGCCATAATCAGGTAAATATCCAGAAGATCAGTCCGCAAGTCGAGAACGAAATGAGGCGACTGAGAAGAGTGCACAGACACAGGTAGAGTTCCAAAAAGTAGGTCCAGCAACCGAAAAGCTCATTTACCAAGAACAGTTATTGATTTAGGTTTGAACAAACAAAGATAATTCATTCATTCATTCATTCCGGATATTTCTATAGCGCCTCTCGAAGTCAACTACTACTCAGAGGCGCTCCCGACTACAGCATTTGATATTTGTGCCGGAATTTTCATGCCGAGGCGCCACGAGCAATTGTGAGTGACGGACTTGCCCAAGGTCCGTACGCAGCGGCTAGAGTGGGATTCGAACCTGCAACCCTCCGGTCACAAGGCGCCGAACTTACCACTGAGCCACCACGCCCCATAATCATATGAACTCGTTTAATAATGACAAGTCTGGGGAAAAGAACTGATTTAAGTATGGTGGCACGCTAGAGTTCACAGTTTTATAAACTATGAGCCCCAATTAAACAAATTCTTTGCTGAACAAGTTCTAAGCCAATGCAAAGACTGAAGCACAGCGGTAATATGTTCATATTTTGAAGTATTAGTTATGACTCTAGCCAAAGAGTTGTGCACTCTCTGCACAGCTTCAGGATGTTTTCCTTATTGATACCAGTAACAAGCGAGTTACAGTAATCTAGTCAACTGGAAACCAATGCATTTGCCATATAGATGTCCTGGCAGGCATGAACACATAACGCCTAATTCTGCATATGTCATGAATGAACATCTATGATGACTTAAAATACTGTTTACATGGCCAGTGAGAAACTTGGTTGAATAGAAAACTATGCCTTAGTTGCGAGCAACTGTCTGCACAACAGTTGAGTCACCAAGTTTCAATGACTTAAGCCAATCAGATTTTTTAAGTTGCTGCCAAGTAGCAGAAATTCAGTCTTTGATGGGTTTAGGAAGACTTTATTGGCCGCCATCCAAGACTGTACCTCATCAGAGACAGCAGACAACAACTGCACAGATGAGTCACATGACAGACTATCAAATGAAATGTAGGTTTAAGTATCCTCAGCATATTTGCATGTTTGAGAGATTACCCCGGTCGAGGGGATTTTGGAGGCCTGGATGTCCTCAAACCGCCTACGGTTAACCCGGCAAAGACCCGGTACATCCATTTGGTACGCGCTAAGAGCTTGCAAAAATTAACCTCGAGGCTCTGGCATATAGGTCTCTGCACTGGCCAGGCGTTGTCTCGAGGAATTTGCTCCCTACCTGCGGGAGCTTTGTCGCCCTACCTGCGGGAGCTTTGTCGCCCTACCTCAGGGTCGGTCCTGCGACGATCTGCTCTTTGCTCGGCTGACCAGGCAATCTCTTGGTCCCGCATGCGAACAGCCATTATGCAGCGCCGTTCTTTTTGGTCGCTGGCTCGGAAGCTGGAATGTTCTCCCTGTTGCACTCCGCCTGGTCTCTTTGACTCACCCTGCCTTGTTCTTTACAAACTTAAAGACTACTCTCTTTAACCTAAGTGTATCGCTATCAAACGAAATGTAGATTTGAGTATCATCAGCACAGAAATGATATTTCAGTGAATGATTATCCAGCAATGTTCCTAGTGGTGTGGTTTATAATGTAAACAAAAGAGGACCAAGCACAGAACCTTGTGGAACACCAGATGACAACAATGTACTAAGTGAATAATTACTATTTAAAGACACTAATTGAGTGCGTGGACTAAGATAAGTACTAAACCAATTTAGTGCAGGACCAGAGACCCCATTGCAGTGCTGAAGGCGATGAAGAAGAAGATAATGATCCACAGTATCAAAAGCAGCAGACAAGTCAAGAAGAACAAGTGATGTAACCTTCCCCTTGTCTATTGAGCTAATTGTCATTATGAACAGCAAGAAGTGCAGATTCTGTTGAGTGAAACTTATGATAAGCAGACCAAAAAGGGGATTACCTGCTTTCTGAAACTCTCTCCCTGTGTCATTGGGCTCTGTTCTGTCGCTTGTGTTATTTTGTTCTCAACTTAAAACTTACCTCTTTCAAATTGCTTATCCACCACAGTGGACTGATCTCCTGGATCTTGACCTAATTACGGCTTGGTTTTGGTATGCCATCGATTGATACCCTTCGCATTAGGAACCAGCGCAATAGAAGTTACTAATTACAATTATAATTAAGTACCACATAATTATAATAATAATAATAATAATAATAATAATAATAATAATAATAATAATAATAATTATAATAATAATAACACACTTAATCTCTAAGTCCCTGAGGGCATGAAGTACCTCAGGGCAAAAAAAATAATAATAATAACAATAACAATGAACATGGCGATGAAAATAATATTCAGCAGTAAGCCTTTACTAGACATTTTAACCCATCCAAAGGTTAGAAGACCATTGATGAAAAACGCATTTCACTAGCAACAAGAACAGCATGCAGGAACTTACTTACTAAGATCCTACGGGCCGTTATACAAGAACCACATAGCCCCTCAAAATGGCAAGATCTACTTCAATTGTCATCGAAAATTCTATCTAAGCCCAAGAGGGGAGGCGAAAAGCGGAATTTGGGCAAAATAATTCAACAGTGGGTTGAAGCCTGGCATAGTGGAATGGTCTTTTCTGATGTAGCTAAAGAAATCGCACCATCTGACACACGGACTGGCAGGAGTAACGACAAGACCTACCATGGGAGAAAATATCTTGCCCAGGCAGTGTCTAGCAGACTCAAAGACAGCGACATAAAAGAGGCCTTTCTTTTGCTATGCTCTGATGACGTTCCTGTAGAAGATTCACCTAGAGTGATGGAAGAACTGCAGAAGAACCACCCAAAGGCTTACGATGACTGCAGAACACTACCATGCCCTTAGGAAGACAGGTTTGATACCATACAGGTTTCTGAAAAGATGGTTTGTAATGCTATAGCTTCCTTTCCGGCGGCATCTAGCAGAGGACCAGATGGTTTCACACCACAACATCTAAAGAACCTACTGTCTAATACAGCAGACAAGGATTTTGTGCAGACTACTTCTGACCTAATCAATCTACTGCTGAGAGGCGGGCTACCGAAACACATTGCAGAGATTTTGTATGGCGGTAGACTAATAACACTTGGGAAAAAAGATGGTGGAATTAGACCATAGTGAGAGGCACTTTATAAATTCCCAGATACCATACCATACCATACAACTGCATTTTATATTTCCCTCGTTAAAAAGTTCAGAAGTGCATACACAACCCACTCACAGAATATCGATGGCACTGAACAATTGTGAGTGAAAGACTTGCTAAAGATCCTTAGGCTACACAGTGCAATGACCTCCTGAGAGGAAGCTCTAACCCGTACTGTCCATGTTATAAGCTAAACGCTCTAACCAATCGGCTACCATGCCCCATATCTTCCTGATTATGGCTTGATTTTCATACCCCATCAGATGACTTGTGCATTAGATACCAGTGCAACAGAAGTTACAAATATCAATTGCATGTTTAGCATATAGTTATTTATTTATTTATTATTACGAAATTTTTAATGTGCACAAAGTCACACAGGAATGCGAATCTGAGGCATGGTTAGTCAATCACCAGAGGAAGAGCAATTAGATATTCACGTGTGAAAGCCAGTGAGAAGTAGTGAGTTTTGAGGCATTTCTTGACAGAGGAAGAAGAGGTCGAACAATAGATAAACATTTGTAGTCAGTTCCATGCCTTAGGGGCAGCAACAGGAACTGCACGAGAACCCATGGCAGTGCTACACCTAGGCTCAACCAAAAGACCCATAACCGAAGACTGCAGACTGCATGGCAAAATGTAAGGAGAAAGTAGTGGTTGAAAGTAGGAAGGAGTGCACATTGTGAAGGTTTTATAGGTCATAGTTCAAACAGGCCAGTTTAAATCTGATTCTGAATTCTACAACAAGCCAATGCAGCTGATGGACAGGCCCCTAGCCAGTCACCAGTCCACCAGTCCTTTGGACGGGTGACGAATATTTTAGACGAGCATAAATTGTGCATGATTCTCCTCCAGCACCATCCAGCTTCTTCTATAGAGCCACTGCGAGCATTCAGATGACAGTTCTGTATGGAGCACCAGGTGATATTAGGCTCTGTAAACAGATGCGCATGGATGCACGGACTCGTACGGTCGCGACTTCATACGCTCACTTCGAATACTTTTGGATGGGCCACTCTTTATCTCTGGCTAAGGGCCTGCTGCTGGAGCAGTTAATGAGTTTGAACGAGAAGATACATGCAGCACCACACGAGCCAGAGAATTTTGGATGCGTTGAAGCGTGTTGACTTGAAGGTCTGACATGACTGCAAACACAGAGTTGGCATAATCGAGGCAAGTGCAGAAAAGAGAACATGCTATGGTCTGTGACATGTTGTTGGTATGATTAGACCTTATGTGATGAATTGCCCTGATATGGCAGAAACAATATTTGCAAAGATTTATTAAGTGGGATTGGAATGTGAGATCACTGTCCAAAGTGACCCCAGAGTTTTGACAGTCTTCGATATCGAAACAACAGTGCCAGCAAGGTCAACACTAGAATGAGAAAGGAAAGAGTGCAGTCGTCAATGTGAGAAAATTAATTATAAATTTGTGTGGTGTCTTCCATTGCATTGGTGCAGCATAAACAGTGAGAAAACATTCACCACTCTAAAGCATCATAGTAGCTCAGTATTGTTTGCTTAATGCAAAACACCATGCTTACCTTCAAATACTGGTCTAAGGTGTCAGGTGCAGGCAGCAGGGACAAAGTTTCAGCATTGCTCCTTGAATCGCTGATCCAGTGAAAGCAATCGTCGATTGCTTTTTGTTGAACATCGTTTCCTGTTTGGAAAGAAATGTGTAGGGGGTTTGAGTGATTCTGTTGACCAGTTATCATTACCTTGCCCAACAATTCTCTCTTGCAATAATAATAACAACAACAATTAGCAACCTCTAAAAGATTAAGAAGAGAGGCAGCCAATTAGACAATCTAATTTTGCATAAGCAATACATTTGAAAACTTTAGGTAACTACTTTGAAATTGATAATGAAATGAAAGAAGTGATTGAGCAGGGACAGAGTTTCCAAATTTAGGTCCAACAGACCAATACAATACAATACAGATACATTTGATATATCGCCCTTCTTCTTAAGTTCAGAAGTGCACTTCTGTGTGTGCACACGACCATATGACTGCCCCAGTGTAGGCTCGAACCCGTCCTCCCCGCGTTACAGGCTACCATGCCACACAAGAAAAGTTCTAGTCCCAGTTAGGAACAAAGAAAAACAATCTGGTTACCTACCAGAATAATGGCCAGCCAGGGAAATAAGCACTGATTTTGGGTAATTCGGCTAACATGCAATGTTTTGTAAACACGTTCCAATGTGAAACAAATCCTTTGCTGAAGCCTGTGCAAAGATTGGAATTTACGCATTTATTATCTTAGTTTCACATACCTGACTCAAGCGTGATGGCAGACATAGTTTTACGGAATTTGAGTCTCTGTAAAAACCGTGGATAAGTTTCTGACGATCCAATGTGTTGCTGAAAATGCCTCGTAACAACGCAAGCACATGTCACATCTTCTGCGCATGGATGCAGAGTTTAACGACATTTTTATGACAACAAAAGCCGTTGACGAAGGCAGAAATTATTTTCGCATACTGCGCATTTTTATTTTTCTCTGATTTCAATTATTTCTTCATCATTTGCGATGCATCAGTTTTAAAAGAAAATGAACAGATCTAATCCGCCATCATCCATCTTGGCTGACTAAGATGTGGGTCACAACTTCAAGCCGGTGGGTCACAACTTCAAGCCAGTGATGAGGTAAATAAGTAAGGAAGCGAGCAAAAAGATTAATTCAGGAATATAACCGTCGCCTTCGACTTCTTAACTAAGTGGATTGTCATAAATCCACTCAAATACCTAAATAACCTATCTAAATGCCCGGTTTGTTTATGATGAAGCAGCTTCATCCGCACTGGCCACGAATTACAAGTACACTCAAAGATAACTTTGTTGTTACTTCTGTTTGAATGGATTGACTGGATTTCACTCCATGGAACGCTGTTTGGTTGAACTCCAAAGACGTGTACTTGTAATTCGTGGCCAGTGCGGATGAAGCTGCTTCATCATAAACAAACCGGGCATTTAGATAGGTTATTTAGGTATTTGAGTGGATTTATTCAGTGCGAAAATCTGTATGGACAAAGCTTCGTCAATCGACTAATCCAAATGTATTACATGTAGAATGTGTTGGTATGGTTCAGTTTTAACTTTTTAAGTCGGATTTGAAATACATGGGAATAGCAAGTATAGGCCTACGCGTCAAAACAGCAACGTTGGACGGAACCTCACTCATCATCTTAAGAGTTGTCAGAGAATGCACACAGATAATTAGTGCAGGATGGATAGTCTGGGATAGATAGTAAATTTCAGCGGTTACAGAAGTTTTAACATATATGCACAGCATGATAACTTAAATATATACACGTTTTTGATTGAAGGCCTTAATGGTTTGCGGTACGTCAAACTACTATTTGTAACAAACGAATACTTACTGGCGAACATGTTTAATTAGGCTAGTAAACTGCATCGAACAATGCAGTAGGGCCTACACAACGACCTCTTATATATAACGGCCTACACCGCCGTCACTATCAAAGCGTAGGCCTATAGGCCTAACATTCACATTTACATGTTAACGTAAATTAATATCGAAAATACCCCCCCCGCCCCCAGAAATAAAGTAACATATTAATTTGTTATGTTAAAAATGTTAAAATGCTAAAAAGCCATTTAATGCTTACGGTTTTGTTACACAAAATAATATATTTCCTTGCTCCGGATTTGAACCTCTGACCGTGAGCTCACACACCGCACAGTTAATCCAATACACCACTGAGGACTCACATGCACAGCATGATAAAGAACTTATATAATCCATAACTTGTCTCAACGTGCTCCATATCTTATCCTGATACTAAGATGTTTGTGTTCATTACTGTTTGTATTGTGTGTAGGCTTAATGTTTTTCTATCTGATTGCGTGTCGATTTAGGCGTTCTGCATTTGTAGAGAATTTGTGGTCAAATGTTACATGACCAGCAACCGTATAAATGTCTGGCTACTGAGAAAGTTGAGCTTGTAATAATAATTTCCTAAGTTTATTTTAACTTGTAGCCAAAATTGAATAATAGACAAAATGTTTAATAATTTTTAGAATCATTTTATAACTAGATGGTCGATATGTAAATATAAGATGTAGCGGTGGTGTAGTGGTGCAAGCCTTTGCATTGTAATCCGAGGGCCGCAGGTTCGAATCCACCTCAAACCACTTTGGATTTTAAGTTTGCAAAATATTTAATTAGCCTACATTCTGCAATATTATTTTTAAAAATTATTATTAACAGTTATATCTTATCCTGATACTAAGATGTTTGTGTTCATTACTGTTTTTATTGTGTGTAGGCTTAATGTTTTTCTATCTGATTGCGTGTCGATTTAGGCGTTTGCATTTGTAGAGAATTTGTGGTCAAATGTTACATGACCAGCAACCGTATAAATGTCTGGCTACTGAGCTTGTAATAATAATTTCCTAAGTTTATTTTAACTTGTAGCCAAAATTGAATAATAGACAAAATGTTTAATTATTTTTTAGAATCATTTTATAACTAGATGGTCGATATGTAAATATAAGATGTAGCGGTGGTGTAGTGGTGTAGGCCGTTGCCTTGTAATCCGAGGGTCGCAGGTTCGAATCCACCTCAAGCCACTTTGGATTTTAAGTTTGCAAAATATTTAATTACATTCTGCAATATTATTTTTTAAATTAATATTAACAGTTAATATTAACGCTGAAGAAGTATGTTTAAGGACAAAGTATAATAATAACCTGTTAATATCAACGATTTCAGCATTGTTAAAAATATTTTTAAAAATATCCATCGTCGGGAATCGAACTGGGTTTTTTCCACGAAAGTAGACCTTCGAAACGCGCTAACCACTTGAGCTAAACATGACAACCCAACGGAACGGTTATTAACAGTCTAATAATCAGCTCTTTACTTGTGTCAAAGCAGCATCTACCTTTTATATTTTACATATCTAAATATTTATCTTTCTGCCTGACAGTGATCCCATACCTGTCTTATTATCTGTGTCGCTGCATATCTTGGAAGATGGACTCGGACCTCCTGTTGATTAATCTTTGGAAACCCCTCGGATTTGACGAGGCGCTCGAGAATAAGTTGTTGCCCTGCGCTTGGCTTTCGAACGGCGCTTTAGACGTTTGGACATTACGATTACGGTGTCTGCGTAGCTGACATGGTGCAAGACGACACCGCTAAGCTATAGTTCTGCCATAGTTTTGCAATTTCAACCGGAGATTTTTGCCTTATATAGCCTAATTTTACGGTCAAGTACCGTGAGTACAAGAACCATGAAAGATTTTTGGTGGATTACAGTAGGAAACCGTAATTGAATGCGAATCATCATTTTACGGTTACTAACATTCAAATAATACTGTCAAATACATTAAAAAAACTGCAACTTCTTACAGTGTACCACATCGTCCACTAGAGTCTAGACTATCGCGCAGAGTATCTGCAAAACCGAGAATCATCGTAAATCAAGAGACTCAGATGTCCATTCTAGAAAGTCAGAGAGAGGGTTTGACCCTCTAACTCCTGACACTTCTGCTGGACCTTAACCTTTTGCCCTGTACATTAAACCGATGATTTTCTGTGGAAACCTGACCTCGTAGCGACTGTAGGACGAATTGAGAAGCCTGTACGGTTGACCTTCAATGTAGCGTTTTCGGAAGTATTTGCCGAGCTCAAAATGCTGGAGCATGCCTATCTGCAATCAAGGATGCATGACCAGTGTTACAATAAACATTATGTCACAGAACACAGGAATCATTAAGTATGGGGAAACGATCGATGTAGTTTCGTGTAGGCTACTGAGAGTTCCTTCTCCTGTGTTTGATTCTTGGTGCACTACACAAAATTAGCAGAATCTTAAAAGACACTATTTACATATCCAGGCACATGCAAGTAAAGCAGTCTGTAAAGAAATTTTACCCCATTGATGGAATGATTGTGTGATGTTCATTATCTTGCAACCGCAAATATAAAACAACCTCGCGAACAGACCTGAGTAGATCGTTGTAATAAGCAAGGTGCGACCGTACGTACGGTACGTAGGCCTACGTTATTTTTTTCTATAACGTAGGCCTACGTACGGTACGCGTACGTTATTATGCCGTACGTTACCGTACGTTCAGACAGAGGCGTCTATCCCCCCTAAGTCAATGGAGCAACGTCCCTTTTCGCCCTCTTCTTCCCCCCTCCTCGTTCCTTCCCCCCTAAAATGGTGGCACACACACGGACAAAATCTTCCCCCCTTATTTCTTGGATGGAGCATTTGCTCCAAGGTTTCTATGGTGTAGACGCAGGCACGTAACTAGGATTTTTCGTTTGGGGGGGCTTAAACCTTGAACATGGCAACATTTATACAGTGTTCATACGAATTTTAGCCGTAAGCATACAACGGCTTGACTTGTTTGGGGGGGCTTCAACTTCGTTTGGGGGGGCTTAAGCCCCCCCAAGCCCAACGCTAGTTACGTCCCTGTGTAGACGCCCCTGCGTTCAGATCAGTTCATGTCGAAAATAAAATACATAACATTATGCACAAGAAAAGTCAATAATAGTTGGTGATTGACGGTCGTAAACAATTTTAACCATTACATTCAATGATCTCTCAAACTTTTAAATTCCAAATTGCTAATATTCTGTCTAATATATAGCCCCCCCCCCACCCCCGTGTGAAGAATATTAAGATTTGACGGCACACTTTATAAGATGGTCAGTGCCAGAGGTAATTTTATTGGTGATACTAAATTTCGGTACCGTTCGTAAATAACTAGGCCTGCGTACCTGGAGACTACTAATACTGTATAGCTAAACTGATAATTTTTGACGTACACGTACCGTACGCGTACCTTATATGACTATAGTCATATTGAGGTTCTTTGTGAATGATCAGATAAATTTGTGGCATTTTTAACGTACGCGTACGTTATTTTTTTCGATAACGTACGTACGGTACGCGTACGTTATTCCGGGAGGTAACGTACGGTCGCACTATGGTAATAAGTACTACTTCATCGCCTAGAAATACCAGAAGACCAGAACCAACCCCAAAAAACATCGAAATACCTTACCTGTGTGAGCTGACCGAATCCCTGGGGCCAAGCAGATTCTGGAAGAGGGTTCGTAGGAAAAGTTTGAGCAGGACTACGATCACCATGCCTATAGAGCTTAAGGTAAACGACAAATAACAAAAAGCAACCTGAAAATTTTTCAAAGCAACACTTAGTTTGAAATTTCTTCTCAATAACATTTGAAATTGTATTATATACGGTATTACCTCAAATGAATAGCCAAATGATTAGGCAAACTACCTTAATAATGTTCACTGTGGAGCTAACTGCAGTAACTTTGTGTCACAACAGACCGTAGAGTCTGTCCAGCTGGTTAGAGATTCACTCCTTAATCTTCAGTCGGAGCTTCAGCAAATTAAACCACTGTGTCCTGAACGATGGCTTGTTCGGGTAATCGGGTTAAAGGGCTTCTTTCACTTCTGACTCCGTATTCTTTGGTTTTGGAATGCCTGGATGAAATGTACTATCCCCTTACATAAAAGCTAAGTAATCTTCAGCTACAGGTGTCATTATTTCTTAGAAAATGTCCAATGAAAACTGTCAGCGAGGCAGCTTGCATATTGCGGGAAATCGTCCATAAAGTTTGAGGAGAATTTTCTGAGATAGAGAAGCTTGAACGATTATTACTGGTTTGTCCAGCCTCTTTTGCAGAAGCCGACAGAAGTTTTAATGCTCTGAGAAGGCTCATGACATGGCTGAGAAGCTCTATGACAGAGACAATGTTAAATTCAGTAGCTGCCTGCAACCCTCGTCAAGACCTGATTCACTGGGCTACTTTTGCTTTCGGCAAAACCTGTTACCTGTAGCAACTGTGACATGGCTGAGAAGCTCTATGACAGAGACAATGTTAAATTCAGTAGCTGCCTGCAACCCTCGTCAAGACCTGATTCACTGGGCTACTTTTGCTTTCGGCAAAACCTGTTACCTGTAGCAACTGTTTCAAGGTACGTGGGTCACTACAATGTAGCTAGGCCTAATATGTCGATCAAGGCGACAACATCCGATGTGAGAGAAAGTGCAAGAGTTGTTGTTGTCACTTGACAACCGCCGTGTCTACTCCCACCATCCCGACCACAGACAAAAGATGAGATTCTTACTAGAAGTGGGTCAAGGCGACAACATCCGATGTGAGAGAAAGTGCAAGAGTTGTTGTTGTCACTTGACAACCGCCGTGTCTACTCCCACCATCCCGACCACAGACAAAAGATGAGATTCTTACTAGAAGTGGGTCGGGTGTCTGTATTTTGCCTGCATCCATGCAAGTATATCAAGATCATTAATTCGTAATTACTTTCGTACACCTTGAACCACGCTGCGATCTTCGAGCGGAGTGGAAAAAAACTGAAAACAGTCTGGTATATGCTATATGGTCAGACATCCACACCCAGAATTGGTCGTAGATTTCTATGTTGCCGAGCGTTGCAAAGACATCAAACGATGATGATGACATAATACGAAATTCAGCACATTAGGACCTCTTCGCGATGCCTTTAATCTTACGGAAGAGTTGATAACGCCATAAAGATTGCGAAGCGAATAATGGCCAAAGCAAAAAACTGGCGTTACTTGAATAGAGAAATATGTCCTCATACCTATAAGAATTATTCGGGCGACGGCCACCCACTTTAGAGAAACCATCTGATGTCGCGACATAAAACCTTCAGAAACTGTTTTAAGTAGGATTAAAACTACATCGCGATCATAGCTCCATCAGAATTACAACAGCGAGAGACTCAGACCGAACCTGTCCAAATGCGACCCCACCCTCACCGACTCCATAACCTTACGTCAGCTCCATAGGCGTAATTTTTGGGAGGTACGAGGGGTAACCGTACCCCCACTTTTTGGACTGGGGTACCGTACCCCCCACTTTTTGAACAACGCCAATCAATATTTTACTATTGTGGCTTCCCAGAAATTGCAGTCTCCGCCTTGCTTCGTGTATGTAAGAAATTGGTACCTCCCCCCACATTTTAGACCAAAGTTACGCTCTGGTAAGTTCAAAAGGACTCCCGCAGTGAATCAGAGCCAGAGACGTTAATGGTCACCAGTGTTGGGTAAACTCACACAAGAAATGAGTTAAATCAAAACTCAACTCACGCACCTCAAAATGAGTTTAAACTCAAACTCAACTCATCCTTAGTGAAATGAGTTAACTCAAACTCACTTGTTAAATGGGTTAACTCATAAACTCACACGTTTCATACTAGCACGTTCTAATCGAGCAACAATTTTTCCATCACGCCTACTTGTAACAGAAAAATATTTTCCATCAAGAACACACGGTACTTCAGCCATGTTGTTCTTAACTGTTCACAATATACAAAATATGCAGTGCTTAAACACTGTCCGCTAGCAGTGTTTACGACCCTCCCTGCCGTCACCACTCACCAGTATGGAAAGCCGACGATATAAAAAAAGGCCTGTTTCAACATAATATGTGCCGAGTGCCGAAGAGTGAGTTGAGTTTAAAATAATTGACAGTTACAACTCAAACTCACAGAAAATATGAGTTAACTCAAACTCATAACTCACACTCTTTAAGGTGAGTTAACTCAAACTCATAAATCACAGCAAGTGAGTTAACTCGTGAGTTTAAACTCATATGAGTTAACTCATACCCAACACTGATGGTCACAGTAGCCCTGACGTGAATCGCCTTTCCCACTTGTACATATTGATTCTTACTGCCTTGGTCTAATCTTATAACCGGTAGGCCCTATCTATGATTGTACTGCAGTTGTCTTCATTCTACGTAGTTATCTTCTACACTCTACAGGGTAGTAACTAACGTGGCTTCTGTTTAGATTCACGCATTTCAATAACCTTTCTTCAAATACATCTTTATCTCTTTTTCTTTTAAAATAAAAATGTTAAAAAGCACATTTCATTGCAAAATCTCAAAATGCATCGGTTCTCATGAAGGATTAAACGATTCCTGTCGAATATTATATCTAAAGAAGACTACGTGAAATAAATAACACATCAGTATTTTACTAAATCCGGTTTGAACTTACTTAGAGCTATAAGTAGATCACACAATCTTATAAACACTAATCATTACAAGCTACACAGACACAGTCACACAGTTGTCATATACTGTATGTATATATCTTATCTTATCTTATATAATTATTTATAAAGCGCTTCTCACAGCATAGACTATTCAGAGGCGCTCCCAGCGTGTCAGCCCCGAGGGAAAAGAAAGGTCTTTAGGCAGCGGAGAGAAGAAGGCGAGATCCCAAGCAATATCTTGCTACGGAGAGAGGGGGGCAGGTCATTCCAAAGGGAAGGGCCAAGGATGGCAAAAGCACGATGCTGAGCCATCGAAGTCCTTGCGCGAGGGACAAGCAGATCAAAGCAGTCAGCAGACCGAAGAGGGCGGGAAGACAGAGCAGATAGAGGTTTGCGCATTAGGTCACAGAGGTATTTAGGAGCTTTTCCCAGTTGAGTCCTAGAGACCAGGAGAAGAACCTTGTATTGGATGCATATATATAACATAGATATATAATTGCATATAAGTTTGTTTTAGATATATAATTGCATATAAGTTTGTTTTAGATATATAATTGCATATAAGTTTGTTTTAGATAATTATATAATTGCATATAAGTTTGTTTTAGATAATTATATAAATGCATATAAATTTGTTTTATGCCCATGCTGTAATTTGTGGGACGGGAATTTGGAAGAGGTATGATAAGAGACATGATGATGATGATGATGATGATGATGATGATGATGATGACGATGATGATGATGCTGATGCTGATGCTGATGATGATGATGATGAAGAAGAAAAAGAAGATGACAATGATGATGATGATTATGATGATGATGATGACAATACTACTACTACTACTACTACTACTACTACTACTACTACTACTACTACTACTACTACTACTACTACTACTACTACTACTACTTCTACTACTACTACTACTACTACTACTACTACTACTAATAATAATAATAATAATAATAATAATAATAATAATAATAACAATAATAATAATAACAATAATAATAATAATAATAATAATAATAATAATAATGCATCCAGCGCTACAACGCCATCGCATTTCGTGGCACTTTCACTGATGTTGCGGAGGACGAGGCCTGATTTTTCAGACATTCAACAACAGCTCCTAGCATAACTTTTTAGACTCCTGAGGGATTACATGTACCTCGGGGGAAATAATAATAATAATAATAGCGGCAATAGTAATAATAACAATTAATGAGAGTGATGGTGATCACACTGATGATAATGCTAGGCAATTGTTTTGCATCTTGAGGGCTTCCTCAGATAAAATAATAATTGGCAAATCACTGGGCAAATCACAGTCCAAAAAGTGGGAGTACGGGCACCCCTTCGTATCCACGTAAATTACGCCTATTTGTATTGTAGGCCTACACACAGAAGTTGTTATGCTGCGCAGTTGTTATGCTGCAGGAAGTGCAGTCTCATAATATACGCGGAGTAATACAGATCTATACGTTCTCCATATAGGCCAATATTATAAATAAACCTGATAACCTGCAGGATACAAGCGTTGTGTGGTTTTACAAAGTTCCGTTAATGCGCAACAACAAAAAATGCATAAAAATTCAATATAGCACGTTTTTCTGAATTGTGCAGCGCACGGCCATATCTGTTTACTTAGTCAGGCCTCTTTGTTAGAAAATTGTTGTGTGGACCTTGCAGCCTTGAATTAAGTTGCAATATTGGTGCGGTCGTGGTCTTTCTGCGATTATTCACAACCACGTAAATCGATATTCTACCCAAATAGTCCTACATGTGCTAGTCTTCTTGCCTGCGTTAGGCTAACATATTTGTTTTTCTTGTCTACCATGTAGGCCTATGCCTCGCTGAAATACAGTAAATGACAGTTAACTAACTATCTTACATACAATTTAATTGGATCGCATGTGTGCCTAACATTTAAGATATCTCTCCCCAGGGGCGCCCGCAGGCTTTAAAAAATTGGACGCACACCCCAAAAAAATTGGACGCACACTCCTCCAGTCCCCTCCCATCCTACCCGTCATACACTGAAAATGACTCAGAGTGACTCATTAGACACAATTCAAGTTAGATAACATCGAAATCTTTAACATGCCGTATTGTCGTTCATAATAAATATCCATGCTCTCCTTTATACTTGTGTGGATTTGATCTGGTGGGTGGACGCACGTGCGTCCAGTGCGTCCGCCTGCGGGCGCCTCTGTCTCTCCCACAGACTCTCCCAACAGCCCAACTATATCAGAGGTTTGGGTCAACCATCATTCTATCTATCTATCACTATCTAGACTAGCGTCGTAACGCCATCCAAAACATGTATTGCACGATCTCACAGCTTACTTACTATCTGGACCATTAGCAAGGTGTCGTCCTGTTGTGCGAGGTATCCACAAATCAAAAGCAACGAAGCAAAAACGAAGGTAACGATGGACAACAACGCCATTTCTTTATGACAAAACTAAAGCAACAGAAACAAAGAACACAGCACACGACGGTTGCGTAATATCCAACAGTCTAGTTACACGGAATCCAAGTCATTCTGCGACTACAGCACGGCCCGTCATAACTGGTCACATTCTGTTTTTAGGTCACGTTCTTTAGACATATCGGTCGAGAGAGGGCACTCCGAGCGAAGTATGGGCCTATAGGCCGCAGGCAGGTTATGACTCATATACGTGGCCTATAGCTACAATAAACTTGTAGTCACTGTAGGCCCATACAGACGCAGAGCGTGATTTATAGATGACGATGATTACAGTCATATATATATATTTGTTATAAAATTGTTGTGTGGACCTTGCAGCCTTCAATTAAGTTGCAATCTGGTGCGGTCATTGTCTTTCTGCTATTATTTGCAATCACGTAAAATCGATAATCTACCCAAATAGGCCAAAATGCACTAGTCTTCTTACCTGCGTTAGGCTAGCATATTTGTTTTTCTTGTCTACCATGTAGGCCTATGCCTCGCTGAAATACAGTAAATGACAGTTAACTAACTATCTTACACACAATTTAATTGGATCGCATGTGTGCCTAACATTTAAGATATCTCTCCCACAGACTCTCCCAACAGCCCAACTATATCATAATATGCGTATATAGCCTATGCGTATATATATATATATATATATATATATATATATATATACGCACAGAATTGAAACGTAAAATGTAGGCCTAAATGCACACGATCTTCTGTAGTGAACGCATGGCCTCGATCTTGATCATTTTCAATCAACTTTTAGGATGAGACTAACCGGATGTAGATATTTAAATAGATATGCCGCTTTATAGGGCCTACAGTAGTTTCAGTTTAGCGACACTGTGTACAGTAGGGCCTATACACGTGATAGCATTAGCGTCGCCCTTTTCCTTCATCCAGGCTTAGGACTGGCCGACGTGGCCGTGCCTGGCACTATGGCACGGACGTGCAGCGGCGGATGATTATTATTTTATATTGTGATAATTTATTTGATATCCAATCGTTTGGTTGAATGTCTACGGTTGCATTTAACGCCTATGTGACGTTAGACAGTTTTTTGGCTACTTTTAGTCTTGCAAAACAGTAATACAGTCTGTTGGCTTACTTGGCTAGCCTACTTTTAATCTTGCAAAACAGTAGGCCTAATACAGTTTTTTGGGCTACTTTACAAAACAGTAATTATATAGTTTATTTATTTACAATTATTTATTTTATTAAACCTATTTATTTTATAATACAAAATGACATAAAAAGTGAAACTATATACTATACATAGAGCTGTAGGCTTTCGCCTAGACCTATGAGTCCATCACATATAAAAATTTACAGTCATCGAGCAGTCAATTCAATTAGGCCGACTCAATTGAAAAGGATACACAGATGCTAATGTCATCGATTTCTACTCGCACACGCACGCACGCACGCACCCAAACACACACACACACACACACACACACACACACACACACACACACACACACACACACTTTGGAATGAACTTCCTCCGTTCGTTCGTTCTTGTATTCTCTCAAGTACCGGTAACGTCTCTTCCTCTTTTACCTTTCTTAAAACTTGCTTTTTCTCTCGGGGTCTATCGCACTGGGAGCGCTTCTGAATGGCCCTCCCGCTAGAAGCGCTTTATAAATATCCAAATACAATACAATACATGCAATACAATACACACACATACACACACACACACACACACACACACACCAACTGACAGCATCGAGTTTTTTGCAACTTTGTCATATACGACTGAGTTTTGCTCTTTGCCCACAAAACCTCAAAAGGCGTGACCGAGACCGAGGCCTAGAGACCATAGACGACGTTGGCCTGTCTGCTAGATAGGTGACCATAGGTCTCGAGAACGTCTCGAGACCTCGACTATCCTACATCTCCGTTTTGATCCATGAAGGTCCAAGATGTCGAACAGCTTAAGGTTACTTTGTATTCTATTCGTTAATTCGAGAACTTTCACCCAATGTAGTCGGTCATTTGGAAATGACGTAGTGTCATGGTAGTTACTGCTCAGCGCATGGATGTGATGAAACTTAGTAGTCGAGCAGATGCTAGCTGCATTAATTGTCATCTCAGATGGCGTTAAACACTTGCTGAACTTCAGTCAACGTCACATGCAAGAAGCTCCACTGATGAGTTTCTTTTTGAAGTTGCGCTTAATTAATTTTAGATTACAATTACAGCTACAATTACAAGAATCCTAGTCTGACCTGACTTCCATAGCGCCGTAATCATGACGCCCAAGACATCAAAGGGATGGTTCAAAACCGTAATCGTATCATTGAGATTTCTGCAGGGCCAAAAGAAAGCCAAAACGCGAGAACCAGCTAATTCACATGAGCTCAGTCAAAACAGAACCGTTGGTCAGGTTCGGTTCCAGCTATATGCCCAATCGACCAGCGGTGGGTCGTTCATGTAAAAAGTTATAATCATCACAGCATGGAGCGAACAGTGCTGCCACCTAGGGCACTCCAATTTGGATTCAAAAATCAAAAATCATATCTGACAGTCGCTGTAAGACAGCGCATATGCTCATTAAAGATGAACATGAAGATTTCGGTATTTCAATTGATTTGGATACAAAAACAAAAGTTCTGATTGGTCTCTTTCGTCTTAATCATCATCGTTATCATCGTCGCCGTCTTCATCATTATCATCATCGTATGATCATCATCATCACCAATATTTGATTTGATTGATCGTCGTCGTCGTCGTCATCATCATCATCATCATTATCATCAGCATAAAAAAACATTGTCATAGTCGTCGTCAATGTCGTCGTCGACTCTTCATGATCACGATCATGATCATCATCAGTTCCTGACGCTAGGCATTTTGCGACGATAGATCCCAATAAATTACCCTCGTTGTCCAGGGGGTTTGTCTAGTGCATTTGCACTGGAGTGAGAATTTGATCCTGTGTCATATTTCGTCAGGCAAAGTACGGTTGACGTCAGCAGTCCTGAGAGTCAAAAGATGTCTTTCAATGTTGGACACTTTTTCGACACCATAGTCATACGCTACTTTGTATACAAAATGCAGGGTCGAAGTTCAGGTTTGCCTATCAGTCTATATAGATTTATATGTATATATATATACCTATATATATATATAGACCTATATATAGACCTATATATACATATATATATAGACCTATAGTATATATATATATATATATATTGATTGATTGAAATCTTTATTGAAACCATTATTGAATAAATCGTAAGTACAATTATTGCAATTTTTATACAAGCTGGTCACAAAGGTAGGCCCAAAAGGGAATACTCCCGTTACCAGGGGCACCTATTTAATATGAAATTTAAACGGCGCAAAACCAACTTGAAGGTAAAGGTTAGTTGTAGGCCTACATAGGCCTAACAGAGGTTAACTTAAGTATACAGTAAAGACTGCCACTACTTAAGCAGTAACGCAACAAAGTGATAAAAAGAGAAGAAGAAACTGAAGAGAGAAGAGAAGTAAACTGGCTATGTAGGGGAATAGCTGCGTGTATTCCTGAATTAAATCTCTGGCTACCTGCCACGATTCGTAGACTCCGTACACGGGTACCTTAAAATGGCGTGGCGCCTAGGCTATTCAAACGGGCAGCGGTGGTGAAGGATCTCACCCGATCAATTTACAGGGTCGAGGCCATAGGGTCACTATATAAAAACGTGTAGGCATATATTTACAGCGAATTCCATAGGTGGTCTCTAACGCGGCTTTTGTATGGCGCTGGGAAATTTCGGAGAGTTTACATAATATTTTCTAGTTGGATGCCTCTTATACCATAATTAAATTATTTATGGAGAAGGATATTATGATTTACCCTGTCGAAGCCTCGAAGGCCTTGGCTAAGTCCAGGAAGATACCTATAGAATATTCATTATTATCAGTAGTATGGGATATTTGTCATACATGTTTATAAGTGCCAGTCCGGGGACTGCCCGCAGTGGCGGCGATCTTGTTTGAGAGGTGGGGGGGGACAAAGTCGGCCATAGTCTGGTCGATGACCTTTTTGTTTAGGAATTCATGTCCAAAACAAAATTTCAAAAATGTAAAAACTTTTTTAGGAATTCATCTCCACAAAATCTCCATAACTTTTCAACAAATTCATCTCTGAAAAAAGCTGATGACCTTTTTTTAGTCATTCACCTCTTTTTACTGCTTGCTTCGCAAAAATTCTTCTCGTCCGTATACTTTTTCTCGGATCTCATCTTCCAAAAACTATACAAACTCATCTTTTAAAAAAGTTGATGACCTTTTTTCAGTCATTCACCTCTTTTACAGCTTTTCCTCGCAACAAAAATGTCATTACCTTTTTCTTACGAATTCGTATGGAACATTTCTCGCCTTTTTTTCTAAATTGTTCCCCCGAAAATTTCCTGATCAAAAATTCTCTTCTTACTTTCACTGAATTTTCGGGGGGACACTTCTGCAAAAAACTTGAGTTTTTACCTCATCTGCTCAAAAAGTCACTTAAAACCCTCACGCACAATTACATTTCTTGGTCTTTTTTGTGTTTCTTCAAAATTTGGGGGGGGGGACAAATGTATGGCGTGTCCCCCACTCTTAAAGGTGGGGGTCATGTCCCCCTCGACCCCCCTAGATCGCCGCCTATGACTGCCCGGCTTGAAATCCATGCTGTGAATGGAATATAATGTGAGATTTATTTATATAGTTTGATAGCCTATTTGTCATTAGTTTTTCAACATATTTCGCGAAGTAAGAGTATGGAAATTGGTCTATAGTTAGTAACCTCGTTTCTGCTGCCTTTTTTATATATAAGGATCACTTTAGCTGTTTTATAGCCTGGGAAACAATGCCCACATTTAAAGAACAATTGATAATATCTGCCAGGGGCGAAGCTATTAGGGATAAACTAATTACACCCATATTATTATCATGTTATGATGTTGGTGGCAGTGGCGGCGCCAGACATTTTTTGTAACCAGGGCATAGCCAGGGCAGTCATACAAGTACCAGTGCAGAGGGCGAATTACGGAGAGCGCCGTAGCACGAACTTAAATGGTGACCATGTAAGATCGCGCTAACGCGCTTGCCATAACTCACCCCAGCACTATTATATTTGTCTATAGTCAGGAGGTCTTATGTGCGAAGTCCCCCGGAAGATGAACGCTTTTTGACATTTGTAAAGCAAATTTTACCATTTCAGTGAATTAAGTGAATTTATATCTCAGAATATAACAAATATGCCCGAACAAATTGTGGACAGAGCAAAAATTCTGGCAGGGCATCGGCCAGGCCAAGGCTTTTTTACCTAAGCATTTGCCCTGGCGGGCCATGGTGTAGCGCAGCCCAGAGGCGTAACTTTAGTCTAAAAAGTGGGGGGTACCAATTTCTTCTCCACTTTCGCATTTCGCATGGTGGCCATTTTGAACATATTCCCTGTCAGTATTCTTATTAATTTTGGCTCTCGATTGACCTGTGTATCTAAGAACTTTCGCACTTTGGCGGGGACTGCACTCTCTGGGAAGGCACAATAAAAAAATATTGATTGACATTGTTTAAAAAGTGGGGGTACAGTACCCCCCCAGTCCAAAAAGTGGGGGGTACGGGTACCCCTCGTACCCCCCACACACAAATTACGCCCCTGATTGGTGGCGTCGAGAGGATGGGCTGAACGTCGGCCTAGGATGGGTTGGCGGGAATGATGATATCATATGAAAGCTTTGTCGCGGCGTAGTTAAGGAGCGGCATTTAGGGTTTGATGTTAGAGTCTGGTCAGCTGTGTGATACTAGTTTTCGATCTCCCTTTGTGGAGTATCTCTCGCCACATTGTAAGACGCAGGGGTTAAAGTCTTGATTACACTAGATTGCTGGTAGCTTTAGTGGTTTCTAGTCTTTGTTCGGAGGTGTTGTTGTGAAGAACTTTGGTGAATCTGTCTGCGATACAGAAAGGTGTAATATGCTTTGTAAATAGTTAAGATAACTTGCAAATATAAAATAAACTGTAGGCCTATCCTTTTATGAACCTGGATCTCTCATTAATGTAGACAAAGCGTAATGTGAGAGTTCGTCTTTATCGGTAGCCTAGGCATACTACCCAACAACAGGCCCTATTAGACGACAATATAGGGCCTACTCACAGAATTAGGCTAATATCAAAATATTCGAGTTCAAGACAGTTCTCGTATCGCTATTTATTAACTTTCATGTAACAAATGGCATCGCAAGTGAACAAGAGAACTCGGGTAAGACTTGGTAAGTATAACTTCTAACTTATCAATAGTCCAACTACGTTGCACGTCGACTCAGAATGTCGGGTAACAAATTCAAACGACCCGCAGTCGATGACGAATATCCATCGAAAATTGTTCCAGTTTCAAACTCCATCTGAGCAATTTCTGATTCTTGTTCGCCAGTGGCGGCGATCTTGTCTGAGAGGTGGGGGGTGGGGGCAAAGTCGGCCACGATCTCGTCGACGACCTTTTTTTTAAAATCTTGTCCCCAAAAAAATTTTTTTTCCACTTCATCTAAAAAAATTTCCCTTTCATCTTCGAAAAAAGTTGATGACCTTTTTTTTAGTCATTGACCTCAGTTCTCCTACTTTCCTACTTTCACAAATTTTTCCGTAAACTCTCAAAAAATTTCTACGATCTCATCTTCCGAAGCCGAAAAAAAATAACATCTCATCTTCGAAAAAAATTGATGACCTTTTTTTTGTCCTCAACCTTACTTTCGTCACTTTTTCTTGAATCACCCTTCCTTATGTCAACAACCTTATTTTTTTCAGAATTCATCTCCACAAAATTTTTCTTCTTCTCTTCCTTTTTTCCCTTCTTTTCTTCTCTTACACAATTTTTTTCTTTTATTCTTTACATTTTTTGGGGGGGGACACTTCTGCTGAAAGACTACTTTTCTGCTCAGAACTCGTTTTCGCCCTCACACACAGTTGCATTTGTTGACCTTTTCGTGTATCTTCAAAATTTGGGGGGTCCGATGCATGGCGTGTCCCCCCACTCCTAAAGGTGGGGGGTCCTGTCCCCCTCGACCCCCCCGGGATCGCCGCCCATGTTGTTCGCCATTTGATTGATAAACTGAAGTGGACTGTGATCAGTGTAAACGATTATAACCGGCTGTGAAGCCTGTGATCCAAACCAGATACTGCCAAGACCAAAGCCAACGCCTCCTTCTCGATTGTCGAATATCGCACTTCATGAACCAGTAGTTTGCGACTCATGTAGCAGAGCTGCAGATGGGATGTTCCATTTCCTCCGTAACCTTAAATAAGTACGCTCCCACACAAAACTGAGAAGCATCTACCGCCATACAAAATTAACGTTTTTTTCAAAATCCTGTGGCCCGAGAATAGGCCCAGAAGCCAACCGCGACTTCAAATACGCAAACGCGTCTTCTGACCAAATTAACTTCTCTCATTTCTTCAACAACTCCGTAAACATTAAGGCAAGTTCAGAGAAATTACGCAAATATCTTCTATAATACGTTGCCAGACCTAAGAAAGACTTATCTACCGCATGCAAAACGTGGAAACCATAACAAGACCTTCACCTTCTGAGTTCGTGGTTTCAAGGCATTTGACCCAATATGATGACCCAGAAAATCAATTTCAGCATCAGCAAACACACACTTAAATTCAACGTTAAATTGGCGCCTGCTATCCTTTGCAACATCTGAGCTAGGCTAAATGTGACATGTGCGCATCCCAAGAACCACTGAAATGATATCCGAATACACATCACAAAAACGATTCAATCCATTCAAGTTTCAACACTTTCATGACTAATCGAGAAAACGTTGCAGGTGCATTTTTAAAAAATCCAAAACTCATATAATTCCACTGATAATCAATGACCACGTGACGTCACGAATCCAATAAGACGAATAGAAATTCAATTCAAAGGAATTTCCCAGTAGCATGGGCGGCGATCTAGGGGGCAGAAGGGGACAAGACCCCACCTTTAAGAGTGGGCGGGGGTCACGCCATACATCGGACCCCCAAATTTAGAAGATACACCAAAAAATGTCAACAAATGCAATTGTGGATTTGTGTGTGATGGCGAAAATGAGTTTTGAGTGCCTTTTTGAGCAGATAAGTTGTTTTGAGCAGAAATATAATGAAATTGTGTAAGAGAAGGAAAAAAGGAAGAGAAGGAAAAAAGGCAAAAAAATTCTGTGGAGACCAAAGCATCCATCCATACATCCATCCATAAGCCATCCATCGATCCGTTCAACCATCCGCACGAAACTTTTAACACGCGCTCACACAGAAATGCGAATCTGGGGCGAAGTTAGTCAGTCGCAAGGTGGAGCAGTTAGATATGGGGTCATCCATAAATGACGTCCACAATGAGAGTAGGGGAATTCAAATGCGGACAAGGGGAGGGTTATGATCAGTGGGGACTCCGCATCCAGTGCTTAATCTAGTCCCCCTCTTCTGGGAGGGGAAACAAGGTTTCTGGGGGGGGGGCAAAGAATTTACACAAGATTTTTCCAGCCATCTTAAAAAAGGTTGACTTTTCCTAATTTCATCTTTAAAAAAGTAATTTCATCTTCAAAAAAAGTTGATGACCTTTTTTTAGTCCGTCCGATTTCTAACTTTTTCTACAGCAATTACTCTCCCCAAAAAAGCTTTTTTTTAGGGATTCATCTCTCTGGGGGGAACCATGTATCCACATGTAACGTGGGGGGGGGGAAATTTTACTCCCCTAAAGGTCTCTACATTGTAATATTGCTGGTCTCTGGGGAAACATAAATCCTGGGGGGACATTTCCCTCCCCAAAGACGTCTAGATTAAACACTGGTCCGCATCTAAGTTTCTAATTTCAGTTTTTCAAACACCTCCTTGTTTCAAAATTACCCGAGAGACGAAAATATCAGAGGTAATTGCTTAAAACCTCGTGTGCAGTGTAGCCTAATAGAACTTTAAAACACGTACTGTGGGTTTACTTTTCAATTTTAAATATCATGTATACCGGTTGACACTGGCGTAAACTTGTCCAAAATATTGGTGGGGCAAGGGGTATGGACCAGAGGGGAAAAACAAGTTTTTTCAAGATGAAAAGTTGGGTTTGTTGGTTTTTTTCTCGTTTTTTTCGTTTTTATAGTTTTGGTTGTTTTTAAGATTTTCGGATTTCGGATTTATAAAAATCGTGAAAAATGGCTAATTAAAACATAACTAACAAGAGCTCCAACTCAGTTTAATTCAGTTGCGATTTCCGAAAATTAAAAATCATTAAATCAATGTTATTAAGATAACTTCTACAAAAATAAGAAATTTATTTTTTTAAACAAAAAACAAATTTTGTGGTTTCCTTTTCCTTTTTTTGTTTAAAACCAAAATCCGAAAAAAACTTTTCTCACCTCTGGTCTGGACAGTCAGCAGAGACTTCCGGTGTTACGTTAATGCGTATGAAATGGGGCAATTTGTTTACCTGTAAATTTGTTTCATATCGAGTAAATTGAAGATAAAAATAAATCTTTGCTTTCATTATGAATTTCTGATAGTATTTCAGTTATGTGTCTCTGTTTTTCTGTTTCTGAACAAATTTGTCTATATTGAAACATAATATTTTAATTTTTGAAGAAATTTTCTTCTCGATTTTTTTGGGGGGGCATTGCCCCGGTTCCTCAATTATTGGGGGGGGCACGTGCCCCGGCTGACCCCCCAGAGTCTACGCCTATGCCGGTTGACATTCTAAGTAAGGTGATTTTAAATAAGATAGAACTGGTAGCTTAGTCACAATGTCAATTGGTTTTTCGATCATTGGCTTTGGCGTGCGGACGTCCAGAAAGGGAAGGATAAGGGTAAGGTCAAATACGGACAAGGGAAGGAGGGATCCAAAGCAGGTCATATTTTGCGGACGTCCTTTATGGATGACCCCCATTCAGATTTTTGACAGCCAATGAGAAAAGCGAGTTTTGAGGCATGTTGTTGGAGGCGTCTGTTCAGAGTCTAACAGCTATAGGAGTAACGCAGTAACGCTGGTATAGTCGGTTCCTGTCGATGGTCCTGACTGCCATAGACTACATATGTCGTTATGCAGTGGATACTATAGGGCCACGTCCGTTCTAATCTGTGTTTTGGAATGCGATGCCAAGTATAAGCCACTAGCTGTACCCTGTGCGGACTCCCGAGCTATTTGAGAACACGCACACAGTATATAAACCATTTGGAGTAGGTCTACTCTGAGCGGCAACCTGGAATGCATCTCAGGAGCTCCAGCTTACTTGCGTAGTAGTTTCCTTACAACTACTTTTAAATGTATGACAATAACGTGCGTGTCACATTTTCGAGCAGCTTTGCTCAAAATTTCGAAACATGGAAGTTCAATCAAACAGCAGTGCTTGTCTGTGCCTACCTTCAAATAGCATCTCTTACAACCCTACTGCAATCAATATGTTCTTTAGGTATGGGTCTTTTGTACTGATTGTGGTCTGCACTGATTGTGGCTGGGCCATCGACTGTCACTCGATATAACCAGAAATTCAAAATACTGAAGTTACACTGTATGTTCTTTCACAGTCACTTTTATTACCAAGTTCAAGACTGTTAATGCACACTACTTTACTGCAGACATCTGAACAGTGTAAATGCACTTGCTAGAAGTGATACGTGCAAATAAGTAAATCCATTATGACTAAGCAAAAATCTGGGTATCCCTAAAAACAATTCCTGAGATATCCAAGCTCTGGAAAACATCACTCGGAAACAGTAGTAGTTTTAAATTGTTCACTAATGGCCATCACCAAAAAGTGCATTGTAAGTTAAAAACTAACATCATATCTTATTAACTCTAGAATTAATCACTATAACGTGAAAAACATTATGTACAAAATGTATAACCTAAAACACAATTGCACAAGTGAAAGCTAAGTTCTGAATGTATTTCTATGCATCAAGCTTAAAACCCAACCCTGGAATAAATAATAGTTTACTGCTATGGCATTTTTAAAAATGGCATCGTTTCATTAATTATTGACCAGTAACGAAGTCGAAGAAGATGACCAGAGGCCTTTGGCTGACGTTGACGGGTCAGGACACCCTTTTTGTTGCCAAGGACTCGTGTCACTGCTAAGAAACAACATGGCATGGATACATGAGCAACAGAGATTATAGATTTTTACTGGTAAAAAACTTAGTCTCCCAGTAGCAATGATCATTTTTAGATTTATATTACATACATCAGGTAGTATCTATAATGTGATAAAGAAATGAGAATATTGACAAAATACATTTTATGACCACAAATGGCCACCATGTTGATAATGAAAATGGCTGGCAACAGTAACAGTTGTGGAGATATTGATGACCGTGATCTTAATAAAAATATTACCAAGTGAAAAGCTCACTACAGCCAAACAATGGAGAAAGTTTTGCAAACAATGGAGAAAGTTTTGCAGTCTTTGGTTCAGAGCTTAACTTTATTAAACTGATATCAGAAGAGACAAAAGGAGATGCTGTATCGATGATGCAGCACTTCCTGCAGGAGTGTGAAACTTGTACGAGTTATTTGAATAGAGGAATGAGTTACCTCAAATTTGTGAATTGTATAAACTGATAGCAGGACTGACATACTTTACATCTGTGTCATGATTTCACATAACTAAGTTAACACATTGGAATTTTAATCCACGGCTTTGAATGCCTGAGCTGCCACAGGTTCTTGTCTTAAGACATGTGAAATTGACTGATTGTAAAAATTAGTAGCTTGGAATTTGAGAGATTTGTGTGAGTCTGAATTTAGGACCAGAGTGTGGAGTTACTCAGCTAAAGTCAAGACTTACTCTGAGTTGTCATGAAGTCAGCAAAGTTCCAGACCATTTCACCAACAAGAAACGTCTTCCGAAATTTGTCAAAGACAGCATGATACTCCCGCATGAACTCCACTTGGTAATCTTCCGTAAAAACGAATGTCGGAAGCTGAAAGAAAATCAAACAATCGTCTACTGTTTCACACTGTTTTTCCAGGTAACCATTCCCTGAATTGGGACATCTATATGGCACCTCTTGAGAGTCCAGTGCTTGAATGTGGGAAGAATTTATCCATTACTGGAGGGATAATGCTGGAAAAGTCAATATTTAGTGCTGCACTGCAAATTTTGTATAGTGTGTTAACCAGTACAGTATGGCATGTTAAGTTATTAGCTTGGGGCGGGGACGTAACACCACTTCATGTTAAGCAGAATAGCACATAAACTGGGAACACATAAACGAGCCCAAACTACAGCTGTATTGATATCTAGAAGATAGATTGATTTACAAACATACATGTACATTACCGACCCAGATGCGAACGATAGATGGGTTAGTGAAGAGTAACTGATAAACACACATCACATCGAGTTACTCGGTTGGAGACAAAACTGGACTGCCATAGACAAACTGACACAGATAGGCAGACATGGACAGACAGACAGATACAGACTGAAAGTAAGACAGAAAGACAGCAGGCGGACAAAGGAATGGAAAGAGAAGTATGAAAAGAAGACCACCATCGAAGAGTATTAACTGACTGAATGTAGTCCTGGAACTGTGTCTGCCCCATATTCCGTCATGATGACTGGTCGTTGGTAGCGGTTGTACCAGTTCTGGAGGTCATAGGTCAGCTTGTAAGGTATTGTCTCTAGGTAGCCTGTATCGTCATACCACGCATAGTAACGATTGATGCACAGAATGTCGGTAAACTTAGCCTGTCATAACAAAAATATATTCATGTACACTGTACAACGTAAAACGCTCAACAGACCAGTACACTGGTTTAGGGTTGCCACGATTATGCTTTCATAATATGGGACAAAAAAATCATTTAACTAGTCAGTTTAAGGCAAAAGAAACAATTTATCTAGTTCAGCTTTACATAAAGGCCATCTGATCACAATTTCTGCTGCTATTACTATTACGAAAATGTTAACGTGTGCAAGGCCATACAGAAACTCAAATTTGAGGTATGGAATCAATGATATTAAGACAAAGCTAAGATAACATTTTACATATCTACCTTAATTTTATAAAATAATTTTATTTTTATTTTCAAAGTGCATACTGATAAATTCTAGCAGTTATTACAGAAAGCTTAATCAAGACACAGTACTTTGCTAAACAATTCATTGAATTCTATGGCAGTTATTATAATTTTTTTTTAAACTACTGAATTGCTTCTTAGTATTTCATAAACTATTTAACTACTTTCACGGTAACCTATTAGGTAGTTAACCAAGTTTTAAATTATGATAAAATTACTAAAAGTGTAGGAAGATCTGTGCAATTTTTCAGACTCACTGCTTTGTCACCTTCCATATCAGTTCCAATTACAAAAGTGACAAGGCGGGTTGGATCCAACTTTCGTGTGAGGTCGATCACAGTTCTAAAAATCCAAATAACTGATGCTTTACACTGACCTTCACACTGACTTTGTGAAATTTACAGAGATAGAATTAAGATACAACCAAGGAGGCCAAGAGGTTTCATGGCAATTCAACACACGACAATTCGGTGCAAGACAATCTGGCGCAAGGAGAAATTGTATAAAGATCTAAAGATGGCCGTTTAAAATCTTTGTGCAGTGTTTCCGACCTACATATTAACTTTCCTGTAATAAATACTGCAGTTCAGCTATTTCACTGTAGCAACATTAAGACATTGAAAGGTAACCTAATGCAGCTGTCTTACACTGTTGTTCCTCCCTACCCTGCGAAATGCCTTTAGAATTCGTACAGTTGGAGAACAGTAGAGATTTATGAGTCCACAATGGATGCATGTATCAATGCGAAAAGAAAATTGCACAGAAGAAATCTAGATATTTCGTAACTGTCCTATACGTGATTACGTGAATAGCATCTTGTTGCCAAAAAACTGAAATTTTTTCTTGCAAACTGTTGTCATATATATCTACTGTAATTAAAGCAACTTGAAAGATTCTGTACAATTGTGTTCTGCTATGTAATTTAAAATCAACCGATAGACACAGATTTGTCCGTGTGTCGAATAGACCCTGTGCCAAATTGTCTCTGCGCTGAACTGTTCTGCGCTGAATTGTCTGCTCCCTGGCCAAGATGTCAAGCAAACTCAAATGCATGCACGTCAAGTTAAACTCCAAGGCAGATGCCTAGGGGTCCGGCGATTTTTAGGGGCCCGGGCCGGGCCCGCAATCAACTTTTTTCATAAAGCCTAATGATAGTTTAGGTGCCCGTGACTGATCTGCCTAGGGGCCCGCAATTTCTGTTGGTGGCCCTGCTCCAAGGCTGTTTCATCGAGACAAGACCCCATCCTTGGCCACCAGTTGCATTAATCATACAACATGGCCTGCTTTGTGATATATTAATGTCATCAAGTCAATCAATTAAATTAATCAATAAAAACACTGTTCATTTCACAAACAGGAACCGTACAATCAAACATTAAGATATTGAGTACAGTGCAACAAGAATTTTATAAATACAAGATATATAATAATAATAATAAAAATAATAATGAATATGAAAAATTACAAGATCTGACCCATATTATTTCCATGACATAGTTATCAAGTTACATTCATTTGTGTAATAAGCAAAATATACTTGGTGTCAAAATATGAAAGTAGAGCGATGAGTCAAAGAGAGAAATAAACTTGAGATAAGGTAGTTGTGGAGAGTAGAAATTATTGGAAAGAAAACGTACATACATAAGCAATGGGGTTAGGAAACAAAATGAAAATATGGTAAGTAAATAACAAAGTGATGTTTATGGAAACTTCGATAACAGTAGCATATAATTTCTGCAAAATAAAATAAATGAGAGCCACTAATGATGGCCACAGAACATTTGATGGAAATAAAAAAATAACAGAAGGTACTATTTTCGGCTTAGTGACATCACTAACTTCACATGCGTAGCAATTGTTTAAAATATATAAATAAAAATAAACAAATGAGGGAAAGACAACATACTTAAAGTAGTGCTCTGCCTGTGGTTTTTGGCTTCTTGGTTCATTGGCTACCGACCACATGATCACAGCTGGACGATTCTTGTCTCGCCTGACCAGTTCCTCCATCACTTCCAGGTGATGTGCTAAGCTTTCATTACTGAAGTTCTCATCACTGCACAAATTAAGAAAATCCTTTCTGAATGTAATAATAGAATTAAATCAGCTGCAGTTAAGCAACATCTTCTCAAAACTGCATATAAATCAATATTATGATCAGGGACATGCCCCTCCCCGCAGCACTGCCGTGTTTACAACATGTTGTCAACTGTCTCAATTCTTCTGGGCTTGTTTCCAGGCCGAAATTCAGTGGGCACAGATTGGACTAAACTGCTCATGTGAGTCATGTCTATGTGTGGTGAGGGTGACCAGTTTGTTTCTTCCAACCTCTAAGAATTTGGTGTTCAGCCACATGCTAGTGCTACACATTCTTAATTGTAGGTTGCTCATAAATTCTATGGTAGTGGCTACACACTGCCGTACTTGAAGTCAAGTGCCACTACCAGCCTCAACATGAGTGAGAGCTGAGGTAGGGAACCAATGAGCCTGCTCCAGTGAACAAACATAGCCTCGAAAAATTAACTTCAGACCCATTACAGAATTAAATAAAGCAGGTTAACAAAATCATCTATACATAATTTAAAAAAAAGAGATGATGGTTTCTGTTTCAAGTGCAATAGTACGATGATGAATGCACCTAATACAAAACCCAGCACATGAAAGAACTGTCCTGCTTTATACAAGATAATCACAATTAAACACATGCAACATAATAGAAAACACACAGTGCCGCATCACTATATGTATTGAAAGGCATTCTGGTGCCAGGCATTGAAAGAATAGACAAAGTATCATAAATCAAAACTTGATGTAGTTTACACAAAAATTATAGAACCCTTGAGCTCTATAATATTAAGAACTGAATTGCATTTATATATTGCCTCTTAGATAAAAACTACCAAACAGATGTGACTTGATAGTAATTAACCCAAAGACGAGTTAGAATAATTTCCTACAAGGTGCAAAATTTTAATAATGCTAGATGTTGAACTAACGTCTGAATTCCAACGCCAGGACATTCGTCAATGACAACGATTCCCTGTTTGTCCGCTTCATCCAAGATCTCCTCAGCATATGGATAGTGAGACGTGCGAAAGCAGTTGGCACCCAACCACTTGAGCATATTGAAGTCACGAGCAATCAGAGGAAAGTCCAGACCTTTTCCACGTATCTAAGCAGAAACAAAGTTAACATTGAAATAGACAAACAGGATGCTGATGGCTATGACGGAAATGTACGAGTATAGGATTAAGAAGATAAAGAAAGAGACAAATGTCTGAACTTGTAAAGTGCCACAAACAATCCATTAACTGGCATATGAGCACTGTACAATATTCAGCTATCTGATTGTTAAATATTCAGGTATATGAATTGGAATACCATTTATGTTTCAAGTATCTGTTTCTGTGTTGCAGAAGTTTACTGAATAATAATGTTATATAGTCAGGTATGTGAATGTCAAATATTCAGCTGTCTGAATGTCAAATATTCAGGTATATGAATGTTATATATTCAGTTTACTGAATGTTATATATGATACACTGGCACTGTACAGTGCAGGAACTCATCTCTATGCCTTCATCCAGGCAACCATCTGTGCATTCATCCATATAGTCGTCATCTGTGCAAACATTCATGCAGCCATTTCTACATTCATCCAAGTAGCCATCTGTGCATTCATCCACCTTGTTATCTGTGCATTCATCCGTGCATCAATCTTACATCTGAATCCTCATGCTTGGCAGCACCATGACAGTAGAAAGGCTTGTCGTTCAGGAGAAGTTGCGTCTTTGTAACCTTCACCTTCCGAATCCCAAAGTGCTGACGATACACGTCAGAACCAAACTTCACCTGCCAACAAGAACAGAAAAGTTAATTCAGAACAATCTTTCCATTTATGTTCCAGGTATCTGTGTCTGTGTTGCAGAAGTGTATTGAAAAGTCCATAACTCCCTTTTGTGTGCTTTTCTACTGTTTATGCAGAACATGAGAATCTGATCGTAATCTCAAAATTTCTACAGCGCCCACAAAATCCAAGTCATGAGAACCAGCTTATTCACATGCGATTGGAGTAGAGCTAAAAGCAACTGTAATGAAGAATTTATTTAGGTCTGGCATGATTCTCACAGAAATGGTCTTCACATGGTGCAGATGCAGTTTGAGGGTCATGCAGAATATTAAGGAATTCCAGTATATTTGTACTAATCAGTACATAACAGTATCTTTGTGCATCCTGGATGATTGAAACACTTTAATACACTGCTAAAAAGTAAAGGTAACACATTGGTTAACCTCATTCAGACCTGTGCAAGTACCAGCAACCACAGTGGATCGCTTATGTGGACATGAAGACCACGTTGAACTCAGAGGATAGGGAAGCACTGGTGCTTACTTAGTTGCTTGAGTTTCCCGGCCAAATTGTCAAAATCCTTGGCCAAAATCATGCATGCCATACATATATTGACACCTCGCTGTGTATGTATAGAAGGGGAACATCTGACTGGTTTTAAAGTTCACAATGTGGAACAATGACAAGAAAATCTAATGGCTCCAGGTCTCTTGATGGCACCGATAGACTAAATCATGGAGCCCACAGCCCATTGTGGCATGGTAGGAACCACTATAATGGAGGAAGTCTTCAGTAGGGGTCCACCGGAAACCGGGTCGGATACTCGGTTCGGCCGGAAATCCCGTTTCCGGAAGTATTCGCCTCGGAAAATATTGTAGACGCAAATAGTTGCAAAAAAATTTCTTTAAAAAAATTTTTTTCTGTAAAAACTTATTCAATAAACTTATGTATATAAAATTATAAATGTTGAACCTTAAAACAATTACACAGAAAACTTCACAATTGCACAGAAATTACTACAATTCAAATTGTATTAGTCATTTATTACAAGTACACACATTTATGTCGATAATTTCTTATTACATGAAAATGTGAAGCTTCGCATATGGAACAAATGGTACCCGGTTCGTTACCGGTTCGTTACCGGTTCCGGCAAAAATATATCCAAATACTCGGATTCGGCTTCCGGTGGAAAATGTCTTACCGGTGGACCCGTAGTCTTCAGATATCAAGATTATGTCCACTGTTGGCGGAAATTTCAGAGGCTGCACTCCTATCGTAGGAGGTTATGGGCAAGGAGGCCAAGCCCCCGGAGAGAATACTGTGCATACATGCTTCTACAGAACTCCTCAGAAATGTAGTTACATTGTTAAAAGGTTATCTGGCTCCATGACAAACTTGATCACAGCAGGCAAACAACATGACACCTTTTTTTAACCCCAACTTCTTTTGGTGCTGACCTACCAACCAGTTGAGGATATAGGGCCGAACATTCCAAAGATAATGACCCATCCAAGTACTAACCCGGCTCAATTTTGCTTAACATTACTGCAACTACCAATGTCGCGTCATCGTATCAGAAGTTTCTGCACAGCAACATTTTAGGAAACCCTTTTGTTATAAATGAGCTTTATAAAAGTCCAGATATATATGCACATAAAACAAATAATGTTATTAACTCATGTTACAACAGTCTTACAACAATGACGTTTGAAAGCATACTGTGATAATGAATTCTCCCTGAAGATATGCATTAGTCTCTATTCACCATCCTAACAAGCCACAAGATCATGTTGCAAATCATGCTAGAGTATCAAAGCAAAACTTGCTCACCAATGCCTAAGATTCCTCACTCAGCCAAAAGACATATAACACATACTAATAAATGCTTATTTCCTTGCTAAACATGGCTATCTGTGAGGTGGAAAAAATGTTACCTTTAGCGTGTACAAATAACCAAAGTGAGTAGCATTCATGGTGTATGGCCACCACAGAATGGCATCTGGAATTGTCAGTTGCCCAGTCGATCCACTTCCTTGTGCCACCATTGTTCCATTTCTGTCGAGGACCTCGACTGACACGTCCAGCAATTCATTCGAGTCTACGTTGTTGTGTCCCAGAAAGTGTAGTATCTCAGATTCAGTCGAGTCTTGGTCTTGAGTTTTTGTCTTGACCTCATAGTCAACAGCACCTGCAAAAAATGTACCATCATCTCAACCATGCTATTTCATATGCTTCCTTAGCTGAAAAAGCCTGTCAAAAGATAATTGGTTCTAGAATGCCATAGCTAAACCATCACGGAGCACAAGGCATTGGTGATCTAAAAGCATTCACCTTGTGCTGTCAACTCCTGGAGCTCTAGCGATCGCCACGACACACATTCTCCATTGCTTCGCTCGGTGCTTTTGGTTTGGTGTGTCTCATGACGATTTTCTTGGCATGTTAACAGGGGTGGTTTGCCATTGCCTTCCCCTGGTTTGAACTGTACTACTCCTGATCTGGTACAGGTCAGGCAGGCATTTCATGGGTCGGGTACGGGTGGGAGCATCGCAGGTACAAGTAATGGTCCTGCGTTACAGGTTCAGGTCCAGTAGATGTCACATGTCATTATGTGTAAACATTAGATTATTAGTGTGAGATAACAAGTGGTCTCAGTATGTGTATTAATAGATTTATCGTAATGTAAAATAATGAAAATAGAGTAATGCTGTTATGTTTGACTTCTAGTTTGCTCGTTTATTTGCTACTAATGCTTTTAGAGTAGTACAGGTCAGATACAAGTAAACCTGCGGGTCCTGGTATACCTGCAGACCCCAATTTAAGAACATCGCTGAATGGTGTTTGAAAACAAATCACATGACATCAGTTTAAACGTCTCTTTCAACAGTTACTGGTAGTCCACAAAAGTGTGGACCTGGGTTTAACACTTTAACAACGTTAAAGGGTTAAAGACATTTCAGCTGAACAGCAAACATTGGCCAGGACGCTTTTCCTTAAACTGCATTATGAAACATGCTTTAGCAACCAGGACGCTTGGAACTGGTTACACTACATCGGTAATGCAATCGTAATGCAATCAGAGAACTAAAATGACCTCCTCTCAGAAGACAGGAATTTGTGTTTGTAGTTCACGCCATACATTCAGCTACTGTGCCCCGCATGGTATGTGCCAACATCTAAACCATGCAACTCATTACCCTCTCCGAAGCATGACCGTTTCCATAACCCTGTCAACTGCACCGGTCTTGAGCTCATCATCAACGTGGAGATCTGCCTCTACTGTCCAGGCCCACATGTGTCTGGGCCATCCGGCCATCCGACCTGTCTCTTCCAGTTCATCCAGGGCACGGGGCTGGATATCAGGGCACAGCAACCGAGGTCACTAGAATAATTCTGTGTACAGATCTGAAATGAACAAATACCTTTTGTGCCAACAAAGTCTGTGACAATTGTGATGTCGTCAATGTAGGCCAGAGGCGTCGTGTACAGACGAACTTTACGATGTATACCAGCATAATTGAAGAAATCAAACTGAACGTTCTGGACAAAGTAGTTGGGTGGATAGCTGGAAAATGGAAACCCAAATTAATGTCACATAATATGATGGAATATCGTATCAGCATAAGAGAGTAAACAGCATAAAATAATAGTCCAACGTAGCAGAACAAATAAAAAGTCGCATAAGTAGAATAAAAGCATTATAACAATGCTAAGTAGCGCGATAATGTGATGTAAAGCAATGGCAAACTTTTTTATCCCTTAAGTGTGAATTTGTTTATGTGCTCCTAGTTTGCATGCCATACTGCTTAACGTAAAGTGGTGTTATGTGCCCCAATGTAATTAACAACATGTCGTGCTGTATAAGAACTGCAGTACAGAGCTAAAAACTGATTTTATCAGCATTATCCTTTTTTATGCGTGGCATAGTTCACATGCTGTATCATACGACTTGGGACGACTGCGTTAATCAGTCCACATTAAATCACGAAAATAACACGTAAATGTGCCAACACTGACTATATAATTATTTGAATAACACAATGATAAGGATGATACAGATACCACAATGGGGATATGAAGCCAACAAAGATGAAGATTATCACAACCATGCTGATTATGATTACATTGATGATGATGACGACGACTGTAATAACAATGATGGTATGATGTTACTTACAACCACGTAATGCAGATATTATTTGGATGGTGATGATCGTAATGTGTCTTCATCATATAAGGACTGAGATGATGAGACAAAAGCCATGAGCTGGAAACTTACTCTGGTGCATTCCTGTGAAAAGTGAGCGTTCCTGGCGGAAGGGTGTGTGGTCCGAGGGTGTTGTTAACAGCAATCGTTACTCTGTTGATGCCACCAAAGTTGAGCGCTTGGTTGACCTGAGCTTCGAAAGGAAGATGGCCGCCTGAATGTTTAACGACCTCCTTACCATTGACCCACTTTAAGTGAAAACCCATTCAAATTCAAAACAAGTTAGTCTTTTACTTAAAGATAACACAGAAGGCCACTGGGAACAGCATCTATTAATACCAAGACTCTTAAACACAGTTAACACAGCTACATAAATGATTGGCTGCACAAAGCAACATGTTAAATTAATAAGATTGCAGTTAAATACATGCCAAAAGGCAGACAGGGCATCAATGGCCTTCGCATTTCCTTGTCTTTCTTTTCACTTGCATGAATTGCCTCATGCCCGGTCCACCATAGAGTGTACAGTAAAGATTTAGTTCACACAATGTCAATGGTAGGATTTGCTAAAAACATAAATGGTTCAACTGAGGCACATTTTGGCTCAATGAAGTCTTACTTCCAAAGTCAAGACATCAACATGAACAGCAGTCATATCGCCCAAATAAAACAAGAAAAATTTATGGTGCTCCTCCACTAAATTTATAAACTGCAGGAGCCAAGTATCTTTCTATAACAGGACATATGCAACCAAATAATTACATATTTTTCACAGTTCAAATTGAAAATACCCTAAATGGCCTTAATAAATGGACATTAATGTGCAACTGGACCCAAAAATCAATGTCGTAGATGACTGACCACAATGGCGTTGTAATGTGCACTTTCGACCCGCAGCACGACCCTCCTATCAGTCCACTCCTTGGCAACGAAGAATTCTCTGTCATACCAGACCCAACCAACAAAGTTCTGCAACTTCTTTTCAGTTGTGATATCATTGTAACTTGATGATACAGGCATCGCAATAACAGGACCCGTCTGAAAACAACATACAAATAAATGACCACATCAAATCAATTTACAGCATTTCCAGCACACTTCTCAGTTTGCCCTCCGTCAGCATGTGAGTGAGCCCACACATATCTTGGGCGGCTGGCTTGATCTCATCATCACCTCTGACGATGATCAGGTTGAGGATCTCCGGATCCTCCCACCGACGCTCTCCGACCACTCATTCATCCACTTCACCCTTCCTTCCGTTCATCTGCAACCAGTCTACTCCATTCGAATGCTGCGAGGTTGGAAATCCTTCGACTCTCTGGCCTTCAGCGTCGCCATCCGCAACTCACAACTCTCCGCGCCATCTGCCTCTCTCGACGGTCTTACAGTTACCCAACTGTTTGATCTCTACACTTCAACCACGACGTCGCTCCTGGATGAGGTACTTCCGCGTCGTAGCGTCAAGAGCCGCATTCGTCCTCTGGCTTCCTGGTTTGACGCCGAATGCCATCAGATGCGACGCCGTGCCCGCTGTTTCGAGAGACGTTTTCGTCGATCCAAGGATCCCTGCGACCGGTTGGCCTGGGTCTCTCAACTACGTGCCCTCCATCGCCTTTTCCACCATAAGGAGGCTGCCTACTGGGAAAATCTAGTCTCTCGGAATGCCAAGAATCCGAAGCGTCTCTGGTCCTCCATCTCTGGTCTCCTTGGCCGATCATCTCGCTCCTCCGAGACTCCTGCCTTCTCTGCCAACGACTTTCTCGACATGCTTACTGCCAGGACCGACCGTCTTCGTGCTACCACCGCCGATGCTCCTCCTCCGACGTTCACCTCGACGACAGCTGTCTTCGATGGATTTCGACCTGTTACTGACTCTGTTCTTCGTTCAGTTTTTTCATCTGTGAATTTAAAATCATGTGAATTAGACCCACTTCCCCCTTTCATTGTTACCGATATTCTGGATGACCTTGCTCCGTTCTTTCTGTACCTCTTCAATAGGTCTCTCTCTGAGGGCTATATCCCGGCCTCACAAAAACGGGCTGTCGTCTTTCCCTCACTTAAAAAGCCAAATCTTGACACTAACCTCTGTCAGAACTATCGACCTATTTCTAACCTCTCTTTTCTTTCTAAAACCCTTGAACGGCTGGTTTCTATGCAGCTTCTTCCCTACTTGGAACAATCTGGACTTCTCCCACCTTACCAATCTGGTTTTAGAGCTAATCACTCTACAGAAACTGCCCTCCTCTCCCTGCTATCAGAGATCTATTCTGCTGTTGATAAGTCTCAACTTACTCTTCTGGCTCTTTATGACGTTTCTTCAGCCTTTGACATGGTCGACCATGAAATCCTCCTCCAACGCCTTGAGATTTCTTTTGGTCTAAAGGGCACTCCTCTCCGTTGGTTTCGGTCTTACCTGTCTGAACGCTCTCAACTGATCATCTCCGGTGATTCTAGAACTCGGTGGGTCTCGGTAAAACTTGGTGTTCCTCAGGGTTCGGTCCTTGGCCCGCTTCTCTTCATTCTCTATACAGCTGACATTCCTTCCCTACTCTCTAAACACGGGGCGGCTGGTCACCTTTTCGCTGATGATGTTCAGGCTTTTGTCCATGGGCCTCCATCTGCTCAGCTGCTTCTCACTGGTTCCATAGGCTCTCTCTCAAGATCTCCATTGCTGGATGTCTTCAAACCGCCTTTCTCTAAACTCTTCCAAAACTCAATTCATCTGGTTTGGCACCCCTCAGCAACTCAAAAAGCTTGATTTCGTGCTCCTGTCTGATAGGTTTCCTCACTTCACTTTCTCGTCCAGTGTTCGTGACTTAGGTGTCACTCTGGACAGCGCGCTCACTTTTGCTGAGCACATTTCCAACCTCACCCGCTCCTCTTACTTCCACTTAAGGCGTCTCCGGGCTATTCGGCGGTCTGTCTCATCTTCGACCTTCACCTCAATTGTTCATGCATTCGTGTGCTCTCGGATTGACTACTGTAATTCTCTCCTTATTGGCCTTCCCAAGATCCGTCTTTCTCCTCTCCAGTCCGTACTCAATGCTGCTGCTAGACTCATTGCCCGCCTTCCTCGGTTCTCTCATATCTCCACCTTCATGGTTGAACACCTCCATTGGCTCCCTCTCTCTGCCCGTATACAATTCAAAGTGCTTATTCTTGTGCTTAAATCTCAGCTGGGTCTTGCTCCACAGTACTTACGTGATCTGTTTCAACGGCCTCATTCTGCTGCTTCGCTGCGTCGTCTCCGATCTTCTGATCGTCTTGACCTCTTAGTTCCTCGTGTCAGGACAACTATGGCTCAGTCCAGGTCCTTTTCCTGCATAGGTCCCTCACTTTGGAACCGACTTCCTCCTTCTGTCCGCACCACCATTCTCTCTGGTAGCGTTGCTTCTTCCTTTTCTCACCTTAAATCCTGCTTTTTCTCTCGGGGTCTCGCGCACTGGGAGCGCCTCTGAATGGTATATACCGCGAGAGGCGCTTTATAAATGCCCATATACAATACAATACAATACTTAATGGAGCATAGAGATGAATTTAACTTTCAAAGTCATGTTCAGCACATTCATCATCGTCATAATTACCATCACATAAATTATTTCACTACCATTTTACAACTGTCACCACTGTCACACTGATCACCACCTCATCTATGACAAACATCATCACTTTCACGTCTGCCACTTCACTTGGTAAAGGTGAAAGTGATGATTGTTATTAAAATGCAGATCTGAAACAGAATTTGTTTCATTTATTTATGTTAACCATCGGCAAATCTAATGACCTGCATCAACCATTGGTGGTAAATGATTGTTCATGGGCAGCCTGCTCAAGGTTCCTTCACTTCACTAATCCGAGCTGTCACCAGGACATCCAAGCATCACCATATTACTACCGTCCTTAAATCACTCCACTGACCGAAATCCCCGAGTGCATCCACTACTGCTAACCTACAATTCCCTATGTATACCATATTCCCAAACAAAGTACCGTCATGAGCTCTTCACCATCCAGCCATCCCACTCTACTTGAGCATCCTGCTATCTCTCTCTCTCTCCCGTCCTTAGTCACTACTCGCATCAAGTTCTCCATCCGAACCAAATGCCAAACTTAAACTCGACTGTGGAACAATATTCCCTCCAAATTCTGCATATTCTCACCTCCCCATCAATACCACCACTCACCCACCATCATCTACATCAGGATCCTCTACTTATCATTCCACAGGCTCTCCACTCTAATTCAAAGTTTCACCTCTTCAAGAATTCCTACCCTAACCCATCTGATCCTCTGCGTTCCAAGCATTCTCATCCTCAACATAATCCGCCTTAACAGCTCCTCTGTCTCCTCTCTCTGGTTTCTCTGGCAACTGGACTCGAATCTCCACTGGACATCTCTGGACAACCCCTCTGACACAACACAGCACTTGTGAATAAGCTGGTGCCCTACACTTAGCTTTAGAATAGCACTTTAGCAAATTGGAGTCTACAATTACTACACAGTAACTGACTACGGGAAGGTTCAAAGCTGCAGACTCAATCTTACATCATCAGCATTCAACCAAGTAGCTATTGTATCACAGTCATCATCTTCATCATTATCAGGTCCAGCAGCAGCATCGTAACATCAGGGGCCCGGGAACCTATGGCGCCAAAGGCGCCGGTGCTCACACAAGTTTTGACTCTGTGACGCCGAGGCGGGCGCATGCTCACACAACTTTTTGGGGTATTGATACAATAGAAAATATCATTTGCGCCCTAAAATCTAATAGTGATTAGATAAAATATGAGTGCCTTTGTAAAACAAAGACAAGGCTTATGACTACGAGAAACCCCAGACTCAGATTCACGAGGGCCGGCAAATGCCAGCTGTGACCCTAATTAGGGAAGGGTGAGCAAGCGGATACTGGAAACCTTACTCTCTGCAAGCTACAAGTTGGCTGGTGAAAGACAGAATTTCTCCTGTCTATGGTCAATCCAAAGGCAGCTTTGATGAGTGACACGCGCAATATATCATCCTACAAGGCTTGGGAGAGAGTGCACGGTTGTAATTTGGGCATAGAGACAAGACACATGACAGATAATTATTAAGACAGCTGTAATATATATATATATATATATAATATTATATATATATATATATATATATATATATATATATTACTGCAAATGCAAAGGTACAAATGGGTCAGGCAGGCAGTTAGACGGCTACGGTGGATGGCGCTTAGAATTGCAGCGGCGAGGGAGGCAAGTGGAAGAGGAGTCGGGTTAAGATTTGTGAAAGAGCACTGTTTAATTTTTGAGTGAGAGACCTGTAGAAAGATGGCAAGAGGTGAGGTTTGTTGATGAGTTCGTAGGAAGGAACTGATGTTTGTCGCAAATCTGGCGGGAGTTTGCATGGCAGGGAGCAGTCATCTTGACCCTGCAACATATATCCAACCCAGTAGCGATTGGCGTGTGTGTGTGTGTGTGTATGTGTGTGTGTATATATATGTTTCTTGCAATGTATATATATATATATATATATATATATATATATATATATATATATATATATGTGTGCTTCCCTTGCCTTGGTTGGCTCACACAACTCTTAAACACTTCCCGGGCCTCTGCGTAACATTCGCCGCCGCCACCCACTACCCATCATCGTCATCATCGTCATCTTCAGCAATCATCAACAACTTTACAGAAAGTATAAGTACTACAAAAGTATGTAATCAGGTTATTTACGTCGGCAAGGCGCTTCGTGTACCACTGTTCGTCGAGTCCGGCCCTTCTGTCGGCAGAGTCGTCTGCTCTGAAGTGCCAGAAGCCATCGAGCTCCTGGATCTGCCTCGATTCCGACTCTCGGGGAAACAGCATCCCTTGTCCTTCTGCCGCTTTCGCAGCGGCAGTCCAGACCAACAGCATCCAAGATAGGCGTACAAAATAAGCCATCTCTTCAAAAATCCTCGCTGTAATTTTATCTAAACACTTCTATAGCGCCACCACCCGAGCTACATGAATCCGTTCTTGCTACTGAATGAAACCGCAACGAAAGTTCAAGTCCGTGAGCTGCTCGGTTAAGACAGGGCAATAACTCAAATTCAGACTGTTTTGCTGTTGTTACCGGATCCTAGCGGAGACAGCAAATTAGCTTTGAACTACAAAAACAACAACCACAACAACAACATAATCGATTGACCCGAGTTGACTTTATTGGCGCTTAAGGTGTTTGCCATAAATAGTGCAGATGACTCTGACGTCACATTCTACACTAACGCTGGCAGCCATGACTTGGTCTTTAGTAGAGAAAGTAGGCAAAACCGCTTCATCGACGATAACGATCGTGTGGTCTCAACTTTGCTCGTTTTCAACAAATTCATCGACACTGATGATTCAATTCTTTTAAAATTATGTTGAAGCAAAATCATTTACCAGCGGTTGGAAACCCCCTCTGATCTGACGTAGCGCTCGTGAATAGGCTGGTGTCCTGCGCTTGGCCTTCGAGTGGCGCTTTAGAAGTTTGGAGATTACGATTACGATTACGATTACGACAAGCCAACGGGGGACCCGTAGAGTAATGGATAACACACTGGCGTGAAGTGCAGAAGGTACCAAGATCGAATCCCGTAGCCCTCTATAGGGTTTACCCAGCCTTCTATTCGCTAGATGGCGGCGGTAGTTAAGTGTAAGCCGTGATTGGCGCCCTGATTGGCTGCCGTTTAAAACAGTTGTATTCGACTCCTGTAAAACTATAATCATGTGCTTCTACTGTAAACATGTATGTAAGGCGCCCTGCGTGGCTGCCGTTTCTACTATATGTATGTTCACTGTACAGCACAGTGCGGTTAGCAGGCGCTTAATTAAAGAAAACATATGATTATTATCAGGGCATATTTTAAGCATACTTTATCACTGCACATGGCCAGCAACGGAGCGCATAAAAGCATAACTAATTATGAAATTACAATTCTTTTCGTGCACAAAGAGCGGTTAACAGCTTTTATCACTGCACATTTTGTGCATCATTGCACGTTAAAACAATCACTGATTATTATTATTATTATTATATTTATTATTATCATTATTATTATTATTATTATTATTATTATTATTATTATTATTATTATTATTATTATTATTATATTGTCATTGCTGTATTTTTGCTTTTTTTATCTTTAAATCAACTTTGAACTGCTATCTAGAAACCTATGTAAACTGCATACTAATAATCTACACCGTTGTCCTCAGGCTCCTTGACGTGTTCGCTTCGCAAGTGGCAATTAAAGTCACACCAAGCAGAGCCCTGCAGCAGCTTAAAAATCAAATATGGCGCTTTTAGGCGCAGTGAAGTTTAACTCGCATGCATATCTAGTTTCCCTTAACATTCGATGTCACACCCACTAGTAAAAGGCACGTGCTGTTCACAAAGAACAGCTAACGTAAGAAGTCGAGCATTAATACCTCTACCTGCGCTGCATGAAACGTGCGCCAAGAGTAGCTTAACTTTGCACCGTACAAACTGCAAGTTACTCATCAGACGAATGAAAGCAACCGATGTTCACGCGATTGAAATTGATTGATTAACTGGTTTTGTAATAAAATGGTCATAAAAAATGCTTGTATTCTTAGAAAGAAAGACGATGTTTGATGGAAATATTTCGAATTCTTTGTTATTGAAAGGCACTGTTAGGCCTATATAAAGTGTATACGCCGCTTTGTGTACACTCTACATCTTCTGTTGAGCAGATAATCCTATACTGGTGTTTATGCAATCCAATCGAGTGTAGACATACACTAGTGAAAACTTGAACATAGACGAAGTGTATGCTCACATTTTGTTGGAATCGACAAAAATTGCTGCAGAGAAGTTGTTTATTGCCGATGAGCGAAACCACTTAGTTGTGGAGCCTGTCCTCATTTTAGACCGATTCTCTAGACTTGTTAGAGTGCAGATAACCCGAGATCCTCGTTGGATTAAAATAAGTAAATGGAGAGAATCGAAAAACAAATAATCCCACCCATCTCTCTTATGGTCCCATCCGTTTAGTAGGCCTATGTACGCACAGAGGGGCACATTTACCGCACATGCATGTTTGCGTATCTATATATGGGTATAATGTACGTACGCATAGGAATCGGGGAGGGGAGTTAATCTATAGATACTGGTCTTCAAATTGAGTGGCCTTCAAATGAGCCAGTTCAGTTTTTCAGTTATGAGACAATTAGGCCTACTTCCGGGAGAAGTAGGAATGTCGGAGAGGTGTCACTTGTATGCCACCTTAATTACCTTTGACTGCTAGCAATTATTAAACTATTACGCAGGACTCAGAGGGGTGCGTCAAGCGACGAGCGTACGTACGCAGGTGGGAGGTGTAAAAAGAACACGTGCGTATAGGGACGGGCAAATTGTGCCGGATTTAGAATACTAATTTGAAGTCGTTTGTAAATGTAATTCAACTTTTTCTACATTCCTATAAAAACAGAAATTTACGTGGGCAGTGTGTGTCACAGTGTCACTCCCTAGTAGTTTCTGTAGTCATCCATTAAAGACGTCCGGGGACGAGTGCCCCAAATGCAGACAAGGGAAGGGAGTTATGCCCAATATGGACATCCGCATCTAAATTTTATACTTATTCTTTGACTCTGAGCAATTGGTCATTTTGCTGCACACAAATTATCCCAATGCAATGCTATAACAACGTATCTTTCAACAACAAAGTTTAAAAACAAGTTCACCTAATAAATGCAACATCACATGTACTTGATTATACATTTAATGGCCTTTAATTCGAAATGAGTTCGTTTTCATGAATAAAATAAGTTGCCTTATGTAGCAAAGCAGCTACTGGTATATGTCATCTGTTTCTAAAACCCTTTCTGTGCATTCAAAGTCTTTTCTGTTAGCAGTAGCTTGTCTTTGATATGTCATAGCAAACTGGGCCCAATGCAAGTACAATGTTGCTAAAGCAACTGAGGCGTTCAGTTACTATCTAGCAGTTGATCTGGATCCAGGACGTTTTAATCGGCTGCAAAGTTCAATGCTTTCTCCAACAACCGATCCGTAAGTGGAGAATTTTCCTTTAAGGACTTCCTTTCCACAAGCAGGTGTCTACAAAATAGCACAAAGACCAGGAACTACAACATCCATTAGCAAACCTGGCAACACCAAACCACCATAATACTGCCACACATGACAGTTTTAGCTGTTGATGGAATAATGACTACTCATTTGTTTTCTGGATCACCCTCCATTCCTTTAGCAGCGATCCATAATGCAACTGAGAAATATGTTCACAAAGTTTATAGACCACCCTTTATCAAGTGCTTGATTGGTGGCATAAAGATGCTTACCGGTATGAAAGGTACCTATTTCTTCACTTCTGTACAACACCAATTCCAAAGGCAAGGTCAAGACTTTCAAGTCAGTTAATCATTCAATCAATCAATTATGACATTCTCATTAAGGCACCGACTAACCTTGCCAATTTATGATGTTCAGTTTTTGAAGACTTCATTGCAGCATGAATAAGGAACTGTGCGAACAGATCTCGCTACAAAAATAAACATTGAATTTGGTTAGACCAATAGATCCAGGAATTTAAGTGTAATTTCAACGTAGTAGATGTTTGGTAAGTAGTCATTTACAGAAACCATTTAATCCAAATTCCAATAATTTTTTAAATTAGACAAGTTGACTGCTCATTTATTACATATGCATGTGTAGATCTATCACCAAACCCTAGAGCTAAATGATCTCTGAAGTACACATAAAGGACACATAAAAATGACAACAGTTGAGCAACAGGAAACCTTTCTTCACAGGTTCTATTGTTTTAAAAAAATATGATAGTTGTATGATCTGAAGCAGTGGGGTTCAACTCCTGAATGCTGCTGCTGTGAAAAGTTAACATGCTAGCAGTCACCCACTTCTCTACCACACAAAAAAGCGATTTAGTCTTTATGCTTCTACAGGATAACACAACCCAACATCCAGCACCTTCAAAGTCAAAGCTCAAACATCAAGATAAAATTTCACTTCAGTGCAGCCTAGTTAAACTTCAGTGAAGCTTCTGCAACTGTTACGTAGAGGATCTACAGTATCACCTGTGCATCGCTTCCACCAATGGTAACAATGTTCCACTTGAGTGGCCACATTTGGTCGACTGCACCTGCATAGTCCCCATCACTATAGGCAACCACCGCCTCGCAAAGAGCCAGCCCAACCTTGTCCGTCACTTGCTGATTCGATCCTTGCCCTGACCTAAGGCAAACATTGTTTTTATTTCAAATGTTCACAGCGCACTTCAGAGAAAGCTCAAGAATCATTATTCTAATCAGCAGCATCACTGTTATCTATTTGTGAGAATGTCAATGTGCTGAATATCATATTTGGTTGCAAAGGTGAAATTCAAGAACATCAATAAACTTCTAATCTGAACTTAGTGAACAGTGAACAAAGCTGACCTCATATGCTCTGCTCATTTTGTTGCATACAAAGTATCCCAATACAATGCTATAACAATAACGTATTCGTCGTTAGTAGTTAGATCTATCTTGCAACAATAAAGTTACTGTCATTTCACAATGACAGTAATTAATAGTCAGGGATATTACAATGTACAAGGCAAGCTTTTCCTCACATTTGCTAGCAACACTTACCAGTTTTTTTTAATTTCTATTCCTGATTATTTTTACCTAACGGACATCTGTTACCAGATGCTGAAGAGTCATAGTCATTCCAGATACAATTTCTTTTCTGTAAATTCACTTTACATAGATCTTGGGCACTGAAACCCCTTATGTAATAGTAATCTAATAATAATAGTAGTAACTATAATAATATATAATTATAATATAAACATATAACATAAATACCCTTTTGTTCGATCAATGGCCTCTTGCCTGAATACGGCGCATTTAGATTGTAATTGTAATTAGTAACTTTTATTGTGCCGTTGTCTAATGCACAAGGCATTGACCAATGGCACACCAAAACCAAGCCATAACAGGTTAATATCCAGAAGATCAGTCTATAAGACAGAGGCAGTCTATGGTGGATAAGGAATTTCTTCCCCATTCGGCCCTGGGTGCAGAAGCCCGATGAAAGCCCGTTCAAAGCTATCACCACCGACCAAACGGATGTCCTTTGACAGTTTTTACCAACAACCCAGCCACATCCGCACCTGGTAACATGACTTTAGGCTGCCAAACAAAGACGACCAAAATTGTATTTCTCGTGTTCTCTTTAAGAACATATATTAATATATCAATGTAAACAAGTTACATCTACGACCAATGTTCCCTCTAATTTTTTTCCGCCGTGCGCGCATTGGCCTGCCGCGTGAGCAGTAACATTTTGTGATCCTTAAGGCCTACTAAATAGGCCCTATATTGTACGTGCAAGGTTGTACATGTGTTCAAGTTCTCTGCCCCTGGGCAGGCTCTAACTTCGAATGGCTAAATGCAACTCGAGAAGTTTAGGGAGGTGGTTTCTCGTTGCCTTTCCATCGGTGTTTTTACTGAGACACCATCTTCTGCGTTGATGTCCTCCATCGTCCTTCTTTCAGACTGCTTATCTCGCGGGACTCGATTATATCGGCGAGGACTCGGTCGTCCACTGCGCTCTTTGCTCCTAGTGGGGTTACCTCGTGAAGGTGGCGTGGGCGTGGTGGGCATTTGGGGGTAGCAAAGGCGTTTAGACAGGATTGTTCCTCCATTTTCACCAGAAGACTTACATTAAAAGCCTAGAAAATCGCATCATATAAAACGAAAAAGGCTTAAGTCAAGTTGAAGTAAGTAATTATAAGTAGCATTTATGTGAATGTGACAACATTGTAATAGATTGGTTTATAATTATTACGGAATTAGGCCTACATATAGCCTGTAGACACATTTCAAATTGATGATTACATGAACAAATGTAACTGACAAACACAACGTCTTCAAGTTGTGTGCTTATATGCCCGGTCAATCATCCAATGACGCATTCAACATAGCAACTAAAATTATAAGATTAATCGATTCACAATGCTACTTTCTACGATTGCATTACCAGCGTATACATGGTTCAAATTGTTTCCTAAACAATTACTTCACTTCTGTAAAAGGCTATAAAATCCTTGAGGGTAGGCTATAAAAAGGCCAAAAATTAAGCTTCGATTTTCTCGCGTCTGTCTTTGTGAGATTGCTAAAAAGCATGGCCTACACATGATCCAGGTCAATTTGTTTCACCAGAACAAAAATCTTATTTCTGATTAGCCTACACAGTCTAGGCGGTCAACCTGAAGTCGATTACGCATTTTGTCTTCGTTGCATTCATAAGGCTGAAGCCACGTTCACACTGCATGCTAGATGGATCGGCAAATATCTTGAAAATTCCTACCTTAAAGTTTTCGATTGCAATATATTTAAAGTCACGATACTGCTTGCAAGCCTGCTTCTCGTATTCGTCGCCAGATTTGTCAAGCAGTTTACAGTATTTCACTGCTAATCTAGCAATCTCGGTTTGCCCAAAATCATAACTTTGTGTGTCTGCCAACAGGCATAGCTCACTTTCCATTTGAGTATTTCATATTCTGGAAATCTGCAGTCATATGTAGTGTGTACAGGTCACATGGCTTTGTAGAGGGAGACAGAGACAGACTGCTACAGAGACAGAGTGAGAGAAACCAGAGAGAGCGAATGAGACAGCGAAAGAGAGACGAACGATCGAGGTTGGTATTATTTCGAACACCCTCGGTCATGGGTCAGAGGTGAGTGATCTGCCGTAGAAGGGTATGCAGCTGTTGTAAGCTTCCGAATCATGCCTGGCTGCATATTGGTGTGTACAACTGAGTGTCGCTTCTTCTGTGGGTCCACTACTCTGACACATCGGGTGACTTAGACAGACCCCACACATACGAACACCTGTGGCTGTCTGTATCAATTAGGTCCTGACTCCTATCATGAAGCGTGCGACCTATACAGGCTATAATAGTGCAGAGATCTACACGGGGAGACATTTCTTAACACAAGCCTTGTTTGGCCTTTTGAGCATCGTAGGCTAAATATGTCGTCAGCTGGAACAATGGGCAAAATTTAACATCGGAAATAAAAATTAGAGCTCACGAAGTTTGTGCGCCAGGAGGAAATGTTGTGCGCGCTAGTTTGAAATGCCGTGCGCGCGCGCGCACGCAGCTTAGAGGGAACATTGTCTACGACAGCTTGTATTTATCAAATAAACAAATATTAAATTGAATTTGAAAGAGGTAAGTTTTCAGTTGAGAATGAAATTACACAAGCAACTGAACAGATCATGCAGACACAGGGAGAATCAAAAAAGTAGGTGCAGTAACAAGAAAAGCTCGTTCACCAAGTGCAATTCTTAATTTAAGCATGACCAGACAAAGATAATCAGATGACCTCATTGAATAACTATAAGTCTGGGAATAAGAACTGATTTTGAGTATTATGGCAGGCCACAGTTTTATAAACTAAATTTGAAACTAATTCTTTGCTGAACAGGAAGCCAAAGCAAAAGTTTAAGCACATGCATGGGTTATATTTTCATATTTAGAAGTATCAGTCATGGCTCTAGTCAGAGTTCTGAACTGGAAGGCCAACCTTAAGGTAGTTTTGTAGCATATTTGCTGCAGTGAACTGTAAGCTGTGTAGTTAACTGATTTGATTGGTTTCATTGTGTGCAACCAACCACAGTTTACTTTAAAAGTACAATATATCCAAATGGATGTGCTGGTTAGTCCTGATGAGATCCACAACTTAGGTAGGATAATTCCCCAACCAGGTCTCATACTACGTACGCAGGGTATAGGCATAAACTTCCAAGGGCCAGACTCTGACCCATTAGCCACAGGGCTCGAAGTGGGAAACAATAGGTGCCGTTATGGATATAAGAACCATTCCCCTCCCCGATACCGATATGTCTTTGGGCCATACCGGCATGGGTCTTTCGCCTGGAGAAGTTCCGGTATGATTTCAGCTGGCCAGGAGAGGTGCCGGTATGGCATACCGTTTCATACCGTCCCACTTCGAGCACTGATCAGCCAGAGGTAGCTGCATTATCAAGGGATGTGGCAGTCAAAAGCACCATCTTGGCACAGCAGTCCTATTTTTCATTCTACTCACAAGCAGTGATGGGCAATAGTTAACTAAAAAGTTGCTAACTTTTAGTTTAACTAAAAAAAATTTAGTTAAAGATGAAGTTTAACTAAAATAAAATAGTTTAGTTAAAACTATAGTTTAACTCAAATATTTTAGTTGCTAACTAAAAAGTTTAACTAAAAAAATCAGCAATATGAACTATTTTTCCACAATGAATATTGAACACTGTCAACAAAAAAACATTTTAACACTGCGTGGTTTTAACATTAACAGCCTGTGTTTTCAAATTCATACACTACTTACAGTGCGCCTGTAACTGTATGCTAGAACAGTACACATTGCATAGTTTGAAGGTGAAATTGTCATTGACGCTCTGCATTATTACAGTTCACTTAACCTCTGTTATTGTGAAAATGTTTATCGTAAACAGTTGGAAAAGTTGGAAAAAGTTTAACTACTTTTTTTTTAGCTTAGTTAACTAATTTCCAAAATCAGTTGCCAACTTTAGTTAAACTATTTTATTTTAGTTGGAATATAGTTTTAGTTTAACTAAAAAAAAATAGTTTAGTGCCCATCACTGCTCACAAGGACTTGGAAACCAGCAGGTTCGATCAAAATAAATGGGGTGGGAGTTTGTTACAATATTGTATAATAAAGGAAAAGGTCGTTTACTTATTTGTTGCAAAAACTTTTCTAAAAAATGTTTTAACAATATTAAGACAGAAATACCTAACAAATTCGCGGATGGAATGGAGAAGTTTGTCCGCAATTTGTCGCTGTCCTGCACTGAGGAATGCCAGGAGAAAGTGGAGGTCATTGAAGGCACGTAGGTGGGCATCTAGATGTGGAAGACATGCCTTGTAAAGCTCTTGCCAACGGCCACCAACATCAACACCTAAGATTTACAACAAATTCTTAGATTCATTTGTTCCATCTACAATAAGAAAGATGAGAGATGTCATTGACAGATCCACAGAACTAGGCGACTCATTTTCCACACATCAGTACTTTACTTCTCAGCACAAATTCTTTGCCATTATGAAACCAAGCTGGTAGAACAATCTTTTACTTCCTCTTCATGTGGTCTCTTTCACCTGGTACATACCCGAGCATGTTCCACATGGCAATATATAAATTTCTCATTACATATGCAATACTCTAGCATATTCCTTATTTGGGAGGTGGAAGAGGAAACAAATTTTTGATTTGCAATCCATCAACAAATTTCTTTGCATATGGTGCTGGAATAGTATAACCTTATAATAATAACCAAAACTAAATGTCAACTTCTTTAACAAAAACGATGTTGTACCTTCCATCGTAAGGCGGTAGAGCAATGAGCTGGCATCCGCGATCGCCCCAGTCTTGTTGGCCACTTTCCCGATCTTCAAATAAAAAGCAAAGAAGAAATAAAAGCAAACAAATCAACCCCACATAATGTCACAAAACTACCATTTACTGTTTACTTTTACTATCTCCTCAGTGTATCTTTTTTATTCCTCTTCTCTCTTCCCGCATCAGCACAGCTAACCCCTCTTCAATCTACTGAAATTTCCTCTGTCTTCTTCTGCATATTTCTTCTTCTGTACTGAACTCAACTTCGTCAATCTACTCCAATTTCCTCTGTCTTCTTCTGCATATTTCTTCTTCTGTACTGAACTCAACTTCTTCAATCTACTCTAACTTCCTCTGTCTTCATCTGCATATTTCTTCTCTACAGAACTCTATTTCTTTCCACTCTACTCACTCGTGATTTTTCATACTTTTAAGGTGAGGCAAGATCTATGCCAAGGGTCCTGTCAGCCATAAGACAGCAAATGGCTCTAAACAATGAAAAGTACTAAGTAAGTAAGTAAGTAAGTATATTCTTTATTAAATGCTAGCAAACGCACAGCGCTTTACGTACAATTTTACAAAAAGAGGAAAGAAAAATATAGCAGTAATAATGACGTTAGATAATAAATGAAATAATAGCAACAAAGCCTAACTGTACAGCATCCTACCCAGGAAACCTCATCGGGCAAGGGAGTCAAATCTAGGAAGAACCAGATTATGAGAACGAGGACGCAAATCATACACGGTCTTTTGAACAGGAGGTAGAAGGTCGTGGAGGAGGTGACTAGGGTTTTTGAGAATGTTCTTAAAGAGATCACGATCAGCTTTTTTGCAGAGTTCCTCAAAAGTAGGAAAGAAGGAGGGAGGTAGCCGAGACGAACCAACTTACGGATAATTGCGCCCAAATGATTAAGTTCCTGCTTGTTGGCAAAGCCTAACCATACCTGGGAACAGTACAGCATACTAGAACCACTGCCTTGAACCTATGCACTTAACCGACTTATGCACATAGTGGAAGTTCACATGTATCGTGTAAATTGGTTAAATGTAGGGACAGTAGAAAATCACGGTAAAAAAAATGCCAAAAACACGGCATACTTTAAAAAAAATCGCGAAAAACACGGCAAAAACACGGCATCAAAATTTCACAGTTTTCTTGTAACACATTATATGTTTATCTTTCATATTCATTGTTCATTGACAAATTGACAATTATTGTCAACCATTTGTCAGTCATTGGTTCCTTGCTGTAACAGTTTAGCTGCGAGTATTGAATACCATCACACATGAAGCGCTAAATAATTATTATTGTCATCTGTCAAATTTTGACGCTGAGGTGCATTCACCAGTGTGTATTGACTAACGCTCCGTTCTGCCTCAACAGAATTGCCAGGAACTGACAGATATCGAATAGCAAGCTCAAATACTTTCGACTGTGCAAAACTTTAAACTGCCACAACCAAAAAAAATTGCAACAAACACGGCATTTTTTACGAAAACACGGCAAATGTCAAAAATCACGGAAAACACGGCAAATGCCGAAAAACACGGCTTCCGTGTTTGCCGTGTTTTCGTGATTTTCTACTGTCCCTAGTTAAATGTATTGGTATTTAATAACAGAGATGGAGCCTACATACTTGAATGCCTTCACTTATCAGTTAGAGTAACCTAAGCAAAATGTTTATGATACGGTTTGCACACTCTGGAATGTCAACCGGTAACAATGCAGCTAAGACTGAACAGCCGGTCGTTTGCTGTCCACATGTGAACTGCCTAGGCAGCCAGAAGGTTCTAAGCTGCCTATGCTATACACAGAGCAATGCACTATGGGCATGTAGTCAGTTATGCACATTATAATTATTGTTATTATGAACATTTTAAAATTCATAACCGAATTATGCACATATGCGACAATTGCTACATGCACATACCTGAGTTCTCTTCCATTAAAATACCCTATATAAAAATAGGACTGGCCAGCTTCTATGCCCATAAGCAAATTATTACACACCGGCTCAATAGAAGTTACTAATTACAATTGCACTTATCCGTTATTCACTTAGTTGGTGTCGACAATCTTACTACAAGTAGTACTCTACACATCCCTCCTTAATATCTGGATTTGGCAAAATTAGAAGGCACTAGTGCAATGGTCATTTGGAGCAGTCTATTACCTTTTGATCAAAGATGCTTAGTGCAGCTTCATATTCACCCTTCTCAATGTGGAACAAAGCATCATGCCAATTCAAATGGCAGGCCAGCATATTACACGGCTAAAATAGAAAACAATTGCTTATGTCATGAAGAGGTGTTGACATTGATGCCAAAATGTACATATATAACTGAACAATTATGAACAACTATATTTCTGCCAATGGAATTGGGCAAAAAATTCCACAGCTTTAGACCAATGGCAAGACACTGGATCTCAGAAATAAGCTCCACCCTATCGTGCAAGCACCCATGTGATGAAATTTGCACCAACCGAAATCACACCAACTTCCATCATGCCACGTCCCATCACAGCCTAGGCAAGCAAATGTGCACTTAAACTCAACATTGGATAAATTCACAAGGTAAAATTCCTGCTATTTGATTATCAAAAAGCAGAAAACTGCTGCAAGTGGCCTGATTTATTGGTAAATTCAGTACCCTGTAACTGCAAAGGGCACATGCTATTCCAAACAAAAAGCCAGCAACCCTTAGTTGGTTCGCACTCCTTTGGAAGACCACTTAAATCCAAAAATATAATAAAGAAAATAATGAGATCAAATCTTATGATAAAGAAATAACATTAATGTGAAGATGTTGATTTATAGTTACCTCCCAATCCTTAACAGTTGATTCAAGGAAAGTAATTCCTTCTTCAAAGCGTCCTTGCATTTCTAAGACATGTGTCAGGGCGTGGGCACTCCACGGATCCTTTCGGTTCAGCTCTAAGCCCTGCAAAATAAAGTAAGATAATCACCCAATTACCTTGGCAGGTTTGGGGAATCCTAATATAGAACGGTGCCATCACCCCTCTATAATTTGGCAGAATAGTAACCATATTAACATTTTGTCAAGCCCTCTCGTAGTTTTAACCTCATCCCCAACTTAAAAATCCTAGACCCACCACAAGTTTGTAATGCACCTAGTTGGCTCAACATCCTTCAAAAGCATGTTTCTCAGACAGCACATAACACGTTATTCATAAATACAGACGTGTCTGTGGAATATTGCAAATCTATCCTTGCTGGATTGTCAAAGTTCCAGTTGCACCAGATGCTGTCCGTCTCTAGCAGTGCTGCTCGAGTCGTAGCCAAATATTCGCATACAATGGAATATATGCGAACAATGCTACACTGGCTTCAGAGCTGTATGCAAGATCATCATGCTGGCAAGAGCCTCAATTGTTGGCAATACCCAACATACAACAGTCTCGTGTCAGCTGGGTCAGTGAATGACAGTGATCATTGCACGCCGTGGCCTACATGTAAGTGACGCGTTTCCACTCATCAAATTGAGCCCATTCTGCCTCCTCACATGTTGGACTGTCCTCCTGGAACTTTCTCCCAAAATATTTATGTACTCTTGCCCATGACTTTGTGCAGCATAGTTTGCAAACCGTCTAAACATGCACTTGTTTAGGTATGTTAAATAGCAATAGGAGCGGCACTTTTGTGAAGTGCTAAAAAGGCCCTATATCAAGACGTCATGACATAATATTATACATACACTCATAAATACACAACAGCAACCCGGGATGATATCCTCCTTTACATTATCCACTGGTACATCAAAAATGTTCAACTTAGCTATTGTGAATCAATGTATTTTGGCTATTAAGTTTCACTAAATCTGCTTGTACTTGTGTCATACTTTACTTAAGAATTGTTCTAACTGATCCATTATGTACTGCACTTGCATTTTGTCAGATGCAAATACCAGCCCCCTAAATTACTGAAGCCCAATGGGTTGCAAGGCATGACCATGAACTGACAACTTCACACGAAACACAATAACTCTGAATGTAGGATCTGTTGTAGCATAACCATAATCAGGCACTTATATAGCACCTCTCTAAAGTCATAACTAGCCTCACAGAACTAGCCTCATAGATCAAGCCTTCTCTTACCATCTATTACCTACTTGTACCTTTCAGTTTCACACAAAAAGAGCCAGAACACATTGTGAACCCAAACATGGATGTACCATGCTTTTAAGTTTGTATTAAGCACACATATATTAGGTAGGACCTTCAATGCACTAAACTACAGAATTTTTCATGCCAAAAATGACAATTAATTAACTGAATAATCTGAGAATAGTAAAGAGTATTCATACCTTTTGTGCAAACTGCTCTGCTTTCTCATATCTTGCTGTTTCACACAGGCCAAATGAGTACATGCCCATGAGGTAACCATAAAGTGGTAACTTAGGTGACCATTCTGGCAAGATGCGAGCAACTGAGTCTCGGATTTCTGTCTGTCGGCCGAGGCAGTAGTAACAGTCTTGGGCGAACTTGATTGCCAGCATGTCAGTTGGACAGTCAAGCAAAATCTGTTCCCATGTCAAGCAAGCTTCATTCACGAACCTGTAATGCATTGCAAACTCACAATAAGGTATACCAATGGTTCATTAATTATGTCTGGATCATTGAAAGATGCTTGAGTATTTGCCCGACGGGTTGAAACGTCGCTCACGATTAAAACGTAATCGTCGGTCTTGAGGACTTTCTTCATTCATGGGACAACGAAATTTTGAAGGACTATTTACCAACAATATAGCATTTTCCAGTTTATGACGTCGTGTGGACTGTTAGAAGAAATTATGAAGGACTATTTACGAAGAATACAGTATTTGCCCTGTATTGCACGTGACCAATCTATGTTAAGGCTAATCAGTCTTCGCCTCGTCTTTGCTCCTCCTCCCCCTCAACCTGCCGTCAGATCATGTGCCATAATAAGGGAGTGATGCCAGGAGGGAGTGAGTGAAAGAGGGATGGAGGCACAGAGCTAGGGAGGCAGAGACAGGCTTACAACCGTTGTTAGTCTGTCTTAGTCTGGATGTGTCTAAGGCAGGTCGGCCAGATAGACAGACAGACGTATTCATAGACAGAAGTACAATGGTTATTATACCTCCCTTCAATTGGCCTTATAGGGACATCGGCCAAGGGCCTGTCAGGCATTGGAATGCGGCCAAGGGCCTGTCAGGCATAGCGTTTATCTTGCGATGGACACACAGAGCTGAGAAATTATATAAGAGATAACATGTATATATCATATTATTTATAAATATAATATATCAGAGAACTTCCCTCAGAAATGCATAATGGTTCTCATTATGTGACACTGCCAAAAAACTAAGGAATAGCCAAAGGAATTGAAATGAACAGACTTGGTGAAATGGATCTAGATATCAACAAATACATAATTACATCCCGGCAATTATTATATTATTAAAAGTCATGTAGCTCAGATTAACAAGAAACTTCTTTAACCTGCAATAATTTTATAATTGAATGAAACACAGAAATGCATCAAGTACAAAAAGATAGGCCACCTAAAATCTATACAGTGCAACACATGCAGAGGAAACACCATGTAAAGGAATATAGTAATAATAATTAACTAACTAATAATGATAAAAGTGTAAAGCAGCAGTTTTCAAACTTCATTTTTATTGACTACCAGGTGAAAAAATCATATGCTGGCAAGGTCAAATCAAAAACAACAGGCCAGCGTGAAGTCCCTTGCAATTAGCAATTTAAACTTTTAAGAAAAAGAAGCACATGGTGGACGCTGAATAGCTAATCAAAGAAAGATGGACAAACAGTCACAGAAAATTTACAGAAAAAGAAGCGCATGGTGGATGTAGAATAGTGGTGTCAATAGCGAATCAAAGCAAGATGGGCATAAACTCATAGAAATTTTTTTTTAAATTTGTTCGTGTGCCATTTAGCAAAACCTGGCATACCACACTAGTGGCACACGTACCACCGTTTGAGAACCCCTGATGTAAAGAATTCAATTAAGTGTACCAGGCAAGTTAGTGATGTTTTCAATCTCTGAATAGCCTCAATTATAGTTATGATATTTGAGCTGGTATCAAAGTCAGTTGTAATAAATTTACAAGATTAATAAAAGATTAGCGTCAGTTATAGGGCTGAGGTCATGTGCATTAGACACTGACATGATAGAAGTGACTAATTATGATAACTGATTACGACTTAAAGGGTCATGTTAACAATAATTAAAATTGTTGTACATGTATTTATATATATGAAATTTAGAGAATGCCAAGCAAATCACAGAAATTAATGAAAATCCAGACTGTACCCCTCAGCAAGATATCTGAGACCATTCACATGAAGTTTTTCTGATTTTGAGAGGTCTCGAGATCCACTTGATGCCAATTTATAACATCTTTCCAAATTCTGACGAAGATTATTGTCAAGCTTTGGATTTGTCCCACTGCCAATTTGGATTCCATTATTAATGACATGACCCATAACTAAAACAGTTCGAAAATGCATAAATGCATTGTTTATCTCTAACACACATCGAACAAAGCTTTTCAGGAAGATTTTGATTTAAAGAACATTTTAAGGATTTGAGGCACTGCATAAAAGCATTGTTTTGGGCACATTCTTTGGCTACAAATGCAGTAGACCTTGAAACCGGTATTAGCTGGGACCAAAACTGCAAGTTATGCAGTGCACTGGCCCCATGTCCACTTGACCTGTCCAAAGCCCTGTGAGTAGATCATCACCACCTATGGAAGAACCCGGCAAAGGAAATGATTGTTCATGTTCTCGTATTCAGAGATGGGTACAATTCTTAGAAAATAAAAATAAAATCGACAGTATAGTTTTGATATAAAATCCCATGATGTGATTTCAAATCATAATTACCAGAATAGTAATCAGTAGAGGCGCCCGCAGCGTGACGCACGTGCGTCCACTTAGTCTCACCAAATCAAATCCATACAAGGAATAGGCATCGATATTTTGGTTAAGCGGCAATGAAGCATGTTAAAGCATTAGATATTATCTAAATTGAATTTTTTACGCTTGTCACTACTCACTACGCTAGGTATGGCAGCTAGTTCAATTTTCCTACTTATATCTATAGTAGCAAAGCGGGCAAGCGGCTATATCATTTGTTTACGAGAGGGCTGTGCGTCCAATTTTTTAAACCTGCGGGCGCCCCTGATAATCAGAAATCATGTGATCATTTATGTGGATGCCATAAATAGGGTGTCGATAATATTGCTTTCCCATGGCTACCTTTTGGGATTTGCTAAAGGATCTGCCATCCTGTTCTCCTTCTATCCTCTCTCTCAGTGCATCAGCAATTATCAGCAGCAAGACTACGCAACGACAGAAACATTTTAAGTAGCCATCGTTAGTTCTGAATCCTATCCCAATTCTTAATGTCATACCCAAGATCACTACTGATAGCAAAAACACTTTCACATGAGTTGGAACATGCAGGAATTATGTATAAGTTACAAATAGTATTCTCGTGGAAGTAGCATTACAACACTGAGCTTCATATACTGGTTTGACCTCAACCCAGTGCAATTTACTCAATGAAATCCCAGCTCTGTGAATACCTTGTTGGTGGAAAAACCAAGACAATGTTTAAGGAAAGGATTTAAAGAAAGAACAAGAACTCAAGCTACTCATATATTACAGAAATTTGGACGTAGACTATATATGTTAGAAGCAAATTTGTACTGAAAGCTAAGTCACAGTATCGTACCAAAGTCTTGGTCAACCTCTACAAGCTTGCTCAGCGTTTGCTTCAACCCTCCAACTGAAGCATCATCATACCAACCTACATACTAAACACATTAAAATTCAGTTATTAAAATGTCCATTACCAGCCTAGCAAAATGTATTCAGGACTAACACGCTGTCAAAGAATGCTACACACATGAACATACAGTAAGCGTCGAGGAAGCACCTCACAGAAGTGCTGTACAGATGGCCGGCTATCCAAATGATCTAAACTTTTCTGTTTTATGTCATATTATAAATTTATGTTTACTAGATTCAAATACAACAGAATGCATGTGGCATGCTCTAATGTGAAGGAAACAAGACCTACAGCTGGAATACACCAAAAGTTTTAATTTCTCTTTCTGGAAAATCAATACACAACTTTGAGGAAAACACTATTTACACTGATGGATTAACAAAGTGTCTCCAACTTACAAGGGTTTATTGCATGTTCACTAACTTGCTAACTACATTTTTCACTAACTGATTTAAAAAAAATTATTAATAGAACTTTATATTTTGATCCCAGGAATAATTTCAAAGTGCATATTAATCTAATCTAACCTCTGCATAACAGTGCCTCCATATAAATTCCAGTCAGTGCTGATACTAGTGCAATTTTAATAACAATTAAAATTGAAAAGTTCTAATAATCCCTTTAATCTAAATCTAACCTCTGCATAACAGTGCCTCCATATCAATTCCAGTCGGTGCTGATACTAATGCAATTCTAATAAACAATTAAAATTTAAAAGTTCTGATAGTCCCTGTAAGAAGTGCTGACCTGCGTGAGTGCTGCGTCATACAGTTTTGCTGCTTCATTGCTGGAAGTTGTTAACAACAGGCCTTCACGGCGCCATTCCTATCATCAACATCACACACACATAGACATCTTGCAATTCCAACTGATACGGGTTAAGGAGTGTGGGAATCAATATTTATTTTAGTTCAATCAAGAGTTATTATATTGCATTTGGTCAATTTACAAATGATATGAAAGACAGGTTAGAAGCAATCTTTCAAGCAGAAGTTTCTTGAGAAGAGGGGGAAGCTAGTGCATGAAAAGACGGGAGAATTTAATAGCAGAAAAGGGCATATATTTTTATTTATGATAGGCACAAATACAGTTGCAGACTTTCCCCAAGGCAGTTGGCTGGTGGCAACATTCATAACGTTTACTTTCGAGTGAATTCGCAAGAGTGCACCTGCACTCTCAGATTGGTTGAAATACTGAAACTCATACTTGAGAGGACGGACATAGGGGACATAGGGGCAAGCTCAGCTGCCAATGTGAGTGAGGGTGCAGAAAACCCGGCGTATTTAGCATTAAATGTTTATTAGCGTTTTTAAGTTTTATTCCACAAGTTAATTTAACTTCTAGGCATCATCACGATTTGATTTTGTATGCACTTGGAATAATGTTTTTACGTTTTATTTAACGCATATCAGTGCATATCACAATGGCTTTTTAAACTTAGTCTATAGGGCCTACTGTAGGGAGGTTTTATCATGTCATTATCTAAAATCGTGTTTTCGAAATCTCAGCTGATGCATATCACCGTGAAAATAATCGTAAAGTGGTCCTGGTCCGCGATCGTTCCCCCACCCCTACGTTTGACATACATACATGTCAAGATGGCACCTTGACAGACATACGGTAGGCCGGACACGAGCACCAACTTCGACTTTGGCCCTTGTTTTAATCAACATGAAGATCGACAAAACCCTGCATATTATCAGCATTCCGGATAATGAAAGTTTAATTAAACCCTCTTTCAAGGTTAGCGAAATAACATGAACTGCACGAGCCACCAAACCTGACAACCTCTCCAATGGGAATGCATCGCTTCTATCCAACGTGGTCAGACTGTTTACTGACCAGTCAATAACAGAAGCGAGACGACTGACAATCATACCGAGCAGAGTGCGATTCGCACACTTTAATAAGTAAGTAAATTTTCCGTGCTGCCAAGTAAATTCCAGAATAAGGTCTGCTAGGCAAAAGTTATAATTTTTAAACGTTCTAAAATGTAGCACTATAATTGCTTCGTGATGCAACAGTCTCGGATTCGAGTCCCCTTGGATTCGAGTTCCCTTGAACCCTACTGAAAGAACAATTTTTACTGCAGCTGATTGCTGACCTTTGCTTCTGCCACGAGACAATTCAGCTTGTCGATTATAAGCTGGAATTTAATAAATCTTGCAATTAACCAAAACACGATTTGTACGTTTGACGTCGCATAAACACAAGAAACCTAATAATATGTTTTCCGTCAACCTCGGTCTCACGATGGAGTGCTCACTCCACTTGACAATTACCAGTCTTGTTGTCAAGACCTTAAACCTCAAGACCAAGACCAAGACCAAGACCTTGAACCTCAAGACCAAGACCAAGACCAAGACCTTGAACCTCGAGACCAAGACCAAGACCAAGACCTTGAACCTCGAGACCAAGACCAAGACCAAGACCTTGAACCTCAAGACCAAGACCAAGACCAAGACCCAACAAAATCGAAATCAGGTCAAGACTTCTAAAAATTGTCAAGTCGGAGTATTCGCTATTTTAATGAAAACATGAATCTTTTATTTTATTCAAGCAAATTAACTTTAAATGAAAACTGCAGAGAAATCCGAATTTGTATTCAAAAGTCCATCATGCAACCTCTTATACCAAATGCCTTTTGTATTTTAAAAACGAATTTGCTCAGAATTTTCTGACCAAGACGTGCCTGGTGGGCCTCATTAAAATTTTCGTCCATGTGAAAAAATACGGTTTACAGGTGCTGAAGTCACTGACACACACAGAGTAGCTTTTCAAGCACTGGATGTAAATGTAGGCTACAGATAGTGAGTCTTTTTGAAATCTTCCCATGGTTTATCATACCGTCTGATACAGAATAACTGTTGCTGCTGCCAATGGGTTTTCCTGACCAGCATGACTTTTATCCATCCATAGATATTGGTCGTATGATGCAAGCAGGCTTGATACAGAATTCTTGAGTTCTGTTAAATGACTGTTCATATTAACAGCCGGTCTTGGTCTTGGTCTTGCGAGACCAAGACCAAGACCTTGAACCTCAAGACCAAGACCAAGACCTTGAACCTCAAGACCAAGACCAAGACCAAGACCTTGAACCTCAAGACCAAGACCAAGACCAAGACTTTTAAAAACGAACTCGAGTGCACTCGAGACCAAGACCTTGGTCTCGAGGACAACAAGACTGACAATTACAGGAAAATGTCACTGGGAGAATGCTGTACACATATTCATTCCGATGCTGTCTTTTTAAACTTTTGTATTGCGCATTCTGTATCTGTATTATTTGATGTAGGCCCTATGTACAGTGGCGTAGCCAGACTTAAATTCAAGAGGCAACTCCGGGAGACACAAGGTATAAAAAGGAGACAATTACGGGAGACACCAAGGTGTAGTAGGGGTGCGGAGACCTTGAACCTCAAGACCAAGACCAAGACCCAAGTACACGTGCGTATAGGGACGGGCAAATTGTGCCGGATTTCTTCGTAAGACCTAGATACTAAACGGATGGCCTCTGTTTGCAGTTTAACCACCCCAATCAGCCAGCACTTCTCCCATCACAACACTAGTCTATCCTTCTGTCACCTCATCTTTAAATGCTTTAATCGCTAGAACTCGAGTTGCAGCATCTCTTTGGAATCCTACCATCTCATCAAGTCTGTGCCTATTGCAATTTCAATTCATTCACAACTGAAAACAACACTGGACTGATTTCTCATTTCTCACTGCTGCAATTTCAAACACAACCCATCACAGCCTTAGCTTTGAATCCAGACTTAGAACCGAACATGACCGTACCTGCCTCACTCACTGGTTCGACCAAGTGCCTGTCAACCAGTGGCGTCACAAAGGAGGTGCGGGGGGTGCGGACCGCACCGGGTGACACCCTCAGAGGGGGTGACACCCAGTGGCGTAACAACCTAGCCGGGGGCCCTTGGACATTCTAAGCTCGGGGGCCCTTACCCATGTGGGGCGTGGTGGCTCAGTGGTAAGTTCGGTGCCTTGTGACCGGAGGGTTGCAGGTTCGAATCCCACTCTAGGCGCTGCGTACGGACCTTGGGCAAGTCCTTCACTCGCAATTGCTCGTGGCGCTTCGACGTGAAAATTCCGGCACAGTATCAAATGCTGTAGTCGGGAGCGCCTCTGAGTAGTAGTTGACTTCGAGAGGCGCTATAGAAATATCCGGAATAAATAAATAAATAAATAAAAAGTGAAAATGATGAGATAGCTATTTTAAACTGCAGCTAGTTGAGTTAAAAAAGAGTATTAAACGTTCTGATTAATGGTCCATAGTTCAAGTCACATTAATGGTTCAAGACAAAACAAGAATACACCAAAAATGCACTGCCTACGTACACAGTAATGTAATGTCTGTTGTAGTTCTCATATTGAGCTCTCACATCACGTCATCTATCCCAGAACTGGCTACTGCTTGTGTGCTGTTTGTCACTCTCCCAGTCACCGTCGTCAGTGCGAAGCGCTTCTTCAGAGAATTGCTTCATGAATTTGGCTATTCTAGCTTTACTATTAGCAAATGTGTCTATCAAATCATTAATATTCAATTGTTTTGCGCCTTCGTTTTCGACCGCAAGAAGAGCAAGACCATCAAGCATGTTCTGTTAGATAGTGGATCTAAGATAGGCCTACATCTGCATAAGTTTCAATTTGGAGAAGGAGCGCTCTGCCACTGGCTATAGGGCCATCGCAGATCCATGTGAGTGAGAGAGCCATAAACAGACGTGCAATCAGGCATATATTATTTCAGGCATTTCTTAGGACTGGAGTTGAGAGATATGCGTATACCGTAAACTTAAGTGTATGCAGTGGTTACGCCAGAAATAGTGTGAAGAATGCGAGAGCCCTTCCCGGGGCAGATGCAGATACAGACCATAACATGGTGGCTGTGACAGTGAGCCTACAACTTAAGTTCATCAAAAAGAAAAGAGTGAAGAAAATGAAGTGGAACAAAGAAATGATAAAAACAAAGATGGGAGAAGTATCGAAGAACCTAGAGGAAAAAGTAGAAAATCTAAAAGAGGGAACAAAAACAGAAGAGAGGTGGACGAACCTAAAAGAGGCATTGATGAAAGAGGCGACTGAAACGATAGGATTCCAAAAGGGAAACGAACCACGTAAACCATGGATAACAACAGAGATGATAAAAGACATGGAGGAGAGAAGAAAATGGAAACATCAAAGTACAGAAGAGGCTAAACAGGAATATAGGAGACTTAACAACCAGCTGAGAAGAACAACGGATAAAGCAAGAGAAATGTGGTGGGAGGAGCAGTGCAGAGAACTGGAACTCCTGCAGGAACAGGGGCGAAGCGATTTGGTGTACGGTAAAATAAAATCACTAAGCAAGAAGCAAAATACAGGAAGAGGAGGTGCAATCAAGAGCAAGGACGGCAGACTACTGGAGGACGCAGATGATATAAGGGAAAGATGGAAGGAATATGTGGAGGAATTATATACAGGAAGTGGAAGCATCGAGGAAGAAATGAGGAAACAAGAACGGAAGCAGGAAGAAACACAGGTGGAGGACGGCATGGGTCCGGAGGTGATGAGAGAGGAGGTCTTGGCTGCAATTAAGGACATGAAGAATGGGAAGTCGGAAGGAATTGACAACATCCCAATAGAAATACTCAGAAATCTTGGAGAGAAGGCAATGAGCGAGGTGGTGCAGCTATGCCGGGACATCTACAACACGGGAGAATGGCCAAAGGACTTCCTGCAGACAATAATTATACCAATACAGAAGAAGCAGAATGCAACAAATTGCGAAGACCATCGCACGATAAGCCTTCTGACACATGCATCAAAAATCCTGCTAAGAATTATAACAAAGAGACTGCAGACAAAGGCGGAAGCAGAAAATTGCTTGGGAGAGGACCAATATGGGTTTAGAAAGGGAAAGGGGACAAGAGATGCGATAGCAGCATTGAGGATAATAGCAGAAAGAAGCATCCAACATGACCAAGACATATATATCTGCTTCGTCGACTATGAAAAGGCTTTCGACAGAGTAGACTGGAGAAAGCTAATGGGAATACTGAGAAGAAAAGGGGTGGATTGGAGAGAAAGAAGATTGATAGGTAATCTATACATGGGACAAAGAGTGAAAATAAGAGTTGATGGAGAGTACTCAGAACCAGGAAAAATAGGAAGAGGGGTAAGACAAGGATGCCCACTGTCACCAATCCTATTCAACATCTATATAGAAGAGATCATAAGAGAAACGCTAGACGATATGGAGGAGGGGATAAAGGTAGGAGGAAGAAGGGTGAAGGCATTGAGATTTGCAGATGACCAGGCGATGCTGGCAACTAGCCAGGAGGGCTTACAAAGGATGATGGATCGTCTAAATACGGTATCACTGGAATATGAAATGAAAATAAACGTAAAGAAGACAAAGGTAATGAAGATATTCAAGATAAGCAAGAGAAGCGGTATAATACCACAAACAATAAAGATCACACTAAACGGACAAGAAATAGAACAGGTGGAGAAGTTTTGCTATCTAGGAAGTGTGATCACAGACGATGCAAGATGCCACGAGGAAATAAAAAGAAGAATATCCATGGGAAAAGATGCATTTTACAAAAGAGGAGAGCTGATGAGAGGAACCTTAAGCAAGAATCTAAAGAAGAGAATGGTGAAGACACTGGTGTGGAGTGTTGTGCTGTACGGCTCCGAGACATGGACAATGAGGAAGGACGACATAAAAAGATTGGAGGCCTTCGAGATGTGGGTGTGGCGCAGAATGGAGAGAGTTAGCTGGGTGGAACGGAGGACGAACGAGGAAATCCTGCAAATGGTAGAAGAACAAAGATCACTCATAAGTACTATACGCGGACGACAAAGGAAATGGATCGGGCACATCCTAAGGAGTGAGACACTGCTAAGAGACATCATGGAGGGAAGGATGGAGGGGAGAAAGACGCGAGGAAGACCGAGGGCAATGCTGCTAGACTGGATGATGACAAAAGAAGAAGGATACAGTGGACTGAAGAGAAGAGCACAAGACAGAGAACGATGGCGTCATTGGTCATACGAACCTGCCGGTGGGCAGAGAACATAAAGAAGAAGACGCCTGAAAGGGAGAATCTGACTCATAGGCAACTGGATTCTACTACGATTAGGGTCATATAGCCCGACCCCGGCGACCCGGTGACCTATAGCCTAGATATAGACACCACACGTACATAAAGCTGTGGTGTATACAATTATATCATGAAGCATTCGTCATATATATACAGGCTAGCCTACTTCAGGCTGCAGAGATGCTCAGACCTACATGGGCTTGGTTGCGGCACTTTTGAAGACCGTAGGCTAAATATGTCTGTCGCGTGAGGAGATCGACGACAACGACGAGATGTCATCATCATCACGATGGAGTCGTCGTTGGCGATCGAGATGGAATGATGACGGACGAAAGCCAGTCCCCACTTGGTCAACAATGAAGGCAGCGAGGCCGAGGTGTAATCGGACACCACACAGCCAAGGTGTAATAGGACACCTCGCGGCTAAGGTGAAACCAGACACCGCCCGCGCTGCAGGCGAGCGACGACCCGCGGCTCGAAGAGCAATCTGACACTAATTGACGATAGCATGACGTGGGGAGGGGTCTGACCGATGCACGCTGAAGTTCCTACTTAACAGAAGGAAAAGGAGAATACGGGACTTGTACTACTGACGAGGGCGACGTGTGAACATCGGTCGAGCGATCAACATCGAGAGGAACGACCAGCGGCGGCGGCAGAGTATAGTCCGTCAGATTCAGAGACTGACGCGAAGAACGATCTGTAGTTAGGCTGTACGAAGCAACATGGAGATAGTCCGATTTAATATCTAAACGCTTTAATACTACGTGGAAGCTCCCGTAGAGTTATTGTATATATTTGTTTCTTTAATTAAATTCCTTTATTAATTAAACGAAGTTCGTCGTGAATCTTCTATAGAAAAGTTAGGCACGTTAAAACAAAGTGCAAGTAAAAGAACTAGCAGTCGAGGGTCGACATCAACACACGGCAAACACACGACAGGCGACCGTCGATTGCGACAATGTCATCGGAAGGAACAATTAACCATATTAAAAAAAATTTGCTTGGGGAAAATGAAAGAATATGGCCCTAAAGCAGACTACGACACAGGGTGCGCAGTAAAAAAGCTTGGGGCCCCTGAGACCTCGGGGGCCCTGGACTTTGTCCACCCTCGTTATATGGTTGTTACGCCACTGGTGACACCAAGTATCACGAACGACAAAATGATGAAATTTTTGTAAGATGACGAATTCCTAAATAGGTCATCAGAATTTTTTACGAGACGAATTCCTAAAAAAGGTCATCAAATTGTTTCGCCTCTTTTCTGAAACTCTATGCTAATTTACTTTTTTGAACCTTTAATGAGGGTGACACCATGACTTTACCACACTGGGTGACACCAGCCCTAGTGACGCCACTGCTGTCAACACACACATACACCTATGAGTCGACAAAACAAGATTCCTTTTTCTTTTCGTTTTTCTTTTCTGTTTCTTTTTTCAGTTGTTTTCCAAGATAAATTGCAACAATTTATATCATAGTGTTCATTCAATACTGATAACAAAACAGAGTAGATTTCCACTACTTAAGCAATAGTAAGTAGGCCCTAATTAGAATACTAATTTGAAGTCGTTTGTAAATGTAATTCAACTTTTTCTACATTCCTATAAAAACAGAAATTTACGTGGGCAGTGTGTGTCACAGTGTCACTCCCTAGTAGTTTCTGTAGAGTCGTCCATTAAAGACGTCCGGGGACGAGTGCCCCAAATGCAGACAAGGGAAGGGAGTTATGCCCAATATGGACATCCGCATCTAAATTTTATACATAATTATTCTTTTACTCTGAGCAATTGGTCATTTTGCTGCACACAAATTATCCAAATGCAATGCTATAACAACGTATTTGCCGTTAGTAGATACGTTTATCTTTCAACAATAAAGTTTAAAAACAAGTTCACCTAATAAACGCAACATCGCATGTACTTGATTATACATAATGGCATTTAATTCGAAATGAGTTCGTTTTCATGCATAAAATAATTTGCCTTATGTAGCAAAGCAGCTATATGTCATCTGTTTCTACAACCCTTTATGTGCATTCAAAGTCTTTTCTGTTAGCAGTAGCTTGTCTTTGATATGTCATAGCAAACTGGACCCTATGCAAGTACAATTTTGCTAAAGCAACTGAGTTCAGTTACTATCTAGCAGTTGATCTGGATCCAGGACGTTTTAATCGGCTGCAAAGTTCAATGCTTTCTGCAACAACCGATCCGTAAGTGGAGAATTTTCCTTTAAGGACTTCCTTTCCGCAAGCAGGTGTCTACAAAATAGCACAAAGACCAGGAACTACAACATCCATTAGCAAAACCTGACAACACCAAACCACCATAATACTGCCACACATGACAGTTTTAGCTGTTGATGGAATAACGACTACTCATTTGTTTTCTGGAACACCCTCCATTCCTTTAGCAGCGATCCATAATGCAACTGAGAAATATTTTCAAAAATTTATAGACCACCCTTTATCATGTGTTTAATTGGTGGCATAAAGATGCTTACCGGTATGAAAGGTACTTATTTCTTCACTTCTGTTCAACACCAATTCCAAAAACAAGGTCAACACTTTCAAGTCAGTTACTCAATCATTCAATCAATCAATTATGACATTCTCATTAAGGCACCGACTAACCTTGCCAATTTATGATGTTCAGTTTTTGAAGACTTCATTGCAGCATGAATAAGGAACTGTGCGAATAGATCTCGCTACAAAAATAAACATTGAATTTGGTTAGACCAATAGATCCAGGAATTTTAAGTGTAATGTCAACCTAGATGTGTGGTAAATGATCAGCACGAGAAACCATTTACTCAAATTTTAATAATTTTTTAAAATTAGACAAGTTGACTGCTCATTTGTTACATATGCATGTGTAGATCTATCACCAAATGCTAAAGCTAAATGATCTCTGAAGTACACATAAAGGACACATAAAAATGACAACAGTTGAACAACAGGAAACCTTTCTTCACAGGTTCTATTGTTCACAAAAAAATATGATAGTTGTATGACCTGAAGCAGTGGGGTTCAACTCCTGAATGCTGCTGTGAAAAGTTAACATGCTAGCAGTCACCCACTTCTCTACCAAACAAAAAAGCCATTTAGTTTTTATGCTTGTACAGAAAAACACCACCTGAGACCCAATCAACCACCTTCAAAGTCAAAGCACAAACATCAAGATAAAATTTCACTTCAGTGCAGCCTAGACTTCATTCTGTAATCGTTATACATGTAGAGTACAGTATCACCTGTGCATCGCTTCCACCAATGGTAACAATGTTCCACTTGAGTGGCCACATTCTCTCGACTGCACCTGCATAGTCCCCATCACTATAAGCAACCACCGCCTCGCAAAGAGCCAGCCCAACCTTTTCCGTCACTTGCTGATTTGATCCTTGCCCTGACCTATGACAAACATTGTTATTACTTCAAATATTCATACAGCACCACTACACATTGGCAGAGCGTCAGTTGATGGTGCAAAGTAATTTCATATTTCTATAGGTTACCGTTTCAATCAGTGTCAACGCACACACAAATGAAATGACTGAAGTGTCGTCTGAACACACTTCAGAGAAAGCTCAAGAATGCTCTGGAGTTTTTTTAATTAACATCAATTCTAATTATCATTATTATATTTCTAGTTATCTATTGTGAGAATGTCTGTGTGCTGAACATCACATTTGGTTGTGATGGTGTTATTCAACTGGAATAGCACAGAGGTTATATTTTCATATTTAGAAGTATTAGCCATGGCTCTCGCCAGAGTTCTGAACTGGAAGGCCAACCTTAAGGTAGTTTTGTAGCATATTTGCTGCAGTGAACTGTAAGCTGTGTAGTTAACTGATTTGATTGGTTTCATAGTGTGCAACGACACACAGTTTACTTTAATAGTACAATATATTCCAAATGATTGTTTTGGTCAGTCCTCATGTGCATCACTTCTAGGTAGGATAATTCCCCAACTGGGTCTCGTAACATGTATGCAGGGTGTAGGCATAAACTTCCATGGTCCAGACTCCGACCCACTAGCCATAGGTAGCTGCATTATCCAGGGACGTGGCAGTGAAAAGCACCATCTTGGCACAGCAGTCCTATTTTTCATTCTACTCACAAGGACTTGGAAACCAGCAGGTCAGATCAAAATAAATGGGGTGGGAGTTTGTTACAATATTGTATAATAAAGGAAAAGGTCGTTTACTTATTTGTTGCAACAAATTTTCTAAAAAAATGTTTGAACAATATTAAGACAGAAATACCTAACAAATTCGCGGATGGAATGGAGAAGTTTGTCCGCAATTTGTCGCTGTCCTGCTCCGAGGAATGCCATGAGAAAGTGGAGGTCATTGAAGGCAAGGACGTGGTCATCTAGATGTGGAAGACATGTCTTGTAAAGCTCCTGCCAACGGCCACCAACATCAACACCTAAGATTTACAACAATATGTATTAGATTCATTTGTTCCATCTACAATAATTTGTTCTATCTACAATAAGAAAGATGAGAGAAGTCATTGTCGCGTACCTGAGCAAGTTTCACATGGCAATATATAAATTTGTCATTACATTACATATGCAATACTCTAGCATATTCTTTATTTAGGAGGGTGAGGGAGGAAAAAATATTGATCTGCAATCCATCAACTAAATTTCTTAGAGATATGGTGCTGGGATAGTATAAACTTATAATAATAACCAAAAATAAATTTCAACTTCTTTAACAAAAACTATGTTGTACCTTCCATCGTAAGCCGGTAGAGCAATGAGCTGGCATCCACCACATCCAGCATCGCCCCAGTCTTGTTGGCCACTTCCCCAATCTTCAAATAAAAATCAAAGAAGAAATAAAAAGCAACCAAATCAACCCCACATAATGTCACAAAACTACCATGTACTGTGTCACATTTCCATTACAATTTTTTTCACTTTTACTGTCTCCTCTATGTATCTTCCTTTATTCTTCTTCTCTCTTTCCTCATCACCTCTGCTAACCTCTCTTCAATCTACTCCAAAGTGCATAGCCTTGAAACTAAGCACTTAACCATCCGACTTATGCACATAAGATAAGTTCACAAGTATTGTGTAAAATTGGTTAAATGTATTGGTATTTAATAACAGAGATGGAGCGGGAGCCTACATACTTTAATGCCTTCAGTTATCATTCAGTTAAAGTAATCTAAGCGGAATGTTTACGATACGGTTTGCACACTCTGGAATGTTGACCGGAAACAATGCAGCTAAGACTGACCACTGGACAGCCGGAGGCGCTTGCTGTCCACATGTGAACTGCCTAGGCAGCCAGAATGTTCTAAGCTGCTTATGCTATACACAGAGCAATGCATTATGGGTCTATAGTCGGCTATGTACATTATTTTTTTTGTTGCCCGAGGTAGGGAGAATCCCTCAGGATCCTAGAAGCAATTCCGAAGAATTACTGTTGCTACTGGGGCTTGTGGTCCTCGTCCCCGATGTTGTGCATGAATGTGCCTCTGAATGCAATTGCATTGTAACGTTGTGTGCAGATTGAGAGGCGTTGGAATAAAATGTGCGATCTCTCGAGGGTCGCCGGTGGCGGTGGTCATACTACGCCCTAGTTCTGTAAGAAATTCACAGCCCTCTCTATTTATCGGACCCAGTCATTCTAGTGCTATGGGGACAAAGTTGTGCGTTGCCGGAAGGTCTGCGTATTTCGTGATTTTCCGCAAGGCGGCAAGTTCGGCAGCACTTCCAGGGGTCGTCGACGACATGTGTACGTACGATGCCGAACAAGTATGGATATTATTATTATTACGAACATTTTAAAATTCATAACCAAATTATGCACATATGTGACATGCACATACCCAGAGTTGTCTTCCATTGAAATACCCTATATAAAAACATGGTGGCTCAGTGGTAAGTTCGGCGCCTTGTGGCCGGAGGGTTGCAGGTTCGAATCCCACTCTAGCCGCTGCGTATGGACCTTGGGCAAGTCCTTCACTCGCAATGGCTCGTGGCGCTTCGGCGTGAAAATTCCGGCACAGTATCAAATGCTGTAGTTGGGAGCGCCTCTCAGTAGTAGTTGACTTCGAGAGGCGCTATAGAAATATCCGGAATAAATAAATAAATAATTAAAAACAGGACTGGCCAGCTTCTATGCCCATAAGTAAATTATGCAATTAACCGTTATGCATTTAATTGGCATCGACTGTCTTACTACAAGTACTACTCTACACATCCCTCCTCAATATCTGGATTTGGCAAAATTAGAAGGCATTAGTGCAATGGTCATTTGGAGCAGTCTATTACCTTTTGATCAAAGATGCTTAGTGCAGATTCATATTCACCCTTCTCAATGTGGAACAAAGCATCGTGCCAATTCAAATGGCAGGACAGCATATTACACGCCTAAAACAGAAACAAATTGTTTATGTCATAACACTTTATGCATTGATGCTAAAATGTACATGCTGTATATATCTGAACAATTACATATGTAAACCTTTAAAGTTCTGTAACAAGAACAGAGAGTTACCAAAACAGATGGAATTGGGCAGAAAATTCCACAACTTTTGACCAGCCAGTGGCAAGACATTTGATCTCAGAAATAAGCTCCACCCTACCGCACAAGCACCCATGTGATAAAATTTGCACCAACCGAAATCGCACCAACTTCCATCATGCCACATCCCATCACAGCCTAGGCAAGTAAATGTGCACTTAAACTCAACAATGGATAAATTCACAAGGTATAATTCCTGCTGTTTGATTATCAAAAAGCAGAAAAGTACTGCAAGGTGGCTGATTTACTGGTAAATTCAGTACCTTGTAACTGTAAACGGTGCATGGCATTCCAAACAAAAAGTCAGCAATCCTTAGTTAGTAAGTAAGTAAGTAAGTATATCCTTTATTAATCCAACTGCTAACCGCATTTTGGTTTACACATGTATCTTCGGTATAGTTCATGTATAGTTCACACTCCATTGAAAGATCAACTAAATCCAACAAATATAATAAACAAACTTAACAAATGATATAAAGTCTCATGATAAAGAAATAACATTAATGTGAAGATGTTAATTTATAGTTACCTCCCAATCCTTAACAGTTGATTCAAGGAAAGTAATTCCTTCTTCAAAGCGTCCTTGCATTTCAAAAACATGTGTCAGGGAGTGTGCACTCCACGGATCTTTTTGGTTCAGCTCTAAGCCCTGTAACATAAAGTAAGATAATCACCCAATTACCTTGGCAGGTTAAGATATTACATACACAGCACCCCCTATAATTTGGCAGAATAGTAACCAGATTAACATTTTTCAAGCCCTCTCGTAGTTGAACCTCATCCCAACTTTAAAATCCTAGATCCACCATAAGTTTGTTACACACCTAGTTGGCTCAACATCCTTCAAAAGCATGTTTCTCAGACTGCTAGGTGATTCAGATGAACCAACAGCACATAACACGTTATTCATAAATAAAGACATGTCTGTGGATTATGGCAAATCTATCCTTGTTAGCAGTGATGGGCACTAAACTATCTTTTTTAGTTAAACTAAAACCATTTTCCAACTAAAAAAATAGTTTAACTAAAGTTGGCAACTGATTTTGGAAATTAGTTAACTAAACTAAAAAAAGTAGTTAAACTTTTCCAACAAACATTTTCACAATAACAGAGGTTAAGTGAACTGTAATAATGCAGAGCATCGATGACAATACGTAATGCGTAAACCTCTATCTGCTCTCTCTTCCCGCCCTCTTCGGTCTGCTGACCGCCTTGATCTACTTGTCCCTCGCGCAAGGACTTCGATGGCTCAGTAGCATGCTTTTGCCATCCTTGGCCCTTGCCTATGGAATTACCTGCCCCTTCTCCCCGTAGCAAGATATTGCTTGGGATCTCGCCATCTTCTCTCCGCTGCCTAGAGATCTTGCCCTCTTCTCTCCGCCGCCTAAAGACCTTTCTTTTCCCTCAGGGTTGACACGCTGGGACATTGCCTTCTAGATACTGAAGGCCGTAATGCTGATTGTGTGACGTCACAAACTGAGTCCGTCAATTGCTTGAATATTGTATTCACGGGTACAGAAATTAGACGCGTAATCGTAATCGTAAACTCCAAATTTCTAAAGCACCACTCGAAAACTAAGCGCAGAACACCAACGTATTCACCAGCGCTGCGTCAAGTCAGAGAGGTTGTCCAAAGGGTAGCCAAGAGGAGGTCAGAATCCGGTTTCCAAGAGATCCAGATCAAGAGAGGAGGCGAGCAGCTGCTAAGGCGGGTGTCTTGGGTCGAGAATTGGAAGTCGGAGTATGAGACAGGGTAGGAATTCTTGAAAAGGTGAGACTGGTTTGAGTGGAAAGCCAGAGGATGATAGATAGAGGAGCCTGAGGCGGATGATGGAGGGTAAGTGGCATTGATATGGAGAAACCAAGATTTCGGGTGGGAGATTGTTCCGAAGCCGTGATGCAGTGTTGGAGAACTTGAGATGAGTAGTTAAGGGGGAGTCGAGAAAGACTTGGACAGAATTACGATCGAGTGGAGCGGGTTGGCTGGATGGTGAGGAGTTTGCAAAATAATAGCAATTCTGAAATTTGAGGATATAAACTAGTGTTCAAAACTGACAGAAAATTGCAGAAGAAATAACAGAAACTTTAATTACATTCTATGAGATATTATACACTTTTAACAAAGTCCTGTAAGTTCTATACATGTATACTTTATTACATTCTATGAGATATTATACACCTTTTACAAAGTTCTGTAAGTTCTATACATATATAAGTTCTATATGAGTTTGAGCTCGATAGTGTAGCGGTTAGGGTGCTGGACTGTCAATCAAGATGTCGGGGTTCAAATCCTCACCAGGGCAGAGTTGGTTCGAGATTTATACCCCACCTGTGCCCTTAACCTACTCAGCTATAATGAACACACAAACCCTACACTGTTGGTGGGAAGATCAGGCCGTGAGGGCGAGGCTAAGAAAATGAAGTCGCTAACACTGCATACCCATGACTGCCAGAGGACTAGCTTCCAGGATTGCTCTTCTTCTTCTAAAAGTTCAAGGATCATAATTTAACATTGCCGAGCTGTAGAACTGTAAACATTAATTATGCCTTTAGTGTTGACAATTTATGCTTACTTTTGCTTTTTGCTCCCTTACAGATATTACTAGCATCATTCAATTTTTTGCAGTAGTTGTTAAGCAAGATATTGGCCATTTTGCTAGCAATGACATGGACAAAGTCTGAAAATTTATGTCCACAGTCACAAACACTATTTATAAATGAATACTGTAAAAAGCTTTTCTCAGATACAGAAATAAGAACTTTCTTCTGATTTGATGCACTAAGAAACTGTTGTTCATAAGCTGCTGACACCAAACACTGGAATATACAAAATACTTTTACAACAACATCAACCAATTCTTGTGTTGGCCAAGTCAGACCTCCTCTGTCCAGTGTTTCCAAATAAGAAAAAAACTGTGCCTGTAGTGTCACATGCCATCGCATCCGCTGACACCAAGGCAGCTACACAAAGTCCACATGCAACAGACCTCTTAATCTTGCTACCAATATACCCCGCAAGAAAGACAACAACATGCATTTCAGGATCTGAGACACTTATTAAAGTGCAGTCACACAGCACTCCTTCAAAAGCACTTATATCACATTCCATCACATTGTCTGACTTTTCCTCCAGAAAACAATCATTTGCAAATTTCATAATTGACACTTTGCCCTTTGATGCAGAATTGATGTGCAGTATACTGCTAAGCTTTAACTTTTTCTCACATTTCCATGATTTCACGCACAGAAACATGAAAATTAGTGCCAGCTAGTCGCCTGTACTGTGAAAATCTGTATTCTAAGAAATCAGTTTGAAATTTGCCTGTAAGAACATATTTAAAGTCAAGACTTTCCAGGAGATATCTGACTAGACAAATCATGGATTTCAAAGTATGTTGCAGAGCAAATGCAGTTTCTCTTGTTAACATCCCATTCCTATTGCCAGTGCTTGCGTCCCACTTTTGAAGCCATTGAACAACACTATCAAAATACAGTAACTGATGGTCATCGACTTTTCTTACAGGGTCACATTTTTCATCACGAAGGTTTCTACCTTTGTAAGGATGTTTAACATTTAGCATTTTCCACAGTGACACAATTATATCAACAAATACCAGTGTATCATCAACAGTAGCTTTGTTGCAATTAGGATGCTGCTGCTGTGAAAACAATTTCAGTGCAGCTACCACTTTCTCATTGAATATACACAACATCAGTGGCACACTTTGCCGTTCAGTGTTTGATGGGTTCAATGCCTTATATGATAAGGATGGTGCAAGTTTAACAAGATTGTTCTTTTCATTCATATGCAACTGCTTCAAAACGTTAAACTTTGCTTTGCGAATCAGGTTTGCATCTAGCATGTCAGGAAAAATTAATGTCTGGTCACTGTCTTTCTGGTTGATCCAATTATTTCTGATACATTTGAATAAATGCACAGTGTCAAACAAACAAAACAGTTTCCTACTGTTATCACATGGGTGGTCTATACAAGGCTGCAACAAACCACCACATAGCAACTTAAACATATTGACATTAACTCGATTATTATCAGAAATCAGACAAACAGTCCTAAAACCTGCCTTTTCAACCATTCTTATGACATGCATGGTTATGTCTTTCAGATAAGGTGCAGTTAAGTTCTTAACAGGCACTAAGGCGGCTATATCTTTTCTGTGAGACAAAATTGAGCAAATCATAAATGCTTGCACAGTGGTTGCCTGGGTCATGTCACAGTTTGCAGCAAAGCCCTTAACTGTTCCACCCTTGTATGAAACTTTAGGCTCAACATAGATCTCATCAAGCAGCATAGTCACGTAACGTTCATGTGGCTCAAGCAGCTGACATTTTTTTGTCAGATAAGTTATGTGAGCATTGCAATCAGTACCAGGTTCGACAGTAAAGCAGGATGAAAGTTTACGTAAATAAACAGGGTGGGGTAACATCAGTGTACTGTCACGTAAGAACCCATATGCACAAGGTGACAGAGAAAATACCTGAAATGCCCAGTGTAAGTAATCACCACAGTACTTCCTTTTGCATTGCTGTAATAAATCCAACTGCTGGATAACATGTCGAACAACACGAATGCACTTAACTTTACTTATAGTAATGTTGCTACCATCTTCAACATCAGCATCACTAGCACCATCATCTTCAGGATCTCTGCTACTGATAAGTGAACATTGTTGCTCACATATATCACGCAACAGAACTAAAGCCATATCTACTTTACCTCTGAAGTCAACCTTTCCACTTTCCCATCCCTGATAATGACTTAGAAGACTAGTCAATTTGGAATAAGAATCAAGTTTTCCATTATCACCTATCACCCACTCCAAGTTTCTGTCATCTACCCTATATCCCCCACAGCAAATGATGACAGACAAAACATCAGTTACACGAATACTTACTCTAATGCAAGGCACATCAGATACATCTAGAATATAGCACAACAAGCAACTGTCAGTCACCTTAAAGTTCCACAGTGAAGACTGTGGAATGTGTTTCATAAAGTTCATGCAAAGTTCCTGAAATGTTGTAATACTGTCAAGATTTAGCCACTGTTGTAGTGTCTGATCATCCCTTGTCTGCATCTCAGAATGTCTATCTTCTGGCTTTCTACTCTTCATGGGAGGTTCTGATGACAAATATGATGGACAGTTGTGAAAAATAGATGGGTACGCATCTCTTGCTAGCTTTGGAAACTATCGTGGCACAATGAGTACAGATCCATCAGGACGTGTGGCAGTGTCCACTCTGACGATAAATTCTTCAGCAAAGTGTTTAATGCATATTACCGTATTGAGGTTCTGCGGAAAATTGTCCTTTGGTCGCGGAATCCGTCGCAACCAGTTTTGTAGTTTGCCATCGTTTCCTTTACACTCATTGAGTATGCTAAACGACGAAGTATAATCTGATTTCTCGTTCTTGCGAGTGTAGTTAGAATTACATCCTGTTACACAACAATGACGAGGCATTCTCCAAATTTGAACAAGTTAAATCCTTTGAAAGTCAGACGAACGGATTTTAGTGTAACTCAAAGATCTATGTAAGCAGACGATAGAATCCGATTCAAGCGTTCGAAAGTTCAATTATTAATACTTTTAAGTTCTAATAAATAATAGGAATGCGTAACATGATTAAAATCTCACTAACTGACATTAAATTTGCAACGATATTCCAAGTTTGACGCAAGGAAATTAAAAAATTAATCAAAATCGCTTTACGTGTTGACACGCTTATAGTGAAACGATGAGGGACTCAACGTGTGACGTCACAAGCCTAACTTTAGGCAGCATTACGGCCTTCAGTATCTAGAAGGCAATGGCTGGGAGCGCCTCTGAATAGTCTATACTGTGAGAGGCGCTTTATAAATAATCATATAAGATAAGATAAGAATTTCACCTTCAAACTATGCAATGTGTACTGTTCTGGCATACAGTTACAGGTGTACTGTAAGTAGTGTATGAATTTGAAAACACAGGCTGTTAATACTAAAACTATGCAGTGTTAAAATGTTTTTTTGTTCACAGTGTTCAATGTTCATTGTGGAAAAATAGTTGCATATTGCTGATTTTTTAAGTTAAACCTTTTAGTTAGCAACTAAAATTTTTTTAGTTAAACTATGGTTTTGACTAAACTATTTTTTTAGTTAAACTTCATCCTTAACTCAAAATTTTTAGTTAAACTAAAAGTTAACTATTGCCCATCACTGCTTGTTAGACTGCAAAAGTTCCAGTTGCAACAGATCCCATCCATCTCTAGCTGTGCTACTAAAGTCGTAGCCAACAAGCCAAATATTGACAAACAATGTAATATAAATGGTACACTGGATTCAGTGCTGCATTCAAGATCATCATACTGGGAAGGGCAAAAATTGTTGGCAATACTCAGCATACGCCAGGGAACTCTGTGTTCCAGTCTCAAGTCACCTGGGTGAGTGATCAATGAGCACTGGGGCCTACATGTAAGTGACACGTTTCCACGCGTCAAATCAAGCCCACTGTGCTTCCTCATTGACCGTCCTCCTGGAACATTCTCCCAAAACATTTATGTACCCTTCCCTTATACTTTGTGCAGCATACATATGCAAACTGTCTTAATATGCACTTGTTTAGGTATGTTAAATAGCGATAGGAGCAGCACTTTTGTGAAGTGCTAAAAGCCCTATATTAAGACGTCATGATGCATACATACATACACTCATAAATACACAACAGCAACCCGGGATGATAAGCACTCTCTTCACGAAAGAGGATAACTACTACCCACTGGTTCATAAAATTGCTCAACTTAGCTATTGTGAATCAATGCATTTTGGCTATTAAGTTGCTCATTTCCACTAAATCTGCTTGTACTTGTATCATAATTTATTAAGAATTGCTCTAACTGATCCATTATGTACTGCACATGTGTTTTGTCCGATGCAAATACAGTCCACTGAATTACTTACACCAAATGGGGTGCAAAGCATCATCATGAACTGACAACTTTACATGAAACACAATAACTCTGGATGCAGAGAGTAAAGGATCCGTTACAGCATAACCATAATCAGGTAGTGTAATGTAATGGGGCACTTGTATAGTACCTCTCTGCAATCAAAATTAGCCTCACAGAACTATCTTCACAGATCAAGCCTTCTCTAACCATCTATTACCTTCTCGTACCTTCCAGTTTCACATAAAAAAGCTAGAAAATTGTGGACCCAAACATGCATATACCATGCTTTAAAGTTCGTATACAGCACACATATATATTTGGTAGGATCTTCATTGCACTAAACTACAGAATATTTCATGCCAAAAAGGATAATTAATTAACTGAATAATCTGTGAATAGTAGAGTATTCATACCTTTCGTGCAAACTGCTCTGCCTTCTCATATCTTGCTGTTTCACACAGGCCAAATGAGTACATGCCCATGAGGTAACCATAAAGTGGTAACTTAGGTGACCAGTCAGGCAAGATGCGGGCAATTGAGTCTCGGATTTCTGTCTGTCGGCCAAGGTAGAAGTAACAGTCATGGGCGAACTTGAGTGCCAGCATGTCAGTTGGACAGTCAAGCAAAATCTGTTCCCATGTCAAGCAAGCTTCATTCATGAACCTGTAATGTATTGCAAACTCACAATAAGGTACAGCAATGGTCCATTAATTCTGGATCAGTATAAGATATAACATGTATATATACTATTTTTACATATAATAGCTTAGAGAACTTCCCTATTATGTGACACTGCCCAAAAACTAAGAAATAGCCCAAAGGATTGAAATGAACAGACTTGATGAAATGGATCTGGATATCAACAAATAAATAATTACATCACAGCAATTTTTATATTATTAAGTCATGTAGCTCAGATTAACAAGACACCTTTTTAACCTGCAATAATTTTATGAATTTTACAAATAATTGAATGAAACAAAAAATGCATCAAGTACAAAAAGATAGGCCAGCTAAATTCTATACAGTGCAACACATGCAGAGAAAACACCATGTCATGGATTATAAAAATAATAACTAATATTTAATGACAAAAGTGTAAAGCAGCATTTTTCAAACTTTATTTTTATTGTTCCACCAGTTAAAAAATCGAATGTTGGCAAACTACCAGCAAAGGTCAAATCAAAAACAACAGGGCAGCGCGAAGTCCCCTTGCAATTAGCATATAAAAAATTTAAACTTTTAAGAAAAAGAGACACATGGTGGACGTCGAAGAGCTAATCAAAGAAAGATGGGCATAAACTCATAGAAAATTTAAAGAAAAAGAAGCACATGGTGGACGTAGAATAGTGGCTTCAATAGTCAATAGCTAATCAAAGAAAGATAGTCATAAACTCATAGAAAATTTGTGTACTACATAGCAACACCTGGTGTACCACCAGTGGTACACGTACCGCTAGTGGTACACGCACCACCGTTTGAGAACCCCCGATGTAAAGAATTCAATTAAGTGTACAAGGTAAGTTAGTGATGTTTTCAATCTCAGAATAGCTTCAGTTAGTTATATTTCAGGTAGTATCACAAGTCAGAGTTGTAATAAATTTATAAGACTAATAAACGATTAGCGTCATTTATAGGGATTCGGTCATGTGCATTAGACACTGACATAATAGAAGTTACTAATTACGATTACTGATAACAATTAAAGGGTCATGTTAATAATAATTAAAATTGTGGCGCAAGTATTTATATATATGAAATTTAGAGAATGCCAAGCAAATCACAGAAATTAATGAAAATCCAGACTGTACCCCTCAGCAAGATATCTGAGACCATTCACATGAAGTTTTTCTGATTTTGAGAGGTCTCGACATCCACTTGATGCCAATTTATAACATCTTTCCAAATTCTGACGAAGATTATTGTCAAGCTTTGGATTTGTCCCAGTGCCAATGAGTTGGATTCCATTATTAATGACATGACCCATAACTGAAACATTTAGAAAAATGCATAAATGCATTGTTTATCTCTAACACACATCAAACAAAGCTTTTCAGGTAGATTTTGATTTTAAGAACTTTTAAGCATTTAAAGCACTGTATAAAAGCATTGTTTTGGGCACAATCTCTGGATACAAATGCAGCAGACCTTGGAACTGGCACCAGCTGGGATCAAAACAGCAAGTCCACTTAACCTGTTCAGAGGTTTTGTGAGTCCAATCATCGCCACATGAAGACTTACGGAAGAACGAGGCAAAGGAAATGATTGTTCATATTCTCATAACCAGAGATTGGTCAAATTCTTAGAAAATAAAAATAAAATTGACAGCAGGCCTATTATTGTGATATAAAAATCCCTTGGTGAGATTTCAAATCGAAATTACCAGAACAATTATCAGACACCATGTTATCATTTAATCGGATGCTATGAACAGGGTGTCGATAACATTGCTTTCCAATGGCTACCTTTTTGGATTTACTATTTAGGATCTTATCCTGGTCTCTTTCTGTCCTCTCTCCCAGTGCATCAGCAATTATCAGCAGCAAGACTATGCAACAACAGAAACATTTTAAGTGGCTATGGTTAGTTCTGAAACCTATCCCAATTCTTAATGTCATACCCAAGACCATTACTGATAGCAAAAAGACACTTTCACATGAGTTGGGACATGCAGGAGAATTATGTATAAGTTACAAAATAGTATTCTCGTGGAAGTAGCGTTACAACATTGAGCTTCATATACTGGTTTGACCTCAAACCAGTGCGATATACTCAATGAAATCCCAGTTCTGTGAATACCTTGTTGACGGAGAAACTATTACCAAGACACACTAATGGAAATGATTAAGAAAAGAAGTTAAAGAAAGACCAAGAACTTAAGCAATGCAAATATTACAGAAATTTGGATGTAGCCTATGTAATACTATGTTAGAAGCTTTGTACGGAAGCTAAGTCACAGTATCGTACCAAATTCTTGGTCAACCTCTACAAGCTTGCTCAGCGTTTGCTCCAACCCTCCAACTGAAGCATCATCATACCAACCTAAATACTAAACACATTGAAATTCAGTTGTTAAAATGTCGCTTACTTCCATAGCAAACTGTTTTCAGGACTAACACGCTGTCAAAAAGAATGCTACACACAAGCACATACAGTAAGCGTCGAGGAAGCACCTGACAGAAGTGCCGTACAGATGGCCGGCTATCCAAATGATCTAAACTAATCTGTTTCATGGCATATTAGAAATTTATGTTTACATATGGAATACACCAAAAGTTTTAATTTCTGTTACCGCATGATCATGATTTCTGGAAAATCAATAGACAACTTTGAGGAAAACACCATTTACACTGATGGATTAACAAAGTGTCATGGGTTTATTGCAAGTTCACTAACTTACTAACTACATTTTACACTAACTACATTTTTAAAAATTACTAATAGAAGTATAAAAGAAAATTTTTAACATGGAACACAATATTGAGAAAACTCTAGCATAAATTTAACCCAATTACCTTTTTTAAATTGTTTACTTAGATCAAACTGTATTATATCGCATAAATATTACCATCAAACTTTTTACATAAAAGCCCTTGGCATATATTTGCACAAATTATTTTTACGTCTCGGTGGCAGTTGGAGAGTGGCGATTAAGAGGCTGGCAATCAATTGTACAACTCGTCGTTTAAACAACTTTATATTTTGATCCCAGGAATAATTTCATAGTGCATATTAATCTAATCTAACCTCTGCATAACAGTGCCTCCATATAAATTCCAGTCAGTGCTGATACTAATGCAATTCTAATAAACAATTAAAATTTAAAAGTTCTAATAATCCCTTTAATCTAATCTAACCTCTGCATAACAGTGCCTCCATATAAATTCCAGCCAGTGCTGATACTAATGCAATTCTAATAAACAATTAAAATTTAAAAGTTCTAATAATCCCTTTAATCTAATCTAACCTCTGCATAACAGTGCCTCCATATCAATTCCAGTCGGTGCTGATACTAATGCAATTCTAATAAACAATTAAAAATTAAAAAGTTCTGATAATCCCTGTAAGAAGTGCTGACCTGCGTGAGTGCTGCGTCATACAGTTTTGCTGCTTCATTGCTGGAAGTTGTTATTAACAGGCCTTCACGGCGCCATTCCTATCATCAACATCACACACACATATCTTGCAATTCCAACTGATACGGGTTAAGGAGTGTGTGGGAATCAATATTTATTTTAGATCAATCAACAGTTGTTATATTGAGATAAAACATTGCATTTGGTCAATTTACAAATGATATGAAAGACAGGTTAGAAACATATCTTTCAAGCAGAAGTTTCTTGAGAAGAGGGGAAGCTATAGTGCATGAAAAGATGGGAGAATTTAATAGTAGAAAAGGGCATATGTTTTTATTTATGATAGGCACAAATACAGTTGCAGACTTTCCCCAAGGCAGTTGGCTGGTGGTAACATTCATAACGTTTACTTCAGAGTTATTTCGCAAGAGTGCACCTGCACTCTCAGGTTGGTCCACAGGGGACAGCTGTGCAGAAAACCCGGCGCATTTAGCATTAAATGTTTATTAGCGTTTTTAAGTTTTATTCCACAAGTTAATTTAACTTCTAGGCATCTTCACGATTTGATTTTGTATGCACTTGGAATAATGTTAGGCCCTATTACGTTTTATGTAACGCATATCAGTGCATATCACAATGGCTTTTTAAACTTAGTCTACTGTAGGGAGGCTTCATCATTGTCTAAATCGTGTTTTCGAAATCTCAGCTGATGCTTATCATCGTGAAAATAATCGTAAAGTGGTCCTGGTTCGCGATGGTTCCCCCACCGCAACGTTTGACATGCCTGTCAAGTTGGCACCTTGACAGACATACGGTAGGCCGGACACGAGCACCAACTTCGACTTTGGCCCTTGTTTTAAGTAATTAATCAACATGAAGATCGACAAAACCCTGCATATCATCAGCATTCCGGATAATTAAAGTTTAATTACACCCTCTTTCAAGGTTAGCGAAATAACATGAACTGCGCGAGCCACCAAACCTGACAATCTCTCCAATGGGAATGCATCACTTCTATCCAACGTGGTCAGACTGTTTACTGACCAGTCTATAACAGAAGCCAGACGACTGACAATCATACCGAGCACAGTGCGATTCGCACACTGTAATAAGTAAGTAAATTTTCAGTGCTGCCAAGTAAAATCCAGAATAAGGTCTGCTAGGTAAAAGTTATAATTTTTCAACGTTCTGAAATGTAGCACTATTGCTTCGTGATGCAACAGTCTCGGATTCGAGTTCCCTTGAACCCTACTGAAAGAACAATGCTTTACTGCAGCTGTTTGCAGACCTTTGCTTCTGCCACGAAACAGTTCAGTTTGTCGATTATAAGCTGGAATATAATAAATCTTGCAATCAACCAAAACATGTGTCTAAGACGTTCAGATTTGTACGTTTGACCCCCAGGTTTGACGGCGCATAAACACCCAAGAAACCTAATAATATTATGTTTTCCGTCAACCTCGGTCTCACGATGGAGTGCTCACTCCACTTAACAATTACATCGAAAATGTCACTGGGAGAATGCTGAACACATATTCATTCCGATGCTGTCTTTTTAAACTTTTGTATTGGGCATTCTGTATCTGTATTATTTGATGTAGGCCCTATACATGTAGGCCTACAGTGACGTAGCCAGACTTAAATTCAAGAGGAGGCAACTCCGGGAGACACCAAGGTATAAAAAGGAGGCAACTCCGGGAGACACCAAGGTGTAGTAGGGGTGCGGAGACCTTAAACCTCGAGACCACGACCCAAGTACACGTGCGTATAGGGACGGGCAAATTGTGCCGGATTTCTTCGTAGGACCTAGATACTAAACGGATGGTCTCTGTTTGCAGTTTAACCACCCCAATCAGCCAGCAGTGCCTCTCCCATCACAACACTAGTCTATCCTGTCACCTCATCTTTAAATGCTTTAATCACTAGAACTCGAGTTGCAGCATCTCTTTGGAATCCTACCATCTCATCAAGTCTGTGCCTATTGCAATTTCAATTAATTCACAACTGAAAACAACACTGGACTGATTTCTCATTTCTCACTGCTGCAATTTCAAACACAACCCATCACAGCCTTAGCTTTGAATCCAGACTTAGAACCGAACATGATCGTACCTGCCTCACTCACTGGTTTCGACCAAGTGCCTGTCAACACACACATACACCTATGAGTCGACAAAACAAGCTTTCTTTTTCTTTTCGTTTTTCTTTTCTGTTTCTTTTTTCACAGTTGTTTTCCAAGATAAATTTCAACAATTTATATCATACTGTTCATTCAATACTGATAACAAAACAGAGTAGACTTCCACTACTAAAGCAACAGTAAGTAGGCCCTAATTAGAATACTAATTTGAAGTCGTTTGTAAATGTAATTCAACTTTTTCTATATTCCTATAAAAACAGAAATTTACGTGGGCAGTGTGTGTCACAATGTCACTCCCTAGTAGTTTCTGTAGAGTCGTCCATTAAAGACGTCCGGGGACGAGTGCCCCAAATGCAGACAAGGGAAGGGTGTTATGCCCAATATGAACATTCGCATCTAAATTTGATACTTAATTATTCTGTTACTCTGAGCAATTAGTCATTTTGCTGCACACAAATTATCCCAATGCAATGCTATAACAATGTATTTGCCATTAGTAGATACGTTTACCTTTCAACAACAAAGTTTAAAAACAAGTTCACCTAATAAATGCAACATCGCATGTACTTGATTATACACTTAATGGCATTTAATTCGAAATGAGTTCGTTTTCATGCATAAAATAAGTTGCCTTATGTAGCAAAGCAGCTATATGTCATCTCTTTCTACAACCCTTTATGTGCATTCAAAGTCTTTTCTGTTAGCAGTAGCTTGTCTTTGATATGTCATAGCAAACTGGACCCAATGCAAGTACAATGTTGCTAAAGCAACTGAGGAGTTCAGTTACTATCTAGCAGTTGATCTGGATCCAGGACGTTTTAATCGGCTGCAAAGTTCAATGCTTTCCGCAACAACCGATCGGTAAGTGGAGAATTTTCCTTTAAGGACTTCCTTTCCACAAGCAGGTGTCTACAAATAACACAAAAACCAGGTACTACAACATCCATTAGCAAAACCTGACAACACCAAACCACCACAATACTGCCACATGACAGTTTCAGCTGGTGATGGAATGACAACTCATTTGTTTTCTGTATCACCCATCATTCCTTCATCAGCACTCCATAATGCAACTGAGAAATATTTTCAAAAATTTATAGACCACCCTTTATCATGTGTTTAATTGGTGGCATAAAGATGCTTACCGGTATGAAAGGTACTTATTTCTTCACTTCTATTCAACACCAATTGCAAAAACAAGGTCAACACTTTCAAGTCAGTTACTCAATCATTCAATCAATCAATTATGACATTCTCATTAAGGCACCGACTAACCTTGCCAATTTATGATGTTCAGTTTTTGAAGACTTCATTGCAGCATGAATAAGGAACTGTGCGAATAGATCTCGCTACAAAAATAAACATTGAATTTGGTTAGACCAATAGATCCAGGAATTTTAAGTGTAATGTCAACCTAGATGTGTGGTAAATGATCAGCACGAGAAACCATTTACTCAAATTTTAATAATTTTTTTAAATTAGACAAGTTGACTGCTCATTTGTTACATATGCATGTGTAGATCTATCACCAAATCCTAAAGCTAAGTGATCTCTGAAGTACACATAAAGCACACATAAAAATGACAACAGTTGAACAACAGGAAACCTTTCTTCACAGGTTCTATTGTTCACAAAAAAATATGATAGTTGTATGACCTGAAGCAGTGGGGTTCAACTCCTGAATGCTGCTGTGAAAAGTTAACATGCTAGCAGTCACCCACTTCTCTACCAAACAAAAAAGCCATTTAGTTTTTATGCTTGTACAGAAAAACACCACCTGAGACCCAATCAACCACCTTCAAAGTCAAAGCACAAACATCAAGATAAAATTTCACTCCAGTGCAGCCTAGACTTCATTCTGTAATCGTTATACATGTAGAGTACAGTATCACCTGTGCATCGCTTCCACCAATGGTAACAATGTTCCACTTGAGTGGCCACATTCTCTCGACTGCACCTGCATAGTCCCCATCACTATAAGCAACCACCGCCTCGCAAAGAGCCAGCCCAACCTTTTCCGTCACTTGCTGATTTGATCCTTGCCCTGACCTATGACAAACATTGTTATTACTTCAAATGTTCATACAGCACCACTACACATTGGCAGAGCGTCAGTTGATGGTGCAAAGTAATTTCATATTTCTATAGGTTACCGTTTCAATCAATGTCAACGCACACAAAAATGAAATGACTGAAGTGTCGTCTGAACACACTTCAGAGAAAGTTCAAGAATGCTCTGGAGTTTTTTTAATTAACATCAATTCTAATTATCATTATTATATTTCTAGTTATCTATTGTGAGAATGTCTGTGTGCTGAACATCACATTTGGTTGTGATGGTGTTATTCAACAACACTCAATAGACTTCTAATCTAAACAGTGAATGGCAAAGCTGACCTCATATGATGTTGGATTTGACAATGAGAATAATTAATAGTCGGGGCTATTACAATGTAGAAGGCAAGCTTTTCCTCACATTTACTAGCAACACTTGCCAGTTTTTTTTATTTCTGTTCCTTATTATTTTTACCTAATGGACATCTGTTAGCAGATGTTGAAGAGTCATAGTCATTCCAAAGACATTTTCTTTTCTGTAAATTCACTTTACATAGATCTTGGGCACTGAAACCCCTTAAGTAATAGTAATATAATAGTATGAGTAACTATAAAAATATATAATACTAGCAGGTTTACCCGGCGTTGCCCGGGGTTATAAGTTTCAATCCCTGTAGCGAATAAGCGAAAAATTTAGGTATAAGTTTCAATCCGTGTAGCGAATAAGCAAGAAATTTAGGTATAAGTTTCAATTCGCAGTCTTGGAGGTCCTTGTGGCGTGTGGCGACCTGTGGGGAGACTGCTTCGCAGTCTTGTAGACGCCTTCTGGCGTACAGCGGAGACTGCTTCGCAGTCTTGTATACGCCTTCTGGCGCCTAGCGACCTCTGCCGTGGACTGACTGCTTCGCAGTCGCCCTCTTGCGGCGACTGCTTCGCAGTCTTGGAGGCCCTTGTGGCGTCTGGCGACCTGTGGGGGAGACTGCTTCGCAGTCTTGTAGACGCCTCCTGGTGTACAGCGGAGACTGCTTCGCAGTCTTGTCTAGTGTATACGCCTTCTCGCGTCTAGAGACCTCTGCCGTGGACTGACTGCTTCGCAGTCGCCCTCTGGCGGCGACTGCTTCGCAGTCTTGGAGGCCCTTCCGGGTGAAACAGACGCCGAAATGTAAACAAATCTTCCGTAGGCATCCCTGGTGCTATTTTTAGGTATAACGTCATTGTGCTATAATTAATTTCTACACGTGCATGCATCCAATGCAGTAATCCTAATGTCAGTGCAGGGACTACATCCAATGCATCCAATTACCGTCACTGGAGGGACGGTAAGTTTCCTATCGCTTGGGGCGATGTTTTGGCCGTTTTTAACCATGGTAGCGGTGAAAACGGGGGACGCCAACCCCTCCACTGGGTGTCCGATGCCGAGACCGACACAGCAGTCAAGGTTTCGAGTGAAAAGGTGAGAAATTGTAGAAGTTAAGCCCGGTCAAACAGACAGACAGACAGAGAGACAGACAGACAGAAAGCTGGCTTTATTTATATAGATTAATAATATAAAAATATAACATATAGATACCCTTTTGTTCGGTCAATGGCCTCTTGCCTGAATACGGCGCATTTAGATTGTAATTGTAATTAGTAACTTTTATTGTGCCGTTGTCTAATGCACAAGGCATCCAGAAGATCAGTCTGTAAGACGGAGGCAGTCTATGTTGGGTAAGGAATTTCTTCCCAATTCGGCCCTGGGTGCAGAAGCCCGATGAAAGCCTGTTCAAAGCTATCACCACCGACCAAACGCATGTCCTTTGACAGTTTTTACCAACAACCCAGCATAATCGCTACCACATCCGCACCTGGTAACATGACTTCAGCCTGCCAAACAAAGATGACCGAAATTTTATTTCTCGTGTTCTCTTTAAGAACATATATTAATATATCAATGTAAGCAAGTTACATCTACGACAGCTTGTATTTATAAAATAAACAAATATTAAATTGAATTTGAAAGAGGTAAGTTTTTCAGTTGAGAACGAAATGACACAAGCAACTGAGCAGAGCACACAGACACAGGGAGAATTCCAAAAAGTAGATTCAGTAACCAAAAAAGCTCGTTCACAAAGAACAATTCTTAATTTAAGCATGACCAGACAAAGATAATCAGATGACCTCATTGAATAACTATAAGTCTGGGAATAAGAACTGATTTTGAGTATTATGGCAGGCCATAGTTTTATAAACTAAATTTGAAACTAATTCTTTGCTGAACAGGAAGCCATAGCAGACGTTTAAGCACAGGGGCTATATTTTCATATTTAAAAGTATTAGCCATGGCTCTAGCCAGAGTTCTGAACTGGAAGGCCAAGCTTAAGGTAGTTTTGTAGCATATTTGCTATAGTGAACTGTAAGCTGTGTAGTTAACTGATTTGATTGGTTTCATAGTGTGCAACGAAACACAGTTTACTTTAATAGTACACTATATTCCAAATGGTTGTTTTGGTCAGTCCTCATGTGCATCACTTCTAGGTAGGATAATTCCCCAACTGGGTCTCATAACATGTATGCAGGGTGTAGGCATAAACTTCCAAGGTCCAGACTCCGACCCACTAGCCATAGGTAGCTGCATTATCCAGGGACGTGGCAGTTATCAGCAATGTCTTGCATAGCAGTCCTATTTTTCATTCTACTCACAAGGACTTGGAAGCCAGCAGGTCCGTTCAAAATAAATGGGGTGGGAGTTAGTTACAATATTGTATAATAAATTGTGCATCACTTCTAGGTAGGATAATTCCCCAACTGGGTCTCATAACATGTATGCAGGGTGTAGGCATAAACTTCCAAGGTCCAGACTCCGACCCACTAGCCATAGGTAGCTGCATTATCCAGGGACGTGGCAGTTATCAGCAATGTCTTGCATAGCAGTCCTATTTTTCATTCTACTCACAAGGACTTGGAAGCCAGCAGGTCCGTTCAAAATAAATGGGGTGGGAGTTTGTTACAATATTGTATAATAAAGGAAAAGGTCGTTTACTTATTTGTTGCAAAAACTTTTCTAAAAAATGTTTTAACAATATTAAGACAGAAATACCTAACAAATTCGCGGATGGAATGGAGAAGTTTGTCCACAATTTGTCGCTGTCCTGCTCCGAGGAATGCCAGGAGAAAGTGGAGGTCATTGAAGGCAAGGACGTGGTCATCTAGATGTGGAAGACATGTCTTGTAAAGCTCTTGCCAACGGCCACCAACATCAACACCTAAGATTTACAACAATATGTCTTAGATTCATTTGTTCCATCTACAATAATTTGTTCTATCTACAATAAGAAAGATGAGAGAAGTCATTGTCACGTACCTGAGCATGTTCACATGGCAATGGTGGTGGCGTGGTGGCTCAGTGGTAAGTTCGGCGCCTTGTGACCGGAGGGTTGCAGGTTCGAATCCCACTCTAGCCGCTGCGTACGGACCTTGGGCAAGTCCTTCACTCGCAATTGCTCGTGGCGCTTCGGCGTGAAAATTCCGGCACAGTATCAAATGCTGTAGTCGGGGGCGCCTCTGAGTAGTAGTTGACTTCGAGAGGCGCTATAGAAATATCCGGAATAAATAATAATAATAAATAATAATATAAATTTGTCGTTACATTACATATGCAATACTCTAGCATATTCCTTATTTGGGAGGGTGAGGGAGGAAAAAAATTTCTTGACCTGCAATCCATCAACAAAATTTCTTAGAGTTATGGTGCTGGGATAGTATAAACTTATAATAATAACCACAAATAAATTTCAACTTCTTTAACAAAAACTAAGTTGTACCTTCCATCGTAAGCCGGTAGAGCAATGAGCTGGCATCCACCACATCCAGCATCGCCCCAGTCTTGTTGGCCACTTCCCCAATCTTCAAATAAAAATCAAAGAAGAAATAAAAAGCAACCAAATCAACCCCATATAATGTCACAAAACTACCATTTACTGTGTCACATTTCCTTTACACTTTTTTCACTTTTACTGTCTCCTCTATGTATCTTCCTTTTTCCTCTTCTCTCTTCCCTCATCAGCTCAGCTAACCTCTCTTCAACCTACTCAATTTCCTCTGTCTTCTGCCTATTTCTTCTCTACAGAACTCTGAACATTTCTTTCCTCTCTACTCAATCATGATTTTTCATAGTTTTAAGTTCAGGTAAGATCTACGTCAAGGTTCCTGTCAGCCATAAGACAGCAAATGGCTCTAAACAATGGAAACTACTACAGCCACTTAAGTGCATAGCCTTGAAACTAAGCACTTAACCAACATAAGAGAAGTTCGCATGTATTGTGCAAAATTGGTTAAATGTATTGGTATTTAATAACAGAGATGGAGCGGGAGCCTACATACTTTAATGCCTTGAGTTATCATTCAGTTAAAGTAATCTAAGCGGAATGTCTATGATACGGTTTGCACACTCTGGAATGTCGACCGGAAACAATGCAGCTAAGACTGACCACTGGACAGCCGGAGTCGCTTGCTGTCCACAGACGAACTGCCTAGGCAGCCAGAATGTTCTAAGCCAGTGCTTCGCAAACTGTGGTCCGCGGACCGGTGCCGGTCCGCGAGCCCTCAATTGCCGGTCCGCAAATTGAGTCAAGAAACTGGACAAAACAGACGATAGACTTTTTCTCGATTGGGTCTCGCTTCGAACTATCTTCCAAAACACGATTGTCTCGCAATCAAAACCATATTTTTTATATAAATTAAAAAGATTTTGTCTGGGAGTTAATGTATTTCAGTTACTGTAAAAGGAAACTGTCGAAGAAATAGTTATTCGAAGAATTGCTGACAGGTCAAATAGAAGCTGTTGTTCGCCTTTATAAAATCGTGATTGTAACATTTGCGTTTTTTAACCGGCAATTAGAAACGCGATGTGACATATCTCTTTCGTCTTTAATAACCTGGTCACTGCTTCCGTCATTAGAAAATAAACACGTCCGGTTTTAGATTCGATATTGTAAGTATAATATATTAAAAATTTGAAAATTATAACAATTAAAATAGCACACCACATCCCGGAGGCGAGGACGGCATTCTCCAAGCTTAAGCACACTTCTGTTATATAGTTTCCTAGAGCCTGAGGGATTATTGGTACATCGGGTGTAAAAAATTAGAAATAATAAATATATTAATAAACCGCACTAGCATGTATATTAATCAATTCTTAAAAAGTGCAACTTTTTGATTCATATCAGATCAGTTTAAAGTATTCAGTTAATATTTAGTGCTGATATACCCGCGCTACTATTATAAAATAATTTAACATTTTTGACCAATTTATAGATAAAAATAATAAATAAATTGAACACCGGTCCTGCTGCAATGGAAAAATTCCTGCCGGTCCGTCACACTGAAAGTAAATTCCTGCCGGACCGTCACACTGAAAAGTTTGGGAAGCGCTGTTCTAAGCTGCTTATGCTATACCCAGAGCAATGCATTATGGGCCTGTAGTCGGCTATGTACATTATTATTATTATTATTATTACGAACATTTTAAAATTCATAACCAAATTATGCACATATGCGACATGCACATACCCAGAGTTGTCTTCCATTGAAATGCCCTATATAAAAACAGCTTCTATGCCCATAAGCAAATTATGCACTTAACCGTTATGCATTTAATTGGTGTCAACTGTCTTACTACAAGTACTACTCTACACATCCCTCCTTAATATCTGGATTTTGCAAAATTAGAAGGCACTAGTGCAATGGTCATTTAGAGCAGTCTATTACCTTTTGATCAAAGATGCTTAGTGCAGATTCATATTCACCCTTCTCAACGTGGAACAAAGCATCATGCCAATTCAAATGGCAGGACAGCATATTACACGGCTAAAATAGAAAACCATTGTTTATGTCATGAACATGTTTAGGGATTGATGCCAAAAATGTACATATATATCTGAACAATTACATATGTAAACCTTTAAAGTTCTGTAACCAGAACTGATGGAATTGGGCAGAAAATTCCACAACTTTTGACCAACCAATGGCAAGACATCTATCTGATCTCAGAAATAAGCTCCACCCTACTGCAAAAGCACCCACGTGATAAAATTTGCACCAACCGAAGTCGCACAAACTTCCATCATGCCACACCCAATCACAGCCTAGGCAAGCAAATGTGCACTTAACTCAACAATGGATAAATTCACAAGGTATAATTCCTGCTGTTTGATTATCAAAAAGCAGAACACTGCTGCATGTGGCCTGATTTATTGGTAAATTCAGTACCTTGTAACTGTAAACGGTGCATGGCATTCCAAATAAAAAGCCAGCAATCCTTAGTTGGTTCACACTTCATTGGAAGACCAACTAAATCCAACAAATAGAATAAACAAACTTAACAAATGATATAAAGTCTCATGATAAAGAAATAATATTAATGTGAAGATGTTAATTTATAGTTACCTCCCAATCCTTAACAGTTGACTCAAGGAAAGTAATTCCTTCTTCAAAGCGTCCTTGCATTTCAAAAACATGTGTCAGGGAGTGTGCACTCCATGGATCTTTTTGGTTCAGCTCTAAGCCCTGTAACATAAAGTAAGATAATCGCCCAATTACCGTGGCAGGTTTAGATATTACATATACAGCACCCCCTATAATTTGGCAGAATAGTAACCAGATTACCATTTTGTCAAGCCCTCTCGCAGTTGACCCTCATCCCCAACTTTAAAATCCTAGATCCACCATAAGTTTGTTACACACCTAGTTGGCTCAACATCCTTCAAAAGCATGTTTCTCAGACTGTTAGGTGATTCAGATGAACCAACAGCACATAACAGGTTATTCATAAATAAAGACATATCTGTGGATTATGGCAAATCTATCCTTGTTAGCAGTGATAGGCACTAAATTATCTTTTTTAGTAGGGGTCAGCCGGAAATCGACTCGGACATTTGCCTCGGCCGAATATCCCGTTTTTCGGCACTATTCGGAAGTATTCGCCTCGGCAAATACTGTACACGCAAATAGTTGCTTGTCTGCCTCACATGCCGGAATTTGTAGGCTCATAATATCAGCTTTGTGCTTCATCTAGCATATTCATTTTGGAGAAGAAAAGTACAAAAAACGCCGACGCCGGAAGTCCACAACGGACGTCAAGTCCATTTCATTGATTATTTATTTATAAAATTCAAATGTATTAGTTAGTTATTATGAGTAACAAAATTTATTGAGATAATTTTTCATTATATGAAAATGTGAAGCTTCGCTTATTGAACAAATGGTACTCGGTTCGTACCCGGATCCGGCAAATAGTACATCCAAATACTCGGATTCGGTACTGAGTGGAAAATGTCTACCCGGCTGACCCCTATTTCTTAGTTAAACTAAAACCATTTTCCAACTAAAAAAATAGTTTAACTAAAGTTGGCAACTGATTTTGGAAATGTTAACTAAACAAAACAAAAAGTAGTTAAACTTTTTCCAACTTTTTACAACAAACATTTTCACAATAACAGAGGTTTAGTGAACTGTAATAATGCAGAGCGTCAATGACAATACCTAATGCGTAAACCTCTATCTGCTCTCTCATCCCGCCCTCTTCGGTCTGCTGACCACCTTGATCTGCTTGTCCCTCGCGCAAGGACTTCGATGGCTCAGTATCATGCTTTTGCCATCCTTGGCCCTTCCCTATGGAATTACCTGCCCCTCTCTCCATAGCAAGATATTGCTTGGGATCTCGCCATCTTCTCTCCGCTGCCTAAAGATCTTGCTCTCTTCTCTCTGCTGCCTAAAGACCTTTCTTTTCCCTCGGGGTTGACATGCTGGGAGCGCCTCTGAATAGTCTATACTGTGAGAGGCGCTTTATAAATAATCATATAAGATAAGACAAGATAAGAATTTCACCTTCAAACTATGCAATGTGTACTGTTCTGGCATACAGTTACAGGTGTACTGTAAGTAGTGTATGAATTTGAAAACACAGGCTGTTAATACTAAAACCATGCAGTGTTAAAATGTCTTTTGTTGACAGTGTTCAATGTTCATTGTGGAAAAAAAAGTGCATATTGCTGATTTTTTAAGTTAAACTTTTTAGTTAGCAACTAAATTTTTTTTAGTTAAACTATGGTTTTGACTAAACTATTTTTTAGTTAAACTTCATCCTTAACTCAAAATTTTTAGTTAAACTAAAAGTTAGCAACTTTTTAGTTAACTATTGCCCATCACTGCTTGTTAGAATGCAAAAGTTCCAGTTGCAACAGATCCCATACATCTCTAGCTGTGCTGCTAAAGTCGTAGCCAACAAGCCAAATATTCACAAACATACAGGCTACACTGGATTCAGTGCTGCATTCAAGATCATCATACTGGGAAGGGATTCAATTCATGCTTTAAAGTTCGTATACAGCACACATATATATATTTGGTAGGATCTTCATTGCACTAAACTACAGAATATTTCATGCCAAAAAGGATAATTAATTAACTGACTAATCTGAGAATAGTAAAGAGTATTCATACCTTTCGTGCAAACTGCTCTGCCTTCTCATATCTTGCTGTTTCACACAGGCCAAATGAGTACATGCCCATGAGGTAACCATAAAGTGGTAACTTAGGTGACCAGTCAGGCAATATGCGGGCAATTGAGTCTCGGATTTCTGTCTGTCGGCCAAGGTAGAAGTAACAGTCATGGGCGAACTTGAGTGCCAGCATGTCAGTTGGACAGTCAAGCAAAATCTGTTCCCATGTTAAGCAAGCTTCATTCATGAACCTGTAATGTATTGCAAACTCACAATAAGGTACAGCAATGGTCCATTAATTCTGGATCAGTATAAGATATAACATGTATATATATACTATATTTACATATAATGTCTTAGAGAACTTCCCTATTATGTGACACTGCCCAAAAACTAAGAAATAGCCCAAAGGATTGAAATGAACAGACTTGGTGAAATGGATCTGGATATCAACAAATAAATAATTACATCACAGCAATTTTTATATTATTAAGTCATGTAGCTCAGATTAACAAGACACCTTTTTAACCTGCAATAATTTTATGAATTTTACAAATAATTGAATGAAACAAAAAATGCATCAAGTACAAAACGATAGGCCAGCTAAATTCTATACAGTGCAACACATGCAGAGGAAACACCATGTCATGGATTATAAAAATAATAACTAATATTTAATGATAAAAGTGTAAAGCAGCAGTTTTCACACTTTATTTTTATTGTTCCACCAGTTAAAAAATGTTAATAATAATTAAAATTGTTGCACATGTATTTATATATATGAAATTTAGAGAATGCCAAGCAAATCACATAAATGAAAGACTGTACCCCTCAGCAAGATATCTGAGACCATTCACATGAAGTTTTTCTGATTTTGAGAGGTCTCGACATCCACTTGATGCCAATTTATAACATCTTTCCAAATTCTGACGAAGATTATTGTCAAGCTTTGGATTTGTCCCAGTGCCAATGAGTTGGATTCCATTATTAATGACATGACCCATAACTGAAACATTTAGAAAAATGCATAAATGCATTGTTTATCTCTAACACACATCAAACAAAGCTTTTCATGTAGATTTTGATTTAAAGAACTTTTAAGGATTTAAAGCACTGTATAAAAGCATTGTTTTGGGCACAATCTCTGGATACAAATGCAGTAGACCTTGGAACTGGCACCAGCTGGGATCAAAACAGCAAGTTATGCACTGCACTGGCCCCATGTCCACTTAACCTGTTCAGAGGTTTTGTGAGTCCAATCATCGCCACATGAAGCCCTACGGAAGAACGAGGCAAAGGAAATGATTGTTCATATTCTCATAACCAGAGATTGGTAAAATCCTTAGAAAAAAAAGTAAAATTGAGAGTAGGCCTATTATTTTGATATAAAAATCCCACGATATGATTTCAAATCGAAATTACCAGAACAATTATCAGAAACGATGTTATCATTTAATCGGAAGCCATGAACAGGGTGTTGATAACACTGCTTTCCAATGGCTACCTTTTGGGATTTGCTACAGGATCGTAGCCTGGTCTCTTTCTGTCCTCTCTCCCAGTGCATCAGCAATTATCAACAGCAAGACTATGCAATGACAGAAACATTTTAAGTAGCCATCGTTAGTTCTGAAACCTATCCCAATTCTGAATGTCATACCCAAGATCATTACTGATAGCAAAGACACTTTCACATACGTAGGGACATGCAGGAGAATTATGCATAAGTTTGAAAATAGTATTCTCGTGGAAGTAGCATTACAACATTGAGCTTCATAAACTGCTGGTTTGACCTCAAAGCAGTGCGATTTACTCAATAAAATCCCATCTCTGTGAATACCCTGTTGGTGGAAAAACTATTACCAAGACACACTAGTGGAAATGATTAAGAAAAGAAGTTAAAGAAAGACCAAGAACTCAAGCTATGCAAATATTACAGAAATTTGGACGTAGCCTATATATGTTAGAAGCTTTGTACGAAAAGCTAAGTCACAGTATCGTACCAAAGTCTTGGTCAACCTCTACAAGCTTGCTCAGCGTTTGCTCCAACCCTCCAACTGAAGCATCATCATACCAACCTAAATACTAAACACATTGAAATTCAGTTGTTAAAATGTCGCTTACTTCCCTAGCAAACTGTTTTCAGGACTAGCACGCTGTCAAAGAATGCTATACACATGCACATACAGTAAGCGGCGAGTAAGCATCTCACAGAAGTGCCGTACAGATGGCCGGCTATCCAAATGATCTAAACTAGTCTGTTTCATGGCATATTAGAAATTTATGTTTACTAGATTTAAATACAACAGAATGCATATGTGAAGGACACAAGACCTACAGCTGGAATATACCAACAGTTTTAATTTCTGTTACCACAGGATCATGATTTCTGGAAAATCAATACACAACTTTAAGGAAAACACTATTTACACTGATGGATTAACAAAGTGTCTCCAACTTACATGGGTTTATTGCAAGTTCACTAACTTACTAACTACACTTTTCACTAAAAATTATTTTAAAAATTACTATTAGTTAGAAGTATAAAAGAAAATTTTTAACATGAAACACAATATTAAGAAAACTCTAGCATAAATTTAACCCAATCACCTTTTTAAAATTGTTTACTTAGATCAAACTGTATTATATCGCATAAATATTACCACAAAACTTCTTACATAAAAGCCCTTGGCATAAATTTGCACAAATTGTTTTTACCTCTTGGTGGCAGTTGGAGAGTGGCGATTAAGAGGCTTGCAATCACTTGCACAACTCATCATTTAAACAACTTTATATTTTGATCCCAGGAATAATTTCATAGTGCATATTAATCTAATCTAACCTCTGCATAACAGTGCCTCCATATAAATTCCAGTCGGTGCTGATACTAATGCAATTCTAATAAACAATTAAAATTTAAAAGTTCTGAAAATCCCTGTAAGAAGTGCTGACCTGCGTGAGTGCTGCGTCATACAGTTTTGCTGCTTCATTGCTGGAAGTTGTTAATAACAGGCCTTCACGGCGCCATTCCTATCACCATCATACACAGACAAACATTTTGGAAATCCAACTGATACGGGTTAAGGAGTGTGTGGGAATCAATATTTATTTTAGTTCAATCAACAGTTATTAGATTGAGATAAAACATTGCATTTGGTCAATTTAGAAATGACATGAAAGATAGGTTAGAAACATATCTTTCAAGCAGAAGTTTCTTGAGAAGAGGGGAAGCTAGTGCATGAAAACATGGAAGAATTTAATAGGAGAAAAGGGCATATGTTTTTATTTATGATAGGCACAAATACAGTTGCAGACTTCCCCAAGGCAGTTGGCTGGTGGTAACATTCATAATGTTTACTTCCAAGTTATTTCGCAAGGTTGGTTGAAATACTGAAACTCATAATTGAGAGGATGGACAATAGGGGACATAGGGGCAAGCTCAGCTGCCAATTTGAGAGAGGGTGCAGAAAACCTGGCGCATTCAGCATTAACATACAAGTCAAATATGCTGACGACTCATATTTGTTAGTTGGCTCCTTGCACCTGCACACCGCCTGAGAAGAATTTGAACATATTATTGTCTGGTCGACAAAGAACAACCTCCGCCTCAATGCCTAAAAAACTAGGGAGATTGTTTTCTTCAAAAAGGGATACAGAAGGAAAGAACAATACCACAGGTTATACCGGGTGCCAAACGGGTCGAAACAATCAAGATTCTAGGTGTAACTCTCCGTTCGGATCTTGCGATGGAAACACATCTGGACAACATACTCGCAACCAGTTCGTCTTCTCTATATGCATTAAGAGTTCTTCGCTCTCATGGTCTCTCATCAGCATCCCTCCATGATGTCACCAAGGCGACTGCCATCGCACAGATCTTCTACACTTCTCCTGCTTGGCGGGGTTTCACCTTCCAGAGGGGACAGGGGCAGGATCGAAAGTCTGATCAACCGCGGTTGGGTTTCCTGCCTGCGGATGCGGCCAATGCGGCATGGATGGCTGAGGCATCTGATGATAGTCTGTTTGTAATGATCCCAACCATCTCCTTTGGGGCCTGACCCCGCTCCTCATAGCACCGGTGGTCATAATCTTCGTACTAGATCTCACAACTTCTCCTTGTCGCTTGAAGATGACCGTAACTATATTTCATGCATCCTTTATTAGAATGCTTACCGACAATTTCCTGTACAAAACCCTGTACTCTTGGCCCTAGAATTGTCTTCCATTGTCTAGTTTGTCTAAGTTGGGTCTGTGTTAGCTTAATGTATGAATAAACGAATTTGATTGATTTGATTGATTAAATGTTTATTAACGCTTTTAAGTTGTAAGTTAATTTACCTTCTAGGCATCTTCACGATTTGATTTTGTATGCACTTGGAATAATGTTTTTACGTTTTATGTAACGCATATCACAATGGCTTTTTAAACTGTTAGTCTACTGTAGGGAAGCTTTAACACGTCACTGTCTAAATCGTGTTTTCGAAATCTCAGCTGATGCATATAACATCGTGAAAATAATCGTAAAGCGGTCCTGGTTCGCGATCGTTCCCCACCCCCTACGTTTGACAAGGTAGGCCAGACACGAGCACCAACTTCGACTTTGGCCCTTGTTTTAAGTAATTAATCAACATGAAGATCGACAAAACCTTGCATATTATCAGCATTCCGGATAATGAAAGTTTAATTAAACCCTCTTTCAAGGGTAGCGAAATAACATGAACTGCACGAGCCACCAAACCTCACAATCTCTCCAATGGGAATGCATCGCTTCTATCCAACCTCACAATCTCTCCAATGGGAATGCATCGCTTCTATCCAACGTACGTGGTCAGACTGTTTACTGACCAGTCAATATAACAGATTGAAGCCACACGAATGACAATCATACCGAGCAGAGTGCGATTCGAACACTGTAATAAGTAAGTAAATTTTCAGTGCTGCCAAGTAAAATCCAGAATAAGGTCTGTTAGGTAAAAGTTATAATTATTCAACGTTCTGAAATGTGGCAGTCTCGGATTCGAGTTCCCTTGAACTCTACTGAAAGAACAATGTTTTACTGCAGCTGTTTGCAGACCTTTGCTTCTGCCACGAGACAGTTCCGTTTGTCGATTATAAGCTGGAATTTAATAAATCTTGCAATTTACCAAAGCACGTGTCTAAGACGTTCAGATTTGTTCGTTGGACGACGCATAAACACCCAAGAAACCTAATAAATATGTATTCCTAACACCTCGGTCTCACGATGGAGTGCTCACCACAGTATAAATAATTACAAATTATTTATACTGTATGCTCACTCCACAATAACAGGGAGAATGTCATTGGGAGAATGCTGTACTCATATTCATTATGATGCTGCCTTTTAAAACTTTTACAGTGCATTCTGTATTTGTATTATTTGATGTATGTACACTGGGGTGCGAATCTCTTGCCACTTTGGTAAAATAAAGAATATACTTACTTACTTTTTTATTTAACGCCTCAACCTTAGTGAGAACTAAGACTCAGTCAGGTAAATTTAAAATCTTATTGTTGTATTCTCACGGCAACTAAAGTGTTTCTCTGCCCCAGATAGATAAATTTAAGCGTTGTGTAAACTTTACTAGGCAAGCGCATAATAATTGCAAAGCATCCATTCTACCCATCGATATCTATATTTAGACATATATAGATATCGATGGATGGCCGCGATCATACCTATTCTTAGGCCGCGATTTTAGTGAGTCAGTGACAGTTCTATGCTAAGAATAGGTATAGGATTCTATCACAGTATAAATAATTATTCATACTGTGATTCTATGTTTATCAGTTGTTTTCATCTGATTTCGTTACTGTTGTTGTTTCATCAGGTAATTTATACATTTATTACATTTAAGAAGTTAGACGATTTATTTTGTAAGTTATGATTAATTTAGCTGGACTAGTAAACGCTCCTTATTATGGATGAACCTGGTTTTAAAGGCAGAACACCGATTACTGAAGAACGAACGCCTTGATGTCTGGCTGAAATTTTATGCAAATTCAAGTATCTTCCATATTAGCTATTTATTTGCACCCCGAGTTTAGAAGTTCTAAAGTTAAACAAAGAACTGTTTTTATACTCAAGTTTGGTGACCTGACGCTACTGAAGATAAGCTGAACTGCCAATTTGCACGTCATGTGCGAGGCCAATGCCCAGCTCATTACTTTGTAAATATTTACTCATGTGCGCTCATGTATACTTTCTTTGCACCTATGTTCTTTGTCGAGGACCACAGATCTCAGCGTTTGCTGTACCTCATAAATACTTAGTACTTAACCTAGACTTGATTATGGGAAAACTATCAGACGGAGAGCACTCTGCAAGTTTTCTTAGCTTGAAAGCATTTCTGCTGCACAGTGATTTTGTAAGTTTGGGAGAACTACCTCTACATGTACTTAAAAATAAGTTATGTAAATGTATGGTGATAATAGTGGCACTTATGTATGTATGTACTTTCTATGGCCTTCTTAAGACCTTTCTTTTTGACCGGGCCTGGGTCGGGAGCGCCACTGAGTAGATTTCTTGAAGGGGCGCTATAGAAGTTCATTATAGATAGATAGAGATAAATATGTCACACATGATAATTATTATTATGTATGCATGTGGGAAAATATGTCCATGTATATAAAAATGTCACACATAATTATGTATATATATAAGCATATATCACACATCTATGTAGGGCTGTCAACGGGCCCCGGGCACCCATTCGAAGGTTCGCACCCGGGCCCTTAAATCAATACCCGAAACCCGACAGAGGCATTATACATAAGTTTCAAAAGGCAACCGACGACCAGTAGGCCTGTCAATCAGTGAAGGAAGATGGTGCGGTATAGGGAAGTAAGGAAGGAATGACCGACTGGCTGAAATATTTTTGCACAATTTTTAATTTATTTCGATATATGTACATTATGGAGTTTGTGCTTTTTGCAGCTGAAGAAATTTGTGAAATTGCATATATCGCCACTATGGCAGAGACAAATATAGAAATGGAGTATACAGAGTAGCATAGAGTCATCACAGTTTCTTGATATAGCACTATTTCAAACTTCCTGCATTTCTGGTTTATAAGGTTTCTTTTACCTGATTTCAATATACACTTCTAAAATGTTACAAATAGGCATCAAAATTTCAGTCTTACATTGTACTGCATGTCATGCACTATAAAATAGAGATGATAAAATTTTTACTGACAATCAACATTACAATGGACAACGGACTAATGTTCATTATTCAATCTTTCATTCGAGAATGCAAGTTTTTTGGCACAAGTGCCTATTAAGAAAGAAGAATTTTACCAGTTTCGTTCTGATTTCGACCACAAGATTTTTACCCATAACCCAGAGGCCTTAGCGTCCTGATGTTGTTTACGTGGTTGCGTATCTCATATGTAGGCTGTTAAATAAAACACCAACAATTAGTGGAGTTTGCAGTTCAGATGATAGTGATCTTAAATTCAAATGAACAGTTTTAAACTGTTTATGATGCTAGTTTATTTGAACAAACGAGAGCATCATTACTGCTAATATACCGTCAAAACCGTCTTGTAATAGACCAAACCCGACGGACGGTCAGTTATCCAATGCAACAGTAAAGAAGTAGGAACAAGTTTTGCGCATGGATTGAAATATTATTGTACATAATAATAATAATAATAATCTTTATTAATTCAAACTGACTGTACGCAGTAAGATTACATTGAAACATGACAGTACAATCAAGATCTTAATTAAACACACGTTTTGGCACCAATGCAAGTATTGAACCATGAATCTAATGCTCTCCTGACCATGAGTGTTACCATTACTCTATCCCCCTCCCCAAAAATGTTATTAAAAATTATTTCTCCCTAGAAAACTTTAATTAATCAGATGCTCAATTTTTGCAAGAACCTTAAATTTCTTTACGAAAGAAATTATTATCAAATAGATTAGGGGCCATCCATATATTACGTACACATGGAGGGGAGGGGGTAACCGAAATGCATGTTTTGTGTACGCATGCGAATGGGGGTGGGTGGGGTCTACTGATAATGTACGTAAGCAAATTGATTGGCCTTCAAGAGAGCTAGAGTTCAGTCCTTCCAGCTATCTGGTACTCCCAGAGGAAGTTGGACTGTGGGAGAGGTGTCACTTGTATGCCACCTTACCTGTGAACGCTGTTAAACTATCACACAACTCAACAGTGAGTCCATGGATTACTCATCCTTCAATCTGGCCTAAAGTGCAGACAGTCGCTGCCTGAACCTGTGTAACTGAGAAATTCTGCAGCTGGTCTGGGGGGGGGTTCGTCAACTGTACGTACGCAGGTGGGGGGTGGTGGAAAAAGTACGCGTGCGAACAGGGAGGGGAGGGGTCCAATTTTCCCGGATTTTTGTGTACGTAATATATGGATGGCCCCTTATTTTAATTTGCGTATAATAGAAAGAGTTATGATTGACCCAGCAAGAAATTATTTATTGGCAAGGTGATGATGCAGAGTAACATTCGTTAGTGGACACGTTCTTCGGTTTGGAGGACACATGAAATTTTACCTTCACTCAAATATAAGTCATACCCCCAACTTCAAATTTAAGATATGTCCAAAATTTTACGACTTATACTCCAGTATATATGGTACATGTAAGCTAGCGACTTATAACTATTAGCGACTAGCGAGCTAACGGCCACCATTTGATACCTTTTATACTTACAGGCCTTCGGGTACCCGCTGAAAATTAGCTCGGGCATCCGGGCCACGTTTTTATAAAATGTTGACAGCCTTACACATCTATATGTAAAGTATATATCCATTGTATGATAATCTCTAACTTTAGTTCTCAAATGAAACTAGACAAATAAACACCATCTATTATAATTATAGATTTTGCCTGTATAAACATAAAAAACAAAAGAAGCATTTGTTATTGCGATGTGACTAGTTTCAATAGCTATAAGTAGTTCAAAGGAATCGTGATGGAGACGTTCTTATGCATAATAGTAATGATAATGAAAATGACTGTAGTGAGTGATGCTGAATAAATAAATTGGTAAATAATAATAGTAACATCATTTAAAATTCCTTGGTCTTGTTTACTTTTTGCAGATATTTAAAAATTCTTGAATTTTGTGGTGGTGTTTGACATGCAAACGGGTAAATGTAAAGAGATATACCATTTTGACCACAGTATGGACTTCTTCAGCATTTACGATGACACATCTGGGAGTAAAGTCCGACTAAACAAAATGAGAAATTTGGAAATCGGCCTTGATGAAGAGACTTTAGAGAGAAGAATTCACTTTGACAAGGCAGATCGTTTGGAGCTAAACGTTGACAGTGAGGGATACAAGAATGATGTCATTTCATTGGAACCTAATGTTGATATCGAGAGATATGGCAGGAGACACATTGATGAGGCCAGTCATTTGGAACTTAGTGCTGATAATGAGAAGTGTAAGAAGGTAATCTCTAACAGCTGCACTGGCTGTGATATTCACTCTGACAATGATGCTGAAGAGAGAAGGCACAAAGACAGCCTCTGTCATTATGATATTCACCTACATAGTGATACACAAGAGACGAGTCGCCAAGGCAGCCCCAGTCAGTATTATGTTGACTTTGATGAAGTTGCAGCAGTAAGGAGGCTCACTGAAAGTGCAAGTCCTTATAATTTCGAACTTGACAATGAAGCATTTGATCGAAGACCACATAACAGCACTGCTTCTATTGATGTTCATAATGATGCAGTTGAGAGAACACCATTTAACAACTCTACTTATTTTGTTGACATTGACAGTGATACAACTGAGGGACGAGTTAACAATTCTAGTTATTGTACTGAACACGACAATGGTACGTTTGGGAGAAGACCGCTTGACAAGTCTACTAATTGTATCGACGTTAGCAATGATAAATTTGATAGAAGGTCAGTTAATAGCACTACTTACTGTGTTGAACATGATAATGAAACAGCTGAGAAGAGGTCCTCAGACAGCTCCAAGCATCATGATATAAACCTTGAGAATGTTACAGCAACAAGCAGACATACTGACAGCACCACCAGTCCTGATAATTTAAGCCATTATAATAATGCGTTTGAGGGAAGACCATTAGAAAGGGAACAGTCAGACAGCCACATATATTATGAACTTGACCTTGACACTGGTGCAATATTTGAGTGGATGGACTCTGATGGAAGCAGCCATTCTGCTGATGACAGACAAGAACTTAGAGGTCCAAGCTCAAGGCTTGCAGATCATGCGATAAGTCATGATTGTTTAATATGCTTTGAAAAAAGTTCTACAGTCAGCAGGAGAAAGTGTTGCAAGTTTCCTGTGTGCCAATCATGTCTGGAAACCTATTATGCCACGAAGGTAAACATGGTTTATTTTTCTGTTTTGCAGCTGAGAGTCAGATGTTTGTACGCAAATATTACTGGTATAATCTTTTGAAGATGCGGTTTGGGTTTTTATGATATTTTAGTGATGTTTTATTGTCAGTTAAACTAATCAAGGAAAGGGCATATCTTTTGGAGTGGAGATAAATACGTAAGAAGCACCACTGTTTGGTTTGTGAAACAAATATCAACACAAAAACTTCTTGGGTAGCATGGCGTATTTGAAACTGTTGATGTAAATGTTAGATGTTTGCTTCATCTGATAGATCGCGTCCGTATTGTAATTGGATTACAAGTCATTTTCATACAGCTGTAAGCATTCTGTGGGGTGCTGCTTTGAGTCTTACCAAATCAGTAAAACTTTCTATTTTGTTTACATTCTTTTAGGCATGTAAATAAACTTAAGTTCTCTGCCTGTTACCTTTTTGTCAGTTAGTTGGTTTCAAGTTTTGAGGCATACACACATTTGATTTGGCAAACAATGGGTTAAGTTTTGATCTTTTGTTTGTTCAGGTTTCCATGGCAATTGTTCAAGTGCAGTGCATTGGTTTTGGATGCAACAAATATGTATCTCAGGCAGAAATCATGAGCTATCTCACTGCGCACTTGCAAAATCGATTCATGCAGCTTTTGGTCGATGCCAACCGTGATCCACGTCGGAAGACTTGTCCACGTTGCAGTCACATCACTGAAATAGACTCACAAACACTTAGGGAACATGGAAACCGGAAATATGGATTGCGGTGTATGTGTTCGATTTGTAATCTGATTTGGTGTTTCAAGTGCCAGGCACCATGGCATGAACCTCTGTCCTGCCAGGAGTACCAGCATGGAGATCGGCAGTTCAAGGCATGGACCAAGCAGCAACTGGAGGGTCAGGCAAATGCTCAGAAGTGTCCCAAGTGTAAGGTCAGTAATCACTGATTCTATTTTAGGTCCATGCTAAAAAATTCTCTAATTGCATAGTCAGTAAAGAGGAATGTCTCATGCGCAAGGTTGTGAAATCAGCAGTTCCCAGAGACAGAACTTTAAGACTTTGATAGTTCAAGATCTGGTGGTTTATAAATAACCTAACAAAACATACCGTAAATGAGTATTTGTAAAGCGCAACTTCAAGGAAAACTCATAAGTAGTATTCTGACCCAACAAGGAAAACCTCATTCAAACAAAATAGACTACAAGTGTGGAACAGAGAAGGACACAGGCTGACTATGAGGAAGGTTGTCCAAGGCCACAGGACCAACGAAAGCAAAGCTTCTGTGCTGAGTTGTAGAGGACCGAGCCCGGAGAACAAAAAGAAAAGGTTGGCCGAATGAAGGGACTTGCGGCCAGGATCAGACAAGGTAGAGATACACAGTGAGCCAAGATAAGATGGGGCAATTCTCACCAAGCAGCTCCACATGAAAGTTAAAATATTAAATTCGATACTTTGAGGGATAGGCGATATATGGCCAAATTTCTGGGTGTCGCCAATCAGGTGAGCAGAAATCTTTAGAACAAACTGTAATTTCAGGGTAAAAGAGGAACCAAGACCAGATTAGATAGCATTTCCAAAATTGATTCTGGAGGAGCTGAAAGTGTGGATCAGGTGCAGAAGTAGCTTGTGTAGTAAGTGATCGTTGCACAGAACTAATCTGACGGAGGTGATAGTTACAGGTACGACATACATTGTTTACGTAGTTAAGAAGCATTAGTTCTTGTTCAAGAATAATGCCCTAGTCTCGCACAAAGGTAGATAGTGTGATGCCATATAATTATCTGCCTACATGTGCAATACCTTGCACTGGTTGCCTATCCCTCGGCACGTCGAATTTAAGATTTTAACAGCTACATGTATGTAACTCCTTTGCCTATGTAGTGCTTTGTATATGTACTCTTGCATTAAAGTAAAGAAGTAGTTAGTTATTTTTATAAGACTACATAAATTCATACAAAAAAGAGTTCAGCACTGACACCCATCTATGCATATGGCCCAGAGAAAACAAGTGGAATTAATTTTATACTTGAGGTTTATACATTAAGTATGGATCACAATTTGGATAATGCTTGTGTTTATTTGTGTGTACTTTTGTTGTTGACACTGAAAGTATTTGTGCTTACACTATGAGTACTTTAAACAAGTGTGCAGTTGTATCTTACTGCTGGTGTTTGCTTAAACTTCAGCTACAATCCCTAGACAAGCGGCTAAATTATAGTGCTGCTATAGTAGCCCACAAGTTGGTGCCAAACACTAAAAGCTTTGTACATGTAATTAATTACAGGTTTACATCCAGCGAAGTGGAGGTTGTGATCATATGACTTGTTTGCGGTGTTCGACTGACTTCTGCTACCAGTGTGGCGAGAAGTACCGGAAAATGAAGTTCGTTGGAGACCACCGCAGTCGGTACAGCATCCTGGGGTGCAAGTACCGCTATAAACCAGACAGCCCAGTCAAGCGTCGACTCGTCCGAGGATCCATCTTTGGTAAGAAGTCAAAGTAATTTTAAACTGTCAATTCTGGATAGGACTGGGCTGGTTGGACACAATATGTGTTCGAGGGACTACGTTTGGTGGCTTTTCCATTTGTCTGTGTATGGTTTGCTTACACATGAACTCTGTTATTTATGTACTTTGACACCACTTGACCTAGCATAGGCAACGCTTTTGCAAGGAACTTAAAAGGTTCTATATAGATACAATGTACATACATGCATGCACACTTATATTCATGTCATACATACATACACTTGCACTTCTTACTTGCTCACATGAATCTTATCGTATCTGCTTATTTTGTAGAGTATCTTGTATCTTGTCAAAACACCTCATGCACTTTGTAAAATATTTATTCAGTAAATATTGCAGTACTAGTCACAACATTTTAAGAAGTGTATGGAATGCCAGTATGGGTAACATAGGTATATTTAAACCTATGTTACCGTACTGGTATTCTGTCATGCCTTTGAAAGAAAAATATTAAGTGGTAATTGGTCATGTGTCTCGGTGGTTGTTTAATTGAACCTTGGCTTATCCATGTTTTATGTAGGTGGAAAGCTGCTGGTTGCTCCGATCATTGGTAGTTTGGCTTTGGGAGCCGGAGCTGTTGTAGTGGGGCTTGGTCTGGTAGCTTTGCCATTCTATGGAGGCTATAAGCTGCATAAACTGATGAAGCAGAAGAGAAGGGAAAAGGAGGAGAAGGCCATGGAGAGGAGTTGGAGATACTTCTTGGATGCAAAAGTGGAAGAAGGTAGGTTTCGTGTTGATTTCGGTTACATGGTAATGTTGGTGTTATATGGTGCTGTGTCTTTGGTATAAGCCCTGGTACTATGCGTGGCATCTGCAGTTTGTTGCTATGCAAGTAGTGTGTAAAGAAAACAATGAAACTGTCGAATTGTTCTTATTACATTTATTTATTAGCAAATGATCTCTTGATATTGACTGAGTAAAGTACTATATACATAACTGTTAACAAACTAGTTGAATTATAACCCACTTTCCATTCCCAGGTGTTTTGAGAGTTGAGACTATTAAAGTCATACAGACATATGCCATTTTGCAATTTATGTTCTAGCTGCTATGCAAACTGTTAGATTGCTAAAATAATAAAATATTTAAACAGGTCTGTCTGACATTTAAAATCCTTAAAATGAACACTCCTACACTAGTCTCTCCTTACTTAATTTCCCGCACCTAACCTGCGATCTTTGGATTCAAAAGTTTTAGCTGAGCCACGATACAGAACTGACGTAGACTGTCGTGCGTTTCATGTTGCTGCCTCTAGGAATGGAACCGACTACCAGTGGTTCTCCAACACCTAAACTCTCTTCCTTCAAGAAACGTTTCAAAATTCATTCTTTCCCACTGATTTTTAACATTATGATGTCTAACTGTTCTTCCTGTTCTTCAACCATGCATCAGATTCACAATTCTATGTGACTTTGTGTACGTTAAAAAATGTTTGTAATTATTTAAAAATAATAATTACAATAATGAAAGTAATAATGTTTAATAATTTATGCATTTGCATTTCTAATAATTTTTTAGATAGCATTATTACTTTCTAAAATTATAATAATTGTCATGGCATTAATAATTTATTTTGTCATTTTTTGTCCTAGATCCAGAAATGACAGATATGGCACACTATGATCAGTATCTTGGCAGAGCCAGAAGTACATCTTTCTCATTCCCAGACTACCATCATTTTGAGTTTGATGAGTTTGACCAGGTGCTTACGAATTTTTATGGAGATGACACAGACGATTACAACATGGGAATCTTCAGCCTGGCCACCAGTGCGAACGAAGAACCAGAAGAATCAGCTGGATGTAAGAACAACCAAAGTCCTTTGCAGCAATCTAGCCACGAAGTCTCTAGTGAAGCCGATACCTCTGATGTGGAGGCGACGGGCTTAGATGACACAGGTGCCTTAAATTCTGACCGCTTAAACTTACCTGCAGACTCAAAAGTTTTAGACGGTAGTCATGATGAAGCTGAACCTACTGCTAGTGCGAGGACTGGAGTGAGAATTCCCAGGCGTTTTTGCCGGACTTATTTGATTGAATCAAGTGAATTGGGAGTGAACAAGGTTGCTGGATCAAATCAGAATGGTAAGCAGAAGAATTTGAGTAGTTCACAGGATGTTCCTAAAGCTAAAGACCATCAAGTTGTGCAAACCTGTGATGAAGTGACCCATTTGTAGGATTTTCTGTGATTTTTCTGCCGTTTGCTGTGAAGTTCAGTGAGAATGCTGATGTCTGTGTTCAAATTTATTCCGATTCATACCTGCATACTGTTTAGTAATTTGTTGAAGATTGTGCTGCAGATATCCGCTTGCAATTTAAAATTGATGGTGCTATGTGTATTTTGTTCTATTGGAAGGCAGTAATTGTTGCTCAATTTGTTACAACTTGATAATGATGCAGTTAATTTTAACTGTATAAAGTGATTTTTACTACTGTGGCTTTGTTATGATTCTTTATGTTATTTGAGGCTCAAATTAGTTGAACTGGACAGTTTGTGAAATGGTATTATATTGGCTATATATTAAGCAGCAGCCACAAGTGATCTTTAATGTTGTGATTTCATTTAACAGGGTCTTGCATTTTATGAAGGGTCGGTCAAAGGTAGTTGCAAGTTTTTTAGGGGTGGAGCAGGTCATTCCAGTGTATACATTGTATACAAAGTGTATCTTAATTTTGTGCAGTGACTGCTCTATACATGTATTGTGATTTATTGGTGTCGTTTATGGTTATAGAAGAGTTCGACAGCATAGCTGTGTCTTTAATTTTGTAGCGGTCAAGTACATCCCACCATACTAACCTGATCAGAATTGTATGTTTGTTTCTGGTCACCATGGTCCAACAGTTTTTGTCAGACTTTCGATTCATGTTGTATTTTTGAAGCTGCAGTTTGTGCCAAATCCATTTGCATTCCCCATTCTGCAGAACTCCCGGATCAGTTTTGATTTTTCACAATGTTTATAGTAGATGCAGGTCATATGATTTTCTATCATGTGCATTGTAAGTAAGCAGAATTTAACACACATGTGTTTATGTTTTAATGCTGAAGTCAATAATTAGGCAGGTGCATCTGATGTTTTTCAATCAGTATATTATACGAATCAAGCAATAATTGCCGAACCATGGAATTAATAGAAATGCATGCTTGCAGAATGCCTGTGCGTTGATTCCTGTGCTTCATATGCAAGTCGATCCACAGACAACTGGAGCCGCTTTCCGGCTACAAAACACACAGATTAAGCCATGGCTAAATCAAGCAACCACCGACAGTTGACCAATGACCACTTAAAAAGTGTTCCTTTTCATCGACTCTGTGCGTGGGTTTGAATCCTGGTGCTTCAGATGAAATAAAGAATTCGTTGTTGAGATGTAAAACCCACAAAGAAATGTGGGTTGCTGTTTCATGTTTGAACTTATGGCAAAACACCCAAAACCATGGCCCCGAGAACTGCAGTTTATGTTCATGGCGTTGTGCAATAATCGAGCAATTATATTTTACCTTGTTTTGTCTGCAGAAAACCAGCTGTGTGGTTCAAAATTATATTATCACATCTTTGATATAAGTAAAGGTGTAAGTGACATAGTGGAAATGCAGCACTTCATTGTTATATCAGTGAAAAACATTTTACAAATAAATGTTAGAAATTTATGATACCTTGCTTTTTGTTTTTACTTTGTTTGCCGTATTATGTTAATGAACCTGTGTACTGTCTAGACTGATGGTAATTTCTGTTGGTGTAGCAGCCCAGTAAAAAAAGCCTCAGTGGGTATGGCATTTAGATAGATAAAAATATGCATCTACACATTTATTATTTATAAATCCCATATAACATTTTATTACAAATTTTTTTTATGTAGCAGTTGTTTGGCAACTAGACATTCTTTCATTGGCTTCAGTCAGAGGATCTTTGATGCTCTGTTACAAACTTTTGGGAAGGGTTCAATAGGGTGTTTATTGAATCCATAATTAACTTTTGGGGAGTTTTCAGTAGAATGCCTTATTGAAATAAGGCATAACCGAAATCCGGATCAGTAAACTGAGTTTGCCGATTTTTGGACTATCCAGAATTAAATCGGAATGTCTAACTGGCTGATTACTAAGAGTTGTTTTTCAATGGTTTCGCTATGGACTAATAACAATTTATTTATAGGCCACTCGCATATAATTATAATCTTGATTGTTTCTACTTACTAGAGCTGTCAACGGGGCACCCGTTCGAAGGGTCACACCTCGGCCCTTAAACCTACCGCCTGTAGCTGACTCCAAGCCATTAGCCAATGATGACTAATTTGGAATTAGGCCTTAGTGCATATTATTATTATTATTAAAGTAGTTTTATATAGCGCCCCTTCAAGATTGCCTACTCAGGAGCACTCCCAGCCCAACCACGGTCAAATAACGCAGTTTTGAGGACAGTAAGAAACAGGGTGAAATGACCAATCGGTAATTGACGGAGCTTGGTAGGAAGCCCATTCCAGGTCATGGGGGCAGCCACAGAGAAGGCACGGCGCTGCCGTATGGTTGTCCGCACGCGGGGAACAACAAGTTCAGCCTGCGCAGCTGAGCGGAGAGAGGAACGGCGCTGCGAGCATGAGGTGGGACAGCAGAGCTCCCGCAGGTATGGAGGGGCCAAACCTTCAAAGCACCGCCGGACCAAGGCAGAGATTCGGTAAGTGATGCGCTGTGGGTAGGGGAGCCAGTGGAGGACATCCCTCATATACGCAGACACTCTGCCAAACTTGGGGATGCGGCCTACAAGGCGGGCAGCAGTACGCAGGATTCTGTTCAGGGACTCAATCCGGCAGGCCGGGAGTCCATCATATATGGCACTGCAGTAGTCCAATCGAGAAACAACAAAAGCATGGACAAGCGTGGAAGCTGCACCGGGAGACAAAGAACGGGAGATCACCTTGAGTTGCCGGAGCTGGTAATAGCAACTGCGGGAGAGAAGATTTATGTGCCGCGTGAATGCAAGTTCCTGGTCCAGGATGACTCCCAAGTCCCGGACCGAGGTCGAGAAAGCAAGGTGTGGGAATTGCAAGGCAAGAGAAGACAGATCTATTTTACAGAGCTGCTGGGGAGTGCCAAGCCATATAAACTGCGTCTTGGCGGGGTTTAGCCGCAGGCGGTTTGAGGACATCCAGGCCTGCAGGGACTCCATGGCATGGGTCATGGTTTCCACCGCTGCAACAGCGCGGACAGCCGGGCAGTGTATATAGGCTTGCAGGTCGTCAGCATAGGACTGGCTAAGGACCGACCCAGCCGCCAGCAGGGACCCTAGGTCGGCAGTGTAGATTATGTAAAGAAGGGGGCCAAGGACAGAGCCCTGAGGCAGGCCAAATGGAGCAGGGACCCAAGGAGACCTAGTGGATCCGTGGACGACCATGAAGGAGCGGTCGTGCAGAAAGGAGGTAAGCCAATCAAGAACATTGCCAGAGAAGCCAAAAGAAGTGGATAGGCGCTGCAAGAGAATGTCGTGATCAACAGTGTCGAACGCGGCACTCACATCAAACAGCGCAAGGAGAGTGACCTGAGATCTATCAATGGCTCCATATATGTCAGATAGCAGGCGGACCAACAAGGTTTCTGTGGAGTGGCCCTTACGGAAACCGGACTGGAAAGTGGGGAGGAGACCATTTTTGTCAAGGTAGCACATGAGCTGTGCGGCAACAATCTTTTCAATTATTTTAGATAAGAATGAGACATTTGCTATTGGCCTAAAATTAGTTGGCTCAGTAGTGTCGAGTCCTTCCGCTTTAATCACTGGAACCACGATGGACTTCTTTTGGCTAGCAGGAAGAATTCCCTCTTGAAGGGAGCGATTACATAGAACCGTAAGAAACGGTAGGAAGACATCAAGGGTCTCTTGCAGGATGAATGATGGGAGTGGATCCAGTTCACAGGTTTTTGGCGCTGATGTAAGTATGATTTGACGGAGCTCAACACTGGTAATTGGGCCCAGAGACGGAAGATCACAGCTCGTAGGTGGAAAGACCGGTGGTGGGCTGTCAGCCGTAGCCTCGCGGACCGAACTCACTTTACCCATGAAATAGATATATTACTAATCGGATTTGGAATCGGCAAATAATGGCCTATACTATTCAGAGTCAGCAAAAAACAAAATCGGTTATGCCCTATATTGAATCCATTACAGTGTTTATTGGATCCATAATTCACTTGCCTTGGTGTTCATACCTGCTGAGCCTACGATTTGTAACAACCTTTTGCAAGTTGTTTCTGCTCAAGTACCACTTTTGAGCAACAGAATTTGCTTAAGATAAAATGTATATATGTATGCTTGTATATAATTATTTGTTGAGGTTTATGTAGCGCTTGTATGAACCTACCTATGCGGTTTTATACAAATTCTATCTTGTTAAGAGATTTTCCAGGTACACAATTACAAATTTAGTCATGCCTGCCTTTGTGTTTTACGACATATGATTATGGTATCTAGAAGATCTCGACTGCAAATGGAGTGAACGGTATCACATTATACAATACTACAGCATTTAAGCAGAAACTTGTTTTAAAAAACCTGTTTGCTGTGTTTTTTTTAAACTGGTGCTTTTGTTCACTTGAACTAAATCTTGTGTACCGATATTTTATAAACCATCTGATTGCAATTATGTTGATTTCCTTTACAGAATAGTTTGCTGATTCTGCTGCTTAAAATGGATTATATTTGTATTCTTGTAAATAATAATTAATTACCGAAATATGTAGAGGAGCACATTATTTGCATTTCCGCTGAGTGTTTCATAAGTGCTGTGATATAAAATAATTTTAATGTCTTTTACTTGATGAGTAACTTGATGATTAAATCCGTTGAGTAATGAGAAGTTTTAAAGTACAGTATATTCTTGAGTGCTGTTAAAGAATTTGCTTGCAGTGGTCGAATGCGTATACAAGTACATGCATGTCCGTCCTGTTAATCCTGTTGAACTTTGCTTTTACTGCTAGTTGTGAATCCCGGCTTATTATAGAAATTGAATCATTAAATACCAGCACCATAAAAAATAGGAAGGTAAGCAATATGTACATGTTTACTAAGCAATCTTAGCATTGTGTGATGAGTTTGTTCATCGTGTGGCGCCACCTAGGAGTAGAAGTTTCGGGATTACGATTACGAGGTGTGTTTATACCCACCATGTCCTTCTCATGATTTCCTATTATTATTAATTAGTGACTTCTCCTGTGCTAGTGCATAATGCATCAACTGATGATACATCAATACTAAGTCATAATTGATCAGTCAAGTAAGACAGAGGCAGTCCATCCCTCCCTCGGAGTCCCTCCCCCTTGTCTGCACTTGTTTGCATTTGACCTTACCCTCCCTCCCTCCCCCTTTGCGGACGTCCGCACGCCAAAGCCAATTTTTAATGTCATCATTATTTTTACAATTATTCCACAGTTTCTGTGCACGTTTAAGTGACAGTTCGGGTTTCATATCGCAGGATGTGCAGTAATAAAAGCCTCTTTCAAGTTGCAGTAAAGGTTATACCATGCATGAGGGTTTAAGCAATCACCTCACTGACTGTTTGTCTTTTGGGGAAGGTTGATACAAGGTAGTGTTTAAAAAACTACCAAATTTTAAAGTTTAGATGCGGACGTCCGCATTGGTCATAACCCTCCCTCCCTTTGTCCGCATATGTCTGCATTTCGATTACCTCTCCCCCTCATTGCGGACGTCCTTTATGGATGACCCCTGTAAGCAATTTGAAAAAGACTTGTAATTCTGTAGTTGAAATTACATAAGCAATTCAGCAGAACGAATAGGTACAGGAATTATCAGAAGGACATGACCAGTGTCCTACTTGGATGCTGTCTGTATGTGCAAGCCGTGGTAGACCATCTGTAGTCTATCAGAAGACAAAGTTCATGCAGGTTCAATTTTAACAATTGTTTTCGTCCAACGACGTTTAGCCCTAAATCTATGTAACGTCTCGAACATGTCTGCAGGCCCTTGACGATGTGGCCATTTTGCTCCTCCAGAGTTGTCTTAGACAAAAGGGATGTTCCAGTCTTCTATGCTTCTATACTGCAGCTCTTCTTCGGATCCACATTGAGTTGTCTGCTGCGAATAGAACTCCAAGCTTAAGTCATCTTCTTTGATCTGGATTGTGAATTAGAGTAGAATTATTTTTAAATGAACTTGCTTCTTTTATACATAACAAGGAGGTTAACTTTAGGCTGAAGGGACTGATCTTGGTGCTTAAGGGGCTAACCTTGTGTTGAAGAAGTTGACCTTGGTGCTGAAGGGACGACCCTGGTCCTTGGTGGTTAAGGAGCTGATCTTGGGTGGAAGGGGTTGACCTTGGTTTTGACTGCGGTCTGACCATGGGACTGGCTTAATTTGGCACTGAAGGGGATGACCTTGCTGCTGAAGGTATTGGTTGCTAAAAAGAGTGGCTTAGGGTATACTGCCACCATGTAGACTCCAGACTTCTCTGTACTTGATTTTCTGACATTCTCAATCAGTCAGATTGAGAATCTCAGAAAATCAAGTACTCAATGGACAACGACAGTTGTCAGAAGGCGTGTATTTCTGCCGTTTCGTTCTGCAGTCGGTTTTGACCCTCCGATTTGGACTGTTTAGTTTCAGTGTCATATTAACAAAGATAATTAGGGTCACCCTCCTTTATCCAGGCTTGGGACTTGCAGGCTTATGTATAGGTCTGAAAGATCTTTCTTCTTGAGTAGTCAAAGTAGTCGTAGGTTGACCACTGGTCTTCAGTCCCTGCAGGGCTTTTTCATGTTGGCCATCAGCGTTTTCCGTTAGTCCTCATCTTCTGGAACGTGGGCAACATGTTCGAAGAGGTAGTCTCTGTCTTTGGACAGTGGAAGAGACTGGTATCATCACTGATCTCCTGATCACAATATTGCTCCATGGGGCTAAATCGATAGGCAGATAGGGTCCAAATCGGTTCCAGGTCAAGATAATGACATGATCAAATGGGGTCAGGCAGTATGCATTGAGCATTGTATCAATTGCATGTTCTGCATTGTATTACATATATTTGTACTGTCTGGCATTATATTGTATCAAAATATTTCAAAGACTAGATTTAATGTAATGTATGACGTGGCGGTCTATTGCTGCCAAACCTTGATCTGCGACCAAACTGGTTCAAACATGCTGACGGGACTCTGTGTAAAGATCTTGGGCCAGTTACCTAACAACTTCCATAATCTCACTGTAATAATGCAGTTGACATCAGTTTAGTTGTTGCAAACTGAACTGATGGAGAAACTGGAGCATGGCATCAGTCTGATTCAAATCCAGGTCAGAAACCACTCTAGAAGTTACCCTTCTTAGTCTTTCTACTCCTTTCCATCAAAACTCTTCCCTCACACTCTAGAAACAAGCGCTCCTGGATGATGATGGCTGTTTAGTGTATCAACCACGCAACTCATTTATGTATGTATGTGCATATGTATGCATGCTAACATGCAAGTATATACTTATGTATGCATGCATACATGCAAGTATGTATGTATGCATGCATGCATGTATGTATCTAGCTAGTTGTCATCATGACTAGCCCGACACCTACCAGTAAATTTAATACTAGAGGCCCAGCCTATTGTAGTTACTTTACAGAAGTTACAAATCTGGTACCAACAATAGGCAAGCAAGACGCCAAAGGAAGACAATTTGTATGCAAGCTGAAGTCAACTGGAAGGCAATTTGTATACAAGCTAAGTCAACTGGAAGACAAATTGTAGGCAAGCTGAAGTCAAGTGGAAGGCAGTTTGTGTGCAAGCTGAAGTCAACTGGAAGGCAATTTGTATACAAGCTAAGTCAACTGGAAGGCAATTTGTATGCAAGCTGAAGTCAACTGGAAGGCAATTTGTAGGCTGAAGTCAACTGGAAGGCAATTTGTATACAAGCTAAGTCAACTGGAAGGCAATTTGTAGGCACATGTTTTGCAAACAGTAAATCTTACAAAGAATAAAAGACGGAACCAAAAGTTCATTATTAAGATTAATCTAATTTTGCACTAATAATGCTCCTTATTGACCCTAAATAATGGCATTCGACAATTGCTTGCATTTAATCCTAATATTTGAAATTGATGCTGACGAGCAGAGATAGATCCTATTCCAATCACGTTCTGTTTGGTATTGTGCCAGGTCTGTAATCAGTGATAGGGGCCATCCACATATTACGTACGCAATGAGGGGTCGGGGGTCGGATTTAGGCGAATTTGCGTACGGGTGCGAACAGTGGGGGGAAGTGTACGTACGAAAAAGAAATTTCTAATTATGACGTCCACATTAGCCTATTTATAACTCTGTATTGTCCTATCTCTATAGTCGTCGGATGGCATTTTATTACATTATATAAAACCCAAGGACTCTATACAAAGGACTGGAAACTCCTTATGTAAGGCCGTTGGACAAGTTATTGGTCCATGGAGCGTGGCGCCTCCAGCGACAAAGGCGTAGAACTTCGTGTTTAGATAGCAAATGCAATGCGCTTTCTGCGAAGAAAATCGACGAATAATTATTTTTTAATTAATAAACAATTGCTGTGTAGAGGAATTATATTTAATATATGCTGTATTGTCTGTTACAACATATATAACATTTTATTCAATTTTAAAGCTAATTTTGCAGAACTTTTGCAGTACGCAAACATGCCACAATTGGACTCACACTCTCAATATTATTCTTTAGACGTGTGTGTGTCGAATGTTGATTAGGCCTACGGTTACACAATCTGATGGTAAGTGTCCCAACGTGTTAGCCAGGGCTTAGGCCTAGCCTAGTCAGTTATTAACTCTGCTCCCAGTCTGATTCTGATCTAAAGGCTTTGCATATAACCAAACCAGCTGCAGTCCACGTTGGGAGTCAGCAGCGTGTACCACAGTCCTCCACAAGGGGGATTTAGCAAATGTTCTTGCAGTCTCTGGATGACTGCATGGTACAGTTTTACTGACCACTGAAGAATGCACAATCTCTTGACAGTTTTGTCAACATATATTTAGGTAAAATTAACTTCATTATTGCTTGTCTTTATGGCCGTTTCTAAAAAAACCTTAGTATTGGGGTTGAAGTATTTATGACTGCAATCCAGAAACATGGTATAGGCTCCCTACATTTTAATTTTTTAACCATCTCCAAAGCACTTTGTTATTAATTGACTGACTCAGGTGGATGGAGAGCCGAGTTTGCCAATACAGCATAGTATTCTGTGAATGGATACCATCAAAGTACTAACCATGCTCAGCATTGCTCAACTTCTTGCACTTTGCCAGCATCTTAAACAGTGTCTTTACATGATAGTTTCTGAGATTGTGAAGCAATGACTGATCTGTTGATAACTGTTCATTAAGTGTCACTCCATCGACTGAAATGTTGGTCTTTATAGTGATCTGGAAGATTTGCATTACTTTACACCATTATTTTAGAATTCTACTACTTAATATAAAGTTACAAGTTCGACTTTTTTGCAATTCTTGATTAAATTGTTAAATTCTTTGCAACACATAACTACAGGCCTTTTGTGCTTAGCCTAGTTTCTTTATTCAACTAAGAACATTTAATACAATAGGCCTATAGACACAATACTTATTACTATTTCAGATCATTGCAAAACACACAAGTCATTAGGAACAAAAGTTTTTATAATTAAAGCTTTCACTAACTGAGTTATAAATTTGTACAGAATACTGTTCAGAGCCAATGCTTAAGTGTAGGCCTACCTGTGCAGACAGATGTAACAAACATGTAATAAATTTGAATCAAGCACTGTTTTTTAAATGTTTATAAATATTCTACACTAATTATTTAAGACGGTAGGCCTATAACAGTCACCAACGATAACGACAATGATGATGATGATGAAATCCAAAAGCCCATGAAATGGCTGTCCTCAAAATGGTCGGCGCAGTCCACAGCTTACAGATAGATACGCAGCAGTTCGTTTGATTAGATCTTGACGTCGACATAACTGCACCCACCGCCTGCATCTGCCAAACACGTATCGTAAAGTAAACTTTCTTACAGACAAGTAACGCAAAATATTTCATTACCAGAGTAAAAATCAACCCAATATGTTATCCACAAAATGTTTCACTACATTGATTGTACGATTGCTTTGTGGTTTGAAGATGTCAGATGTGCCATAGGCCTTATCATACGACGCAAAAAGTGCATATTTCTAAGGTTCACATTACCTGAAATTTATTAAAACTTTTACTTATAAATTACTTATCATTTACTTTAACTTGTTACTGGGAAAGTTAAGGCAAACACAACGCAGGTTTCTTTTTTGCGAATTAATGTCAGATGCCATTGACTGCAGGTAAACATGGGTCTATAGCTTCGCAATGCCCAACGCATGTTTCCACAATTTAGACTACTTAAATTACAGTAATTAAAAACAATATCTATAGACTTATTATCATTTACCTTTCTTGGTTCTTTGGAAACTGAAAAAAAGATAATCCGGGATTCTTCTTTCTAGAATTCGTGCAATTAATAACTGAACATCACATCGCGTCTGTAAACTTCTTTACCTCTCTCGAGACCCGTACACCCGCGACGACAGATGTCGCCACGATCTCCCCGCTGCCGGAAGTACAACGTTATTTTCATGAGTAACCAATCCTCTAAATATAGAATCCTTGTATAAAACCCATGTGCAGTTATTCTGTGCTGTGAACGAGACACCTATAATTTGTCTATATTGGCCCTCACTCATCCTTCAATTTGGCCTAAAGTGCAGACACTTTCTGCAGCTGGTCTTCGGGGGGGGGGGTGCGTCAAGTGTACATACGCAGGGGGTGTGTGGAAGAAAGTACGCTTGCGAACAGGGGGGAGGGGTCCAATTTTCCCAGATTTTCGCGTACGTAATATATGGATGGCCCATAGTGTGTTTGCACCTGCTGAGACTCTGTGTACAATACAATACAACTGTATTTGATATTGCACTCCTTCCAGGGTTCAGAAGTGCACAAATGACCGACCATATGACAGAACATTGATGGCGCTCAGCAATTGTGAGTGAAGGACTTGCTCAAGGTCTCTACACAGCGACCACCTGAGTGGAGGCTCAAACCCGTCTATCCATTTTACAGGCCAAGTGCTCTCTGTATCCATTCGATTATGGTGTCCAACAACAAATAATAAAGACAGAACTAAGAAAGGTAGAAACACAGAAAGTATGACGGAGTCTTAACAGAATACATCACAATGCGATCACTCATCAATGGAATGCATAAAAGATTACAGAACAATTTTTTTATCCAATTAATTTTTGTAAACATATGTGAGAGTGTGAGAATCAGCAAGCTTTGCTACAGTTTTTCAAATAACAATATTAAGTTTACAACTGAGCATTGGGAGATAAACAGCTTTTTCTAACAATGCAAATATGTACAGCAGTACAAAAGATTCCAGAACATTTGTTTATCCAATTAATTCTTTTAAACATATGTGAGAATGTGAGAATCAACAAGCTTTGCTACAGTTTTTCAAATAACAATATTAAGTTTACAACTGAGCATTGAGAGATAAACAGCTTTTTCTAACAATGCAAATGTGTACAGCAGTCTTTCCTAATCAGTTCATCCTGGTTCACTCTGACTACTCCTCTGATCACAGGAAATGTGATAAAAGGAAACAAATTCATTTTTCATGATGTTATTGTTTATACAGGGTTTATGGGGACTTAATGATGTTGACAATGATGATGAAGGTAGGGCTTAGATAACCAACAGTGTGAAAAGTGCAGCGAAAAGCAATAGAAAATCCCAAAAATTAAGCCCTAACCATACAGATCACCTCAGAGGACAAGCAGATAAGGTGGAAGTAAACAGAAAATAAGAATAATGTCCAAAATGTAGCCCTAACCGTACCACTAAAGATCACCCCAAGGAAACGGAGAGAAGGTGGAAAATAATGGAACAGAAGATAATGCCTAACATTTAGCCCTACACCTAAATCTAAAGATCCCCCGAACCTGATACACCCCTACACAATCTTCCCTGTCTTGAAAGCCAGCAGACAGCTACAGTACTGACATAATAGCAAGAACATGGACAACAACAAACACCAACAAAACAACATCCAAATGAATACAACCAACAAAGACAACGTGAGTGATGATGATGGGGATGCTTGGTAGAACAGACAGAACGTTGACAGACCTCGGGTAGAACACAAGAATAACCATGAAGATACACCGGTCTTATGCCACAGGTCAAAATACCCAAATATCATGCCACAAAGCAGCTTTCATACAGACTTCAGGTCCAGGTTAACCAACGGAGCACGGGCTTCGGGGACCCCGACGACAAAGAGGCCCCCTTATTAGAAGTCGTTTTTTCTGCGTCTCAAAATGCAAATTGAATTCGCTTTTGGTGAAAAAAATGGAATTTCATTTTGGTTAAAATGTGGCAACAAGTCACATTACTTCAGTAATAGATAGCTCTGGTAGGGCCTACTACGATACTGTGCCTGTGACTGTGAGTGGACAGGCTAGTGATGGTAGTGATACGGAAATAGTCAGCAGATTGACCGTTGACGAACTTGATGATGCGCAAATTAATTTGAGCTCTACGGACAGCGTACATGAAAATGAGATGTCTGCAACTACAAGTGCAATTCAGTCTATAAACAACGACGATCATTTTGAAACAAGTCGATTCCTTATAAGGCCATAGAATCAGAAGTGCTGGCAGGCTATGAATCTTAAGAGTTACTCATCAGAACAGGCTGAAGACAAAGCAGTCACAGTTAAGTATATCACTTTATTTAAAATTTACTATTATTGGTATAATACTAATTATATTATGCAAACGAATTGCTTGGCTGTGAAAATACGACAAGGTGCGGTTTCATTCTGTAAAATACAAAGTAGGCCTACAATTTTATGTTGTAATTTTCAGATACTTTTCAAAAGCATTGTAATGTTGTATTTTCAAAATAATTATGTCACCTGTGTCAGTCTGTTACATTTTATTCCTGTAAAATAGGCTACTTTTGCAAATCTAAAATACCTTCCATAACAGTGACAGTATAAAAACATTAAACAGCCATAAATAAATATTAGTGTTTTGCATTTCTTATAACTTTGCAATTTATCTGATTCATCCAATTCTCTCCAAGCAATTTGAGCCTACAGTTTGAACCAGTTAGTTGTGAGTTGTATGTGACTGTGAGCTGAATTTAAGCTGCTAATGCGATCACTGTGATGCAATGACAAAGTCGGCTACAAAGTCGCTGTAGCCTGCTGTCTATATCCATTTGCAAATTTCTTGAAAGTTTGATGACGAACCATTGTTGAATTTGTTGTTGATTGGAGTCTGAGCAGATTTCAATATTACTAAATTAGGGAAGAAGGAAGAGAACAGCTTTCCACTATCAGAGTGCACCAGAGCCCCTTAACACGGGCCTGCATACAGTTCTAACAGTTCAGTTAAACTGACAAGATCTTCATATTGTCAGACACTGTCTTCCAATATGCTGTTAGAGAAATGTCTTTTAACTGTTTCAATTTACTGCTTTATTACTGTTTGATTGTATTGATTGATAGCTCTTGAAAATTCAGAAGTAGAATAAGAATCTCATGAATACCAAAATTCCTTATCTTACAAACTTCTAAAACAAGTTTTCTTACTGATTTAAATAAACAGATCCCATGTACATCTAAAATTTGTTGTGTATGATAATTGGTGCCAAATATTGTTTAAAATGTCTCTTCACACACAGTACATGTATAATAGACACTATTAGCTGTATTATCTAATATTGTTAAACAATGACAACTAATGACAGAGTAAAGTCCAGTTTTGACACATTTAAATGCATCCCTAAGATGTCATAACTTCATTTTACTGCACCGTATATGATTTAAATTCTCGTCAATGACCTTTCATGTCATAAGTAAGAGAACATCATATGACGATGCTAAACTTTGGAATAATAATAATCCAATATCATGTCACGAAAAAGCTGGTTCAGTCAAACTGACAAAACCTACATACTGTCAGACATAATTTTAATAACCTTTTGATAACCTTTCGTATATATTAAGATAGTGTCATAATATTCGTATGACAAATATAAATAATTTGAAGATTAAAAGTGGTAGATTGACAATCTTCAATGAAACAGTGGTAATCTCTTTTACTATCAAATCTGTATCACATGTTAGAGATATGTCTTTTAGCTGTTTTAATTTACTCCTTTATTACACTTTGATATTATTGAGTGATAACTCTTGAAAATTCAGCAGTAGAATAAGAATCTCATGAATACCAAAATTACTTATCTTATAAACTTGTATTAAAAGTTTTTCCACTGATTTAAATAAGTAGATCTCATGTGCATTGAGAATGTTCATTAGGAATTTTTTGTACATGTAAAATTTGTTCTGTATGATAATTGGTGCCATTATATTGGTTAAAATGTCTTATCACACACGGTACATGCATAATAGACACTATTAGCTGTTTTGACACATTTAAATGCATGTCTTTAAGATGACATAACTTCATTTTACCACACTGTTTATTATTTAAATTGTCGTTAACGGCCTTTGATGTCATACGATGACTGTAATCTTTCGAATAATAATAATCCAATATCATGTCAAGAAACAGCTTTCATACAGTCAACTAACAGTAACATAATGTAATGACATGAGGAACAGTAAGTTGACTTGGCGATACCTTTGGCTGTCCATGATCTGCCGGCATTTTCTTTTGATTATTGAGAACTCCAGCAAGTCCCTCTCACCTCCTCCTTTCGCCTATGCCCCAACAATTTCCTTTGATGTTGAGAACTCCATCTAGTCCCTCTCCCCTCCTCCTTTCGCCAATGCCCGACAATTTCCTTTGATGTTGAGAACACCACCACGTCCCTCTCCCCTCCTCCTTTCGCCTATGACAATTTCCTTTGATTGTTAATAACTCCATCAAGTACCTCTCCCCTCCTCCTTTCGCCTATGCACCGACAATTTCCTTTGATCATAGAGAGCTCCAGCAGTTTTACTCTCCCCTCCTCCTTTCACCTATATGCGGACAATTCTCTGATTATTGAGAACGCCAGCTAGTTCCTCTCTCCCACCCTTTTCGACCATTGCAGATGTTTTACTTGTTAATTAAAATGTTCTGAAGTTGATTCGTAGAGGGTAGAGTGGAGTTATTTTTTCGCGACATTGTGTTCGGATTAGAGATTTGACATTACTTTTAGTTTTAATACCTGGACCCGATACCCAGACCCGGCAGGTTTTTACTCAAACTACCCGGATTGAAAAACGGCACCCGGCTCTGCCCTAATTTAAATGTATGTCTTTAAGATGTCATAACTTCATTTTACTGTACTGTATATGATTTAAATTGTCGTCAACGGCCTTTGATATCATACGACGACATTAAACTTTGGAATAATAATAATACAATATCATGTCACGAAACAGCTGGTTCAGTTAAATCGACAAGACCTTCAAATTATCAGACATAATTCTGATAACCTATTGATAACCTTTCGTATATATTAAGATAATATTGTTTGATTATATCCAGAAGTTCCTTATGTAAACATTTGTCAATAAATGATAACCTAGTGTCATAATATTACGTATGACAAATATAAATAATTGGAAGATTAAAAGTGGTAGATTGACAATCTTCAATGAAATAGTGGTTCTCTTTTACTATTAAATCTGTATCACATGTTAGAGATATGTCTTTTAGCTGTTTTAATTTACTCCTTTATCACTCTTTGATATTATTGAGTGATAACTCTTGAAAATTCACCAGTAGAATAAGAATCTTATGAATACCAAAATTACTTATCTTATAAACTTACATTCACACTTTTTTTTTATTGATATAAATAAGTAGATCTTATATGCATTCAGAATGTTCATCAGGAAGCTTTTGTACATCCAAAATTTGTTGGGTATGTTAAATGAAGCCAAATATTGTTTAAAATGTGTTATCACACACAGTACATCTATAATAGACACTATTAACTGTTTTGACACATTTAAATGCTTGTCTTTAAGATGACATAACTCATTTTACCGCACTGTTTATGATTTAAATTGTTCCTCTCCCCTCCTCCTTTCGCCTATGCCCCGACAATTTCCTTTGATCTTGAGAACTCCATCAAGTCCCTCTCCCCTCCTCCTTTCGCCTGTGACAAATGCCTTTGATTGTTAATAACTCCATCAAGTACCTCTCCCCTCCTCCTTTCGCCTATGCACCAACAATTTTCTTTGATTATAGAGAGCTCCAGCAAGCTCCTCTCCCCTCCTCCTTTTGCCTATACCCCGACAATTTCCTTTGATGTTGAGAACTCCATCACGTTCCTCACCCTCCTCCTTTCGCCTATGACAATTTCCTTTGATTGTTAATAACTCCATCAAGTACCTCTCCCCTCCTCCTTTCGCCTATGCACTGACAATTTCCTTTGATGTTGAGAACTCCATCACGTTCCTCTCCCACCTCCTTTCGCCCACGACAATTTCCTTTGATTGTTAAAAACTCCATCAAGTACCTCTCCGCTCCTCCTTTCGCCTATGCACCGACAATTTCCTTTGATTATAAAGAGCTCCAGCAAGTTCCTCTCCCCTCCTCCTTTCACCTATACGCGGACAATTCTCTGATTATTGAGAACGCCAGCTAGTTCCTCTCTCCCACCTTTTTCGACTATTGCAGATGTTTTACTTGTTAATTAAAATGTTCTGAAGTTGATTCGCAGAGGGTAGAGTGGAGTTATTTTTTTACGACATTGTGTTCAGATTAGAGATTTGACATTACTTTTAGTTTTAATACCTGGACCCGGTACCTGGACCCAGCAGGTTTTTACTCAAACTATCCGGACCCGGTACCCGTTTGAAAAACGGCACCCAGCTCTGACCTAATTTAAATGCATGTCTTTAAGATGTCATAACTTCATTTTACTGTACTGTATATGATTTAAATTGTCGTCAACAGCCTTTGATGTCATACGACGACGTTAAACTTTGGAATAATAATAATGCAATATCATGTCACGAAACAGTTAAATCGACAGGACCTTCAAATTATTATCAGACATAATTTTGATAACCTTTTGATAACCTTTCGTATATATTAAGATAATATTGTTTGATTATATCCAGTAGTTCCGTATGTAAACACTTGTCAATAAATGATAACCTAGTGTCATAATATTACGTATGACAAATATAAATAATTTGAAGATTAAAAGTGGTAGATTGACAATCTTCAATGAAATAGTGGTTCTCTTTTACTATCAAATCTGTATCACGTGTTAGAGATATGTCTTTTAGCTGTTTTAATTTACTCCTTTATTACTCTTTGATATTATTGAGTGATAACTCTTGAAAATTCAGCAATAGAATAAGAATCTCATTAATACAAAAATTAATTATCTTATAAACTTATATTAACAGTTTTTTTTATAGACACTATTAACTGTTTTGACACATTTAAATGCATGTCCTTAAGATGACATAACTTCATTTTATCACACTGTTTATAACTTAAATTGTCGTCAACGGCCTTTGATGTCATACGATGACTTTAATCTTTGCAATAATAATAATCCAATATCATGTCAAGAAACTGCTTTCATACAGTCCCATTGGTTCAACTAAATTGACAAAACCTACATATTATCAAACACTCTATGAACATCATATTACGAAACAGCTTTCATACAGTCTGGATGAAACACTTACATGACAAGCCCCATATTATGACAAACACTGTCTTTTAATATCAGGTCACGAAACACCTATGATACAGTCTCATTGCCTCAACTAAATTGACAAAACCTACATATTATCAAACACTCTATGAACATCATATCACTTAACAGCTTTCATACAGTCTGGATGAAACACTTACATGACAAGCCCTATATTATGTCAAACACTGTCCTCCAATATCATATCACGAAACAGCTTTCATACAGTCTGGCTTAAATACTTACATAATGTAAATATGATATAGCCCTTTTTCTAACTGTTTGCATATGTATTGGAATAATATTGCTTGATTATATTCAGTAATTACTTATGTAAAAAGTTTCCAGTAAATGAGAACCTAGTGTCATAATCATATGTATGACAAATATAATTTGAAGATTAAAAGTGGTAAATTGAGAATCTTGAAATAAAGTAAATACTGTATCAAATCAATATCATTTGTTAGAGAAATGACTTTTAGCTGTTTCAATTTACTTTTTCATTTCTGTTTGATTGTATTGATTGATAGCTCTTGAAAATTCAGAAGTACAATAAGAATCTCATGAATACCAAAATTCCTTATCTTACAAGCTCATAATACAATTTTTTTTACTAATTTAAATAAATAGATCCGATGTGAATTGAAAATGTTCATCAGGAATCTGTTGTACATATAAAATATCTTATGTATGATAATCATTATGCTGTCAAATATTGTTTAAAATGTCTTATCACACACACAGTATATGTATAATAGACACTATTACCTGTATCATCTAATAGTGTTAAACAATTATCACTGAAGACATCGTACAGTTTAGTTTTGACACATTTAAATGCATGTCTTTCAGATGTCATAACTTCATTTTACTGCACTGTTTATGATTTAAATTGTCCCTCTCTCCTCCTCCTTTCGCCTATGCCCCGACAATTTCCATTGATGTTGAGAACTCCATCAAGTCCCTCTCCCCTCCTCCTTTCGCCTATGACAATTTCCTTTGATTGTTAATAACTCCATCAAGTACTTCTTCCCTCCTCCTTTCGCCTATGCACCGACAATTTCCCTTGATTATAGAGAGCTCCAGCAAGTTCCTCTCCCCTCCTCCTTTCACCTATACACGGACAATTCTCTGATTATTGAGAACGCCAGCTAGTTCCTCTCTCCCACCCTTTTCGACCATTGCAGATGTTTCACTTGTTAATTAAAATGTTCTGAAGTTGATTCGTAGAGGGTAGAGTGGAGTTATGTTTTCGCGACATTGTGTTCGGATTAGAGATCACTTTTAGTTTTAATACCTGGACACGGTACCCCGACCCGGCAGGTTTTTACTCAAACTACCCGGACCCGGTACCCGGTTGAAAAACGGCACCCGGCTCTGCCCTAATTTAAATGCATGTCTTTAAGATGTCATAACTTCATTTTACTGTACTGTATATGATCTAAATTGTCGTCAACGGCCTTTGATGTCATACGATGACTTTAATCTTTGGAATAATAATAATCCAATATCATATTCAAGAAATAGCTTTCATACAGTCTGGATGAAACACTTACATGACAAGCCCTATATTATGTCAAACACTGTCCTCCAATATCATATCACGAGACAGCTTTCATAGAGTCTGGCTGAAATACTTACATAATGTAATCATGATAAAGCCCTTTTTCTAACTGTTTGAATATGTATTAAAATAATATTGCTCAATTATATTCAGTAACTACTTAGCTGTTTCAATTTACTCCTGTATAACTCTTTGATATTATTGAGTGATAACTCTTGAAAATTCAGAAGTAGAATAAGAATCTCATGATACCAAAATTACTTATCTTATAAACTTGCATTAACAGCTTTTTACTGCTTTAAATAAGTAGATCTCGTGGGCATTGAGAATGTTCATCGGGAATCGTTTGTACATCTAAAATTTGTTGTGTATGATAATTACTGCCAAATATTGTTTAAAATGTCTTATCACAAACAGTACATGTATAATATACACATTAGCTGTTTTGACACATTCAAATGCATTTCTTACAGATGTCATAACTTCATTTTACTGCACTGTTTATAATTTAAATTGTCGTCAATGGCCTTTGATGTCATACGACGACTTTAATCTTTGGAATAATAATAATCCAACATCATGTCAAGAAACAGCTTTCATACAGTCAAATTGACAAAACCTACATATTATCAAACACTCTATGAACATCATATTGCGAAACAGCTTTCATACAGTCTGGATGAAACACTTACATGACAAGCCCTATATTATGTCAGACACTGTCTTCCAATATCATATCACGAAACAGCTTTCATACAGTCTGGCTTAAATACTTACATAATGTAAATATGATATAGCCCTTTTTCTAACTGTTTGCATATGTATTGGAATAATATTGCTTGATTATATTCAGTAATTACTTATGTAAAAATTTTCCAGTAAATGAGAACTTAGTGTCATAATTATATGTATGACAAATATAATTTGAAGATTAAAAGTGGTAAATTGAGAATCTTGAAATAAAGTAAATCCTGTATCAAATCAGTATCATTTGTTAGAGAAATGACTTTTAGCTGTTTCAATTTACTTCTTCATTTCTGTTTGATTGTATTGATTGATAGTTCTTGAAAATTCAGAAGTAGAATAAGAATCTAATGAGTACCAAAATTACTTATCTTATAAACTTGCATTAACAGCTTCTTACTGCTTTAAATAAGTAGATCTCATGGGCATTGAGAATGTTCATCAGGAATCTTATGTACATCTAAAATTTGTTGTTTTTATGATAATTACTGCTAAATATTGTTTAAAATGTCTTATCACAAACAGTACATGTATAATATACACATTAGCTGTTTTGATACATTTAAATGCATTTCTTAAAGATGTCATAACTTCATTTTACTGCACTGTTTATGATTTAAATTGACGTCAACGGCCTTTGATGTCATACGACGACTTTAATCTTTGGAATAATAATAATCCAATATCATGTCAAGAAACAGCTTTCATAGTCAAATTGACAAAACCTACATATTATCAAACACTCTATGAACATCATATTGCGAAACAGCTTTCATACAGTCTGGATGAAACACTTACATGACAAGCCCTATATTATGTCAGACACTGTCTTCCAATATCATATCACGAAACAGCTTTCATACAGTCTGGCTTAAATACTTACATAATGTAAATATGATATAGCCCTTTTTCTAACTGTTTGCATATGTATTGGAATAATATTGCTTGATTATATTCAGTAATTACTTATGTAAAAAGTTTCCAGTAAATGAGAACCTAGTGTCATAATCATATGTATGACAAATATAATTTGAAGATTAAAAGTGGTAAATTGAGAATCTTGAAATAAAGTAAATACTGTATCAAATCAATATCATTTGTTAGAGAAATGACTTTTAGCTGTTTCAATTTACTTCTTCATTTCTGTTTGATTGTATTGATTGATAGCTCTTGAAAATTCAGAAGTAGAATAAGAATCTCATGAATACCAAAATTCCTTATCTTACAAGCTCGTAATACAATTTTTTTTACTAATTTAAATAAATAGATCCGATGTGAATTGAAAATGTTCATCAGGAATCTGTTGTACATATAAAATATCTTATGTATGATAATCATTATGCTGTCAAATATTGTTTAAAATGTCTTATCACACACACAGTATATGTATAATAGACACTATTACCTGTATCATCTAATAGTGTTAAACAATTATCACTGAAGACATCGTACAGTTTAGTTTTGACACATTTAAATGCATGTCTTTCAGATGTCATAACTTCATTTTACTGCACTGTTTATGATTTAAATTGTCCCTCTCTCCTCCTCCTTTCGCCTATGCCCCGACAATTTCCATTGATGTTGAGAACTCCATCAAGTCCCTCTCCCCTCCTCCTTTCGCCTATGACAATTTCCTTTGATTGTTAATAACTCCATCAAGTACTTCTTCCCTCCTCCTTTCGCCTATGCACCGACAATTTCCCTTGATTATAGAGAGCTCCAGCAAGTTCCTCTCCCCTCCTCCTTTCACCTATACACGGACAATTCTCTGATTATTGAGAACGCCAGCTAGTTCCTCTCTCCCACCCTTTTCGACCATTGCAGATGTTTCACTTGTTAATTAAAATGTTCTGAAGTTGATTCGTAGAGGGTAGAGTGGAGTTATGTTTTCGCGACATTGTGTTCGGATTAGAGATCACTTTTAGTTTTAATACCTGGACACGGTACCCCGACCCGGCAGGTTTTTACTCAAACTACCCGGACCCGGTACCCGGTTGAAAAACGGCACCCGGCTCTGCCCTAATTTAAATGCATGTCTTTAAGATGTCATAACTTCATTTTACTGTACTGTATATGATCTAAATTGTCGTCAACGGCCTTTGATGTCATACGATGACTTTAATCTTTGGAATAATAATAATCCAATATCATATTCAAGAAATAGCTTTCATACAGTCTGGATGAAACACTTACATGACAAGCCCTATATTATGTCAAACACTGTCCTCCAATATCATATCACGAGACAGCTTTCATAGAGTCTGGCTGAAATACTTACATAATGTAATCATGATAAAGCCCTTTTTCTAACTGTTTGAATATGTATTAAAATAATATTGCTCAATTATATTCAGTAACTACTTAGCTGTTTCAATTTACTCCTGTATAACTCTTTGATATTATTGAGTGATAACTCTTGAAAATTCAGAAGTAGAATAAGAATCTCATGATACCAAAATTACTTATCTTATAAACTTGCATTAACAGCTTTTTATTGCTTTAAATAAGTAGATCTCGTGGGCATTGAGAATGTTCATCGGGAATCGTTTGTACATCTAAAATTTTTTGTGTATGATAATTACTGCCAAATATTGTTTAAAATGTCTTATCACAAACAGTACATGTATAATATACACATTAGCTGTTTTGACACATTCAAATGCATTTCTTACAGATGTCATAACTTCATTTTACTGCACTGTTTATAATTTAAATTGTCGTCAATGGCCTTTGATGTCATACGACGACTTTAATCTTTGGAATAATAATAATCCAACATCACGTCAAGAAACAGCTTTCATACAGTCAAATTGACAAAACCTACATATTATCAAACACTCTATGAACATCATATTGCGAAACAGCTTTCATACAGTCTGGATGAAACACTTACATGACAAGCCCTATATTATGTCAGACACTGTCTTCCAATATCATATCACGAAACACCTTTTATACAGTCTGGCTTAAATACTTACATAATGTAAATATGATATAGCCCTTTTTCTAACTGTTTGCATATGTATTGGAATAATATTGCTTGATTATATTCAGTAATTACTTATGTAAAAATTTTCCAGTAAATGAGAACCTAGTGTCATAATCATATGTATGACAAATATAATTTGAAGATTAAAAGTGGTAAATTGAGAATCTTGAAATAAAGTAAATACTGTATCATTTTTTTTATTTTTTATTTTTTTTTTATTCCGGATATTTCTATAGCGCCTCTCGAAGTCAACTACTACTCAGAGGCGCTCCCGACTACAGCATTTGATACTGTGCCGGAATTTTCACGCCGAAGCGCCACGAGCAATTGCGAGTGAAGGACTTGCCCAAGGTCCGTACGCAGCGGCTAGAGTGGGATTCGAACCTGCAACCCTCCGGTCACAAGGCGCCGAACTTACCACTGAGCCACCACGCCCCACAATATCATTTGTTAGAGAAATGACTTTTAGCTGTTTCAATTTACTTTTTCATTTCTGTTTGATTGTATTGATTGATAGCTCTTGAAAATTAAGAAGTAGAATAAGAATCTCACGAGTACCAAAATTACTTATCTTATAAACTTGCATTAACAGCTTCTTACTGCTATAAATAAGTAGCTCTCATGGGCATTGAGAATGTTCATCAGGAATCTTTTGTACATCTAAAATTTGTTGTGTATGATAATTACTGCCAAATATTGTTTAAAATGTCTTATCACAAACAGTACATTTATAATATACACATTAGCTGTTTTGACACATTTAAATGCATTTCTTAAAGATGTCATAACTTCATTTTACTGCACTGTTTATGATTTAAATTGACGTCAACGGCCTTTGATGTCATACGACGACTTTAATCTTTGGAATAATAATAATCCAATATCATGTCAAGAAACAGCTTTCATAGTCAAATTGACAAAACCTACATATTATCAAACACTCTATGAACATCATATTGCGAAACAGCTTTCATACAGTCTGGATGAAACACTTACATGACAAGCCCTATATTATGTCAGACACTGTCTTCCAATATCATATCACGAAACAGCTTTCATACAGTCTGGCTTAAATACTTACATAATGTAAATATGATATAGCCCTTTTTCTAACTGTTTGCATATGTATTGGAATAATATTGCTTGATTATATTCAGTAATTACTTATGTAAAAAGTTTCCAGTAAATGAGAACCTAGTGTCATAATCATATGTATGACAAATATAATTTGAAGATTAAAAGTGGTAAATTGAGAATCTTGAAATAAAGTAAATCCTGTATCAAATCAGTATCATTTGTTAGAGAAATGACTTTTAGCTGTTTCAATTTACTTCTTCATTTCTGTTTGATTGTATTGATTGATAGCTCTTGAAAATTCAGAAGTAGAATAAGAATCTCATGAATACCAAAATTCCTTATCTTACAAGCTCGTAATACAATTTTTTTTACTAATTTAAATAAATAGATCCGATGTGCATTGAAAATGTTCATCAGGAATCTTTTGTACATATAAAATATCTTATGTATGATAATCATTATGCTGTCAAATATTGTTTAAAATGTCTTATCACACACACAGTATATGTATAATAGACACTATTACCTGTATCATCTAATAGTGTTAAACAATTATCACTGAAGACATCGTACAGTTTAGTTTTGACACATTTAAATGCATGTCTTTCAGATGTCATAACTTCATTTTACTGCACTGTTTATGATTTAAATTGTCCCTCTCTCCTCCTCCTTTCGCCTATGCCCCGACAATTTCCATTGATGTTGAGAACTCCATCAAGTCCCTCTCCCCTCCTCCTTTCGCCTATGACAATTTCCTTTGATTGTTAATAACTCCATCAAGTACTTCTTCCCTCCTCCTTTCGCCTATGCACCGACAATTTCCCTTGATTATAGAGAGCTCCAGCAAGTTCCTCTCCCCTCCTCCTTTCACCTATACACGGACAATTCTCTGATAATTGAGAACGCCAGCTAGTTCCTCTCTCCCACCCTTTTCGACCATTGCAGATGTTTTACTTGTTAATTAAAATGTTCTGAAGTTGATTCGTAGAGGGTAGAGTGGAGTTATGTTTTCGCGACATTGTGTTCGGATTAGAGATTACTTTTAGTTTTAATACCTGGACACGGTACCCGGACCCGGCAGGTTTTTACTCAAACTACCCGGACCCGGTACCCGGTTGAAAAACGGCAACCGGCTCTGCCCTAATTTAAATGCATGTCTTTAAGATGTCATAACTTCATTTTACTGTACTGTATATGATTTAAATTGTCGTCAACGGCCTTTGATGTCATGCGATGACTTTAATCTTTGGAATAATAATAATCCAATATCATGTCAAGAAATAGCTTTCATACAGTCCCATTGGTTCAACTAAATTGACAAAACCTACATATTATCAAACACTCTATGAACATCATATTAAGAAACAGCTTTCATAGTCTGGATGAAACACTTACATGACAAGCCCTATATTATGCCAGACACTGTCTTTTAATATCATGTCATGAAACACCTATGATACAGTCCCATTGGTTCAACTAAATTGACAAAACCTACATATTATCAAACACTCTATGAACATCATATCACGAAACAGCTTTCATACAGTCTGGATGAAACACTTACATGACAAGCCCTATATTATGTCAAACACTGTCCTCCAATATCATATCACGAGGCAGCTTTCATACAGTCTGGCTGAAATACTTACATAATGTAATTATGATAAAGCCCTTTTTCTAACTGTTTGAATATGTATTAAAATAATATTGCTCAATTATATTCAGTAACTACTTAGCTGTTTCAATTTACTCCTGTATAACTCTTTGATATTATCGAGTGATAACTCTTGAAAATTAAGAAGTAGAATAAGAATCTCACGAGTACCAAAATTACTTATCTTATAAACTTGCATTAACAGCTTCTTACTGCTATAAATAAGTAGCTCTCATGGGCATTGAGAATGTTCATCAGGAATCTTTTGTACATCTAAAATTTGTTGTGTATGATAATTACTGCCAAATATTGTTTAAAATGTCTTATCACAAACAGTACATTTATAATATACACATTAGCTGTTTTGACACATTTAAATGCATTTCTTAAAGATGTCATAACTTCATTTTACTGCACTGTTTATGATTTAAATTGACGTCAACGGCCTTTGATGTCATACGACGACTTTAATCTTTGGAATAATAATAATCCAATATCATGTCAAGAAACAGCTTTCATAGTCAAATTGACAAAACCTACATATTATCAAACACTCTATGAACATCATATTGCGAAACAGCTTTCATACAGTCTGGATGAAACACTTACATGACAAGCCCTATATTATGTCAGACACTGTCTTCCAATATCATATCACGAAACAGCTTTCATACAGTCTGGCTTAAATACTTACATAATGTAAATATGATATAGCCCTTTTTCTAACTGTTTGCATATGTATTGGAATAATATTGCTTGATTATATTCAGTAATTACTTATGTAAAAAGTTTCCAGTAAATGAGAACCTAGTGTCATAATCATATGTATGACAAATATAATTTGAAGATTAAAAGTGGTAAATTGAGAATCTTGAAATAAAGTAAATCCTGTATCAAATCAGTATCATTTGTTAGAGAAATGACTTTTAGCTGTTTCAATTTACTTCTTCATTTCTGTTTGATTGTATTGATTGATAGCTCTTGAAAATTCAGAAGTAGAATAAGAATCTCATGAATACCAAAATTCCTTATCTTACAAGCTCGTAATACAATTTTTTTACTAATTTAAATAAATAGATCCGATGTGCATTGAAAATGTTCATCAGGAATCTTTTGTACATATAAAATATCTTATGTATGATAATCATTATGCTGTCAAATATTGTTTAAAATGTCTTATCACACACACAGTATATGTATAATAGACACTATTACCTGTATCATCTAATAGTGTTAAACAATTATCACTGAAGACATCGTACAGTTTAGTTTTGACACATTTAAATGCATGTCTTTCAGATGTCATAACTTCATTTTACTGCACTGTTTATGATTTAAATTGTCCCTCTCTCCTCCTCCTTTCGCCTATGCCCCGACAATTTCCATTGATGTTGAGAACTCCATCAAGTCCCTCTCCCCTCCTCCTTTCGCCTATGACAATTTCCTTTGATTGTTAATAACTCCATCAAGTACTTCTTCCCTCCTCCTTTCGCCTATGCACCGACAATTTCCCTTGATTATAGAGAGCTCCAGCAAGTTCCTCTCCCCTCCTCCTTTCACCTATACACGGACAATTCTCTGATAATTGAGAACGCCAGCTAGTTCCTCTCTCCCACCCTTTTCGACCATTGCAGATGTTTTACTTGTTAATTAAAATGTTCTGAAGTTGATTCGTAGAGGGTAGAGTGGAGTTATGTTTTCGCGACATTGTGTTCGGATTAGAGATTACTTTTAGTTTTAATACCTGGACACGGTACCCGGACCCGGCAGGTTTTTACTCAAACTACCCGGACCCGGTACCCGGTTGAAAAACGGCAACCGGCTCTGCCCTAATTTAAATGCATGTCTTTAAGATGTCATAACTTCATTTTACTGTACTGTATATGATTTAAATTGTCGTCAACGGCCTTTGATGTCATGCGATGACTTTAATCTTTGGAATAATAATAATCCAATATCATGTCAAGAAATAGCTTTCATACAGTCCCATTGGTTCAACTAAATTGACAAAACCTACATATTATCAAACACTCTATGAACATCATATTAAGAAACAGCTTTCATAGTCTGGATGAAACACTTACATGACAAGCCCTATATTATGCCAGACACTGTCTTTTAATATCATGTCACGAAACACCTATGATACAGTCCCATTGGTTCAACTAAATTGACAAAACCTACATATTATCAAACACTCTATGAACATCATATCACGAAACAGCTTTCATACAGTCTGGATGAAACACTTACATGACAAGCCCTATATTATGTCAAACACTGTCCTCCAATATCATATCACGAGGCAGCTTTCATACAGTCTGGCTGAAATACTTACATAATGTAATTATGATAAAGCCCTTTTTCTAACTGTTTGAATATGTATTAAAATAATATTGCTCAATTATATTCAGTAACTACTTAGCTGTTTCAATTTACTCCTGTATAACTCTTTGATATTATCGAGTGATAACTCTTGAAAATTAAGAAGTAGAATAAGAATCTCACGAGTACCAAAATTACTTATCTTATAAACTTGCATTAACAGCTTCTTACTGCTATAAATAAGTAGCTCTCATGGGCATTGAGAATGTTCATCAGGAATCTTTTGTACATCTAAAATTTGTTGTGTATGATAATTACTGCCAAATATTGTTTAAAATGTCTTATCACAAACAGTACATTTATAATATACACATTAGCTGTTTTGACACATTTAAATGCATTTCTTAAAGATGTCATAACTTCATTTTACTGCACTGTTTATGATTTAAATTGACGTCAACGGCCTTTGATGTCATTCGACGACTTTAATCTTTGGAATAATAATAATCCAATATCATGTCAAGAAACAGCTTTCATAGTCAAATTGACAAAACCTACATATTATCAAACACTCTATGAACATCATATTGCGAAACAGCTTTCATACAGTCTGGATGAAACACTTACATGACAAGCCCTATATTATGTCAGACACTGTCTTCCAATATCATATCACGAAACAGCTTTCATACAGTCTGGCTTAAATACTTACATAATGTAAATATGATATAGCCCTTTTTCTAACTGTTTGCATATGTATTGGAATAATATTGCTTGATTATATTCAGTAATTACTTATGTAAAAAGTTTCCAGTAAATGAGAACCTAGTGTCATAATCATATGTATGACAAATATAATTTGAAGATTAAAAGTGGTAAATTGAGAATCTTGAAATAAAGTAAATCCTGTATCAAATCAGTATCATTTGTTAGAGAAATGACTTTTAGCTGTTTCAATTTACTTCTTCATTTCTGTTTGATTGTATTGATTGATAGCTCTTGAAAATTCAGAAGTAGAATAAGAATCTCATGAATACCAAAATTCCTTATCTTACAAGCTCGTAATACAATTTTTTTTACTAATTTAAATAAATAGATCCGATGTGCATTGAAAATGTTCATCAGGAATCTTTTGTACATATAAAATATCTTATGTATGATAATCATTATGCTGTCAAATATTGTTTAAAATGTCTTATCACACACACAGTATATGTATAATAGACACTATTACCTGTATCATCTAATAGTGTTAAACAATTATCACTGAAGACATCGTACAGTTTAGTTTTGACACATTTAAATGCATGTCTTTCAGATGTCATAACTTCATTTTACTGCACTGTTTATGATTTAAATTGTCCCTCTCTCCTCCTCCTTTCGCCTATGCCCCGACAATTTCCATTGATGTTGAGAACTCCATCAAGTCCCTCTCCCCTCCTCCTTTCGCCTATGACAATTTCCTTTGATTGTTAATAACTCCATCAAGTACTTCTTCCCTCCTCCTTTCGCCTATGCACCGACAATTTCCCTTGATTATAGAGAGCTCCAGCAAGTTCCTCTCCCCTCCTCCTTTCACCTATACACGGACAATTCTCTGATAATTGAGAACGCCAGCTAGTTCCTCTCTCCCACCCTTTTCGACCATTGCAGATGTTTTACTTGTTAATTAAAATGTTCTGAAGTTGATTCGTAGAGGGTAGAGTGGAGTTATGTTTTCGCGACATTGTGTTCGGATTAGAGATTACTTTTAGTTTTAATACCTGGACACGGTACCCGGACCCGGCAGGTTTTTACTCAAACTACCCGGACCCGGTACCCGGTTGAAAAACGGCAACCGGCTCTGCCCTAATTTAAATGCATGTCTTTAAGATGTCATAACTTCATTTTACTGTACTGTATATGATTTAAATTGTCGTCAACGGCCTTTGATGTCATGCGATGACTTTAATCTTTGGAATAATAATAATCCAATATCATGTCAAGAAATAGCTTTCATACAGTCCCATTGGTTCAACTAAATTGACAAAACCTACATATTATCAAACACTCTATGAACATCATATTAAGAAACAGCTTTCATAGTCTGGATGAAACACTTACATGACAAGCCCTATATTATGCCAGACACTGTCTTTTAATATCATGTCACGAAACACCTATGATACAGTCCCATTGGTTCAACTAAATTGACAAAACCTACATATTATCAAACACTCTATGAACATCATATCACGAAACAGCTTTCATACAGTCTGGATGAAACACTTACATGACAAGCCCTATATTATGTCAAACACTGTCCTCCAATATCATATCACGAGGCAGCTTTCATACAGTCTGGCTGAAATACTTACATAATGTAATTATGATAAAGCCCTTTTTCTAACTGTTTGAATATGTATTAAAATAATATTGCTCAATTATATTCAGTAACTACTTAGCTGTTTCAATTTACTCCTGTATAACTCTTTGATATTATCGAGTGATAACTCTTGAAAATTAAGAAGTAGAATAAGAATCTCACGAGTACCAAAATTACTTATCTTATAAACTTGCATTAACAGCTTCTTACTGCTATAAATAAGTAGCTCTCATGGGCATTGAGAATGTTCATCAGGAATCTTTTGTACATCTAAAATTTGTTGTGTATGATAATTACTGCCAAATATTGTTTAAAATGTCTTATCACAAACAGTACATTTATAATATACACATTAGCTGTTTTGACACATTTAAATGCATTTCTTAAAGATGTCATAACTTCATTTTACTGCACTGTTTATGATTTAAATTGACGTCAACGGCCTTTGATGTCATACGACGACTTTAATCTTTGGAATAATAATAATCCAATATCATGTCAAGAAACAGCTTTCATAGTCAAATTGACAAAACCTACATATTATCAAACACTCTATGAACATCATATTGCGAAACAGCTTTCATACAGTCTGGATGAAACACTTACATGACAAGCCCTATATTATGTCAGACACTGTCTTCCAATATCATATCACGAAACAGCTTTCATACAGTCTGGCTTAAATACTTACATAATGTAAATATGATATAGCCCTTTTTCTAACTGTTTGCATATGTATTGGAATAATATTGCTTGATTATATTCAGTAATTACTTATGTAAAAAGTTTCCAGTAAATGAGAACCTAGTGTCATAATCATATGTATGACAAATATAATTTGAAGATTAAAAGTGGTAAATTGAGAATCTTGAAATAAAGTAAATCCTGTATCAAATCAGTATCATTTGTTAGAGAAATGACTTTTAGCTGTTTCAATTTACTTCTTCATTTCTGTTTGATTGTATTGATTGATAGCTCTTGAAAATTCAGAAGTAGAATAAGAATCTCATGAATACCAAAATTCCTTATCTTACAAGCTCGTAATACAATTTTTTTTACTAATTTAAATAAATAGATCCGATGTGCATTGAAAATGTTCATCAGGAATCTTTTGTACTTATAAAATATCTTATGTATGATAATCATTATGCTGTCAAATATTGTTTAAAATGTCTTATCACACACACAGTATATGTATAATAGACACTATTACCTGTATCATCTAATAGTGTTAAACAATTATCACTGAAGACATCGTACAGTTTAGTTTTGACACATTTAAATGCATGTCTTTCAGATGTCATAACTTCATTTTACTGCACTGTTTATGATTTAAATTGTCCCTCTCTCCTCCTCCTTTCGCCTATGCCCCGACAATTTCCATTGATGTTGAGAACTCCATCAAGTCCCTCTCCCCTCCTCCTTTCGCCTATGACAATTTCCTTTGATTGTTAATAACTCCATCAAGTACTTCTTCCCTCCTCCTTTCGCCTATGCACCGACAATTTCCCTTGATTATAGAGAGCTCCAGCAAGTTCCTCTCCCCTCCTCCTTTCACCTATACACGGACAATTCTCTGATAATTGAGAACGCCAGCTAGTTCCTCTCTCCCACCCTTTTCGACCATTGCAGATGTTTTACTTGTTAATTAAAATGTTCTGAAGTTGATTCGTAGAGGGTAGAGTGGAGTTATGTTTTCGCGACATTGTGTTCGGATTAGAGATTACTTTTAGTTTTAATACCTGGACACGGTACCCGGACCCGGCAGGTTTTTACTCAAACTACCCGGACCCGGTACCCGGTTGAAAAACGGCAACCGGCTCTGCCCTAATTTAAATGCATGTCTTTAAGATGTCATAACTTCATTTTACTGTACTGTATATGATTTAAATTGTCGTCAACGGCCTTTGATGTCATGCGATGACTTTAATCTTTGGAATAATAATAATCCAATATCATGTCAAGAAATAGCTTTCATACAGTCCCATTGGTTCAACTAAATTGACAAAACCTACATATTATCAAACACTCTATGAACATCATATTAAGAAACAGCTTTCATAGTCTGGATGAAACACTTACATGACAAGCCCTATATTATGCCAGACACTGTCTTTTAATATCATGTCACGAAACACCTATGATACAGTCCCATTGGTTCAACTAAATTGACAAAACCTACATATTATCAAACACTCTATGAACATCATATCACGAAACAGCTTTCATACAGTCTGGATGAAACACTTACATGACAAGCCCTATATTATGTCAAACACTGTCCTCCAATATCATATCACGAGGCAGCTTTCATACAGTCTGGCTGAAATACTTACATAATGTAATTATGATAAAGCCCTTTTTCTAACTGTTTGAATATGTATTAAAATAATATTGCTCAATTATATTCAGTAACTACTTAGCTGTTTCAATTTACTCCTGTATAACTCTTTGATATTATCGAGTGATAACTCTTGAAAATTAAGAAGTAGAATAAGAATCTCACGAGTACCAAAATTACTTATCTTATAAACTTGCATTATCAGCTTCTTACTGCTTTAAATAAGTAGATCTCATGGGCATTGAGAATGTTCATCAGGAATCTTTTGTACATCTAAAATTTGTTGTGTATGATAATTACTGCCAAATATTGTTTAAAATGTCTTATCACAAACAGTACATGTATAATATACACATTAGCTGTTTTGACACATTTAAATGCATTTCTTAAAGATGTCATAACTTCATTTTACTGTACCGTATATGATTTAAATTGTCGTCAACGGCCTTTGATGTCATACGACGACGTTATACTTTGGAATAATAATACTACAATATCATGTCACGAAACAGCTGGTTCAGTTAAATCGACAGGACCTTCAAATTATCAGACATAATTTTTGATTACCTTTTGATAACCTTTCGTATATAATAAGATAATATTGTTTGATTATATCCAGTAGTTCCTTATGTAAACATCTGTCAATAAATGATAACCTAGTGTCATAATAATACGTATGACAAATATAAATAATTTGAAGATTAAAAGTGGTAGATTGACAATCTTCAGTGAAATAGTGGTTCTCTTTTACTATCAAATCTGTACCACATGTTAGAGATATGTCTTTTAACTGTTTTAATTTACTCCTTTATTACTCTTGATATTATTGAGTGATAACTCTTGAAAATTCAGCAGTAGAATAAGAATCTCATTAATACCAAAATTACTTATCTTATAAACTTGTATTAAGTTTTTTTTTTATAGATTTAAACAAGTAGATCTCATGTGCATTGAGAATGTTCATCAGGAATCTTTTGTACATGTAAAATTTTTTGTGTATGATAATTGGTGCAAATATTGTTTAAAATGTCTTATCACACACAGTACATGTATAATAGACACTATTAGCTGTCTTGACACATTTAAATGCATGTCTTTAAGATGTCATAACTTCATTTTGCTGCACTGTTTATGATTTAAATTGTCGTCAACGGCCTTTGATGTCATACTATGACTTTAATCTTTGAAATAATAATAATCCAATATCATGTCAAGAAACAGCTTTCATACAGTCCCATCGGTTCAGTTAAATTAACAAGACCTTCATACGGTCAGACAGTCTTCCAACGTCATGTGACAAAACAGCTTTCATACTGTCTCATCGGTTGACTTGAATTTACAAGACCGATATATTGTCAGACTCTGTTTTCGAATATCCTGTCACAAAACAGCTTTCATACAGTCCCATTGGTTCAGTTAAATTGACAAGACCTATATTTTGTCAGACACTGTCTTCCAATATCATTTCACCAAACATTTTGCATAAAGTCCCATGAGTTCAGTTAAACTGACAAGACCTACTTATTGTGAGACGCTGTTTTCCAATATCAGTCAGGCTTCAGATAAAACAAAAGTACCATTGACCAAATTCTTAAATTGCAGAATAATATTCTGAAAAAATGAAAAAAGAAGACGTATTGGCTATCATTATTGACTTTGAGGATGCATATGACATGCTTCGTGTTGCTACACTGCTGAAAAACTCAAGTATGGGAATAATGGGTAAAACTTATCATTGGATAGTAAACTTTTTATCTAATAGAACATTTAAAGTCAAAACTGGAGCTTGTTTTTCTGACAAATTTATACACTGTGGAAAATGGTACACGTCAAGGGTCCATTATAATCAGCCTTCTTATTTCTCATTATGATTAATGATATACCTAATAGGTTGGATGGGAATGAGATGACTTTGTTTGCTGATGATAGCTCCATCTATGCAGGCCATTGCAACCATAAGAAAATAGAAAACAGAATCTAGTTGTCTTTAAATGCAGTTAATGAATGGTGTAATAAGAATGGATTTCAAATATCTATCAATAAACCATAGGAGTTTTATTTACTAAGAAACGTAGGTTACCAAATATTAACATTAAAATCGGGAGAGAGCCCATTAAAATAGAAAACATCTAAATTCCTTGGAGTCATGTTTGATCTCAGACTATCGTGGAAACCAAATATAGAATGTGATAACCAAGTGTAAAAACCGCATGAATCTTATGAGAGCCGCATCTGGTAACTATTGGGGAGTTTCAAATATAAATATATAAATAGTATGGTTACTGAAAGGCTACTTAATATTTATAGAGCCCTGATTATATCAGTTATTGATTACGGTGATGTAGCCTATTCTTCAACCCCTAAGTCATATTTAGATCAGATATCCTCTATACAGACTGAGGCGCTAAGGCTGAGCTGTGGCGCTGCCAAAGGTACTGCCGTGTCAGTACTTCAAAATGAGTGCAGTAAACTGCCCTTACCACTGAGACATTACAAAATCCCTGAAATATAGGTATGGAAATCTTTGGTAATCCAGATTATCCAATCAGATCTGTTTATCAACCTCATTGGACAAATGAGTTCAGAACATTTAGTCATAAGGACCAATTCACTTACACAAGAACACACAGCTTTTTCTGTTCTCTTAACTTCACTTTTCAGGCACCCTCCTTTCGTACGACTCCTCCTTTGCAAACTAACGACATTGAAGTCGTCGTTATCAGTCTCCACAAATCGTTGAGCAAGAGGAATTACAACCCTGAACTGCTCCATCTTATCTCTTTAGAACACATGCACAAATATCACATATACACACATATATACGCTATATACACTGATGGTTCTAAAGTTGAAAACTTAGTCGCTGCTGCTTACGCAATCCCTAAACTACATTTTGATAAGCAAATTCCCTCTTTGCAGTAACTCTAGCATATATGCCGCAGAGCTAACTGCTATTAAAGAGGTCTTTTCTTGGATATCGGAAAATGAAAACCAAGACCTAAGGTATTTTGCTGTTTTTTCTGACCCTTTAAGTGTTCTTACTTCTATTAAGAATTCTTTTTCAAAGTCCCAACCAACCCTTTTACAAGAAACAATACAAATCTTTAGTCAAATTAAGATAAGCAAGGTAAATTTGATTTGGATGTAAATATATTATAGCCTTTTTTAACCGTTTGTAGGCCTATTAAGATAATATTGCTTGATTGTATTCATTAATTGCTTATGTAAAATTTACCAATAAATAAGAACCTAATGTCATAATTGCATGCATAACAAATATAAATAAGTTGAAGATTAAAAGTGGTAGATTGAGAATCTCGAGTGAAATAGTGGTTCTCTTTTATTATCAAGTCTGTAGTACATGATACAGAAATGTCTTTTAGCTGTTTCAATTTACTTCTTTATTATTGTTTGATTGTATTGATTGATAACTCTTGAAAATTCAGAAGTAGAATAAGAATCTCATGAATACCAAAATTACATCTTATAAACTTGTAATAAGTTTTTTTCTACTGATTCAAATAAATAGATTAAGAATCTTATGTGCAATGAGAATGTTCATCAAAAATCTTTTGTACATCTAAAATTTCTTGTGTATGATAATTGGTGCAAAATATTGCTTAAAATGTCTTATCAAAGTTCATGTATCATAGACATTATTTTCTGTATTATCTTATACTGGTAAACAATGAACACTAATGAGATTGTAGAGTTCAATTTCGACACTTTTCAATGATGTCATTCAGATGTTATAAATTCATTTTACTGCACTGTATATGATTTACCGGTAAATTGTCGTCAACGGACTTTGCTGTCATACAATGACGTAAAACTTTGGAACAATAATTTAAAAATATGCGAATTTGTGAATCGGGTGCACAAGATGGAAGTGGGATTGTATATGATTTAAATTGTCGTCAACGGACTTTACTGTCATACAACGACGTAAAACTTTGGAATAATAAAAAATATGCAAATTTGTGAATCGGGTGCATAAGACGGAGGTGGGATGAAGCAGGTCGAAGTGGCGCAGTTTTGGGAAGCTATAATAGAAATATACCAGTCAATGCCTCTATTCTGCCCCTTCTCTTATAAGGCTCGTCTAGTTCAGCAAAATGTTCCATTACAAAAGATGTCACCTGTTAGCAAGCATTTAAGAAGAGCAGAGACATATCTGACTGAACTGACTACCATGACCAAAGACGAACTGGAAGAAAAAAGATAAACAAAGACTTTGAATAGAGCTCGAGAAGGAAGACCATATGACCACTCTCTACAGAAAAGCATCAACTGACGGTGCTAAACAACTGTGCTGACTGAACTTACTCATCCTCTAACAGAGGCTCAAACCCACACACTAGCGTTTATGTCACAAGTGCTCAATAGAAGTGTGTCCAACTCTGAGCTCTGCCGCTATTGATGATGATGAGGGATGAATGGTTATGATAACACCAATTAAAACAAAGATTACTATAGCATGTCTGCTGAAATTCATGATGAGAAGGATTCCATTTCTCATAGCTGAATTCCTAATTCTTAAAAATTCCCCTAACTTATATAGCACTGCTTCTAGACAACAAAGCTACTCAGCTGCGTTAAAGATTCTGGAGAAGACAGGAAGGCTATAAAGTAAAAAAAATGGAAACCAAAATGCCAAACAACCAAACCACTGGATAAGGACATAAATGAAAAGCTGCATGTATGATGCTAATGCCTCTGCTGCACTTTTCAGACACCAATTAACTATATTAAATAACTAATGATTATAAAACAATTACATCTGATGATAACTACGCATCATTTTATGGTGATTCAGTATGGATAAGCAGGCTATGGAAAGCCTGTTCTCACACAATGCTGACATGAACACGACGTGTGTTGAAGATGATTTTGCGATCAGGAACCATGGACGACTGAAGAAATGGAAACGTCCGAGCAACTCTCAAAAATCAGGAACGATGCCAATCTGTAAAAAAACACAGGTATCAGTCAGATACCAGCAACAAACAATTTGCTCCCAGTTGTACACAAAACCTTAAACATTTTTCCACTATTATTTCCATTCCTTCCATTCATATTTACTTCATTCTTTTCAGATGCAGAATTATGGAAGAAATACCCTCCCTCGCCAGCAGTTACAGCAGGTTTTATCGTGGCAATTTATTTGTAAAACATTTGCCAACTCAGTGATTAAAAAGTTTGATTCATGAGCAATATGTACTACCCATCTTTCCTTCCCTCTCTGTAAGAGCTTGAAAACCAATCTCATCGTGGTCTGGTGTTACCACGTCTTGCAAACCTACTGAGCTGTCTTCATGTGCTACTACATGTAAATCAACTGCTGTCTTTCTGTTCCACATATGATCAGTTATCTCTCAGGTGAAAAAAAAAATTTTCTCCAAAATTGTGTTTATTTATCATTAAAACAGCCATGATTTTAAATAATTTGCCTCTGTTCTTATGTTCTAGAAGATGTAAAAGTACCAGTGTCGTTTTTCTTTTCCAGATGCAATCAGTATTTTTCATTTTCAAGCCATCTTAAGATGCACACTATAGATCTGCTAGATTGCCAAGTTAAGCGCCCTTGTGAGGTTCTTAAAAAGACACTTTACAAAGAGCCAGATACATACTTACAGGTGCATACATACTATCTCTCAGCCAAAGAAATTTAATTTAATTAGTGATTACACAAAGTGCGAAACTTGTAGAAAAAAGACTGGGGGGCGTTAGACTTTGAAGAGTTTGATCCATGTAGATCAAGCTGAATATTTTAATCCAAATTTTGCAAACTGAGAAAATTCAAAAATGCAATAAAAAGCTTAAACTCCTTAAAGTGCATGATGACATCACCAAATTTATTAATATACAATTCATATGATCAAAAATCTCCCAGTAAACCAGAGCATTACTTAGTAACCCACAAAGTGAATTGTGAAAGAAAATGCTAAAATATATACATAATATAATCACATTAGCACAATGGGGGGGGGTGGAAACGACCCCCTGGGGTGTACAATGAAGTCTTAACTGGGGTCTTAAGAAAGACTAGGGGGTTGAACCCCCAACAGCCCGACAATTCTCACAATAATTACACGATCTATCAAAAATTGCATATTTAGTTAACATACAATAGCCATTTATCTTTGCAAGAAGTTGCCCGCTGAGCAGTCATATATACTAGTACAACTGCCATTTTCAGCTCCATATGCACATGTGAACTTGTTCCTTTCACGTCATCTCTGACAATGCAATGTCACGCCTTAAGCGGTCATAAATACAGATTCTTGTCTGTCAAAATAATTTACCATGCATGTTCACCTATTAAAAAAATTTTATTCATGCAAACAATCACAAGGGATCGGCTGAGTGAGAAGTGCAACCATAACAATCCAACAAATAGCCGTTTCTTGCAAATAAATGGTCATTTTTTATCTTAAACTGATATGCACTTTTATAAAAAAAATCATATAATTACCTTTTTCTGCACAGAGCGTACATGGAACAGAAATACAGTAGTTTATTTATAGACAAGACAGCTCAACGGAATCTTGCAAAGAAAGGACCATTTATAGATAAATAATTTAACGTAGAATTCTAGGAAAAATCCAAATTGCCCGGCAATTTCTCTGGGAAACAAATTTCTTTCTAAATAATTTAATACAACATTTTGGGCAAATTTGTTATATAATTACATTCTGTTTGATGCCAGAGAAGCCTGGAAAATATTTTGCAGTGCAGAATTCGCGAAATTCTTTGAGCATTTCTTCCAACGCCAATCTGTCCAGAGACAGCAGACTGCATCTTCGCCATCATCTCTAACACATAATACACCAAATACATAAAGAACACAGGTTTCCATTTACAATAGTAACAATAAATCATCTATGTATCAGGTAGAACACCACATTATAACAACATTATAACAGTACTTCAAATGGCAAGCATTCATGGAATAGCATACAATCTGGTACCCACTCACGCCTCCATCCATTCGACAATTTATAGGAACACAATTTAGGAAACCTGTACATTAATTGATGTCACCTCATGTTGCAATGCTATGGTCAAGCTAAGATCAAAGAATCTGCCGTAATTGATAAATCTTTGACCGTGAGTTTCTGTGTGTAAAAAACTACACATTCACGTTAAGTCCCATCTGCCATTACTTTCAGCGTGTTCCACCTAAGTTTAAGTCCGTTTCAAGCCGTTAGTTTAAAAGAGCGGCCGCATACAATATATATTTATATTTACTTTGATTTTTACTGTGAACCGACCGTCCGTTTGAATATGGTGATTTTGTAAACACTGACGTCGAGTCTGTAGAACAATGGTACTTTGTCATTGTTGTAGTTATTGCTACAATAAATTATTTAAGTAATAAATAATAATGAAGTATTTATTTGTTATTGTTTCTAGTACATTACACAGTTCAACAACATACAGTGTAATTATTTTTCTGAAGTAATTTTAAAATCAGTGCATAATTATTAAGTTCAAAGTCTTGGTCTTGATCTGTAAGATAAAATAACAGCCTGTTACTGTTCTGTTACATGTAGGTAGGCAATTTCTTATTCATTTATTTTTCTCCAATTTAATATAAAATTAGAAAAATCAAACTGTACGCCTAGCTACAAGTTAAACCTCATGCAATCATTTCATAATTCTTAAATAATTCCATATTAGTGTATGTAATCAGTCAGTTCAAAAATGTCTTGTAAAGATATTTTACTATTTTTATTCTATACTTCAGTATACAATCTTGTAAGAAAACTATACAGGTACCTGTTTCAGGTGACATCACCAGCTTCGAAGCAGGACCTTTGCTCTCCTCCAGTTCTTCGACATGTCATGTCATTTTGCTGTCGATGTTGTCTCTCGGCTGCCTTCGATGTTGTCTCTCTGCTGCCTTCGATGTTGTCTCTTGGCTGCCTTTGATGTTGTCTCTCAGCTACCTTCGATGCTGTCTCTCGGCTGACTTCGATGTTGTCTCTCAGCTGCCTTCAATGTTGTCTCTCGGCTGCCTTAGGATGTGTCTGAAGTAATGTAGGTTGTGAGTTCAGACGTGGTTCAGCAGTTCGGTCTTTATCCTGGCCAGCATGTATACTTGTTCGTTGGTCATCCTTTTTGTCCACGGGATTCTTAACAACTTTCTGACGCATTTGATCTTGAATGCTTGGATGCATTTCTTTTCTTCTTTCCTTAGCGTCCAGACAAGTTTTTCGACAGCAGAAACATAATTGTCAGAACCTGGAAGACAATGGCAGTCTTCAATGTCACTATTAGACAAGAGAGCTCAACAATTTCTTGCAAAGAAATAATTTCAAATATACTGTTTAGGTTTTCTTTGTTACTGAACAAAAGCATCTTCAATCTGTCATCAACTGAGCCGCCTTGTCACTAACCTGCCCTATAGCAGGATTTTCATCTGCTGCCTCAAGATCATGAAATGCCACTAACTGGATGTGACTGACATCGCCTCCACATCTTACGAAAAATGAACTTGCCAATATCAACTTGAAGCAATGCCTTCCAACTACATCACAAATCTTATTTAACACTGCAACAACGAAAGAGTACTAAAAGTGACTGGGAAACCATTGCAGCTCGTCGTTGAAGTGCTAAGATAAAATATCCAAAGAAACTCCCTGTTAATAAAAGTTGGCACTGAATCTGAAAGGCCGAAAAAGAAAGCGGCTTTATCCTGAACAATTTATTACAAAATATGAGAAATAAATTCGGGATTACCTGGCAAGGAAATCGCCACAGAACATCCAGAATCTACAAAAGAAAGCAGAATTTTAATATTGCTGCCACAAAATCATGATATGTCCCCAATCTCTCAACCACTCCCAAATTACGACTGACAAACCCTCCCAGCTTAGACACTAACTTTTAAAATAATTTAATACAAAATTTTGTATATAATTTTCACGATGCAATACCTTTCAGCTTTACAGTGTTAATTTGATCTAGATAAAAGACAAAAAGTTCCTGTGAATGAAAGGAAGAACTGGATTTTAATGCAGAGGGCAAGCATAGTTCAACAATTTTCATTTTGTTACATAAAATTTACGGAATATGTAAGCAGTGAAATCATTATTATAAAAACAATTAAGAAATGTTTGGCATCTTACGATTTCCGAATAAATTCGACGTCCAGTCCTTCTGAAGAACTTGGCTAAAGACGTCATGGCGCCAAGACAAATACTTCTCGCTCGACTCGGCTCGAGTAGATCAGCAGTGTGCAGTGATCACAGCAGGAAAAAGCTCTGCTTAGGTCTATTACGATGAACTGTGAGCAACGTAGTCTGGATCCGATCGAAGGATATAGTAGGGTCAAAGTATGAAAAAAAAGTGATGAACCCTGAACAAATTGCAAGAAAACGTTTTATGATGATTTTCGGGTGCATTAGGTCTGGAGATGAACATACTAAAAGTTTACCAAAATCGGACCACGGGAAAAGGTCTAATTTTGGCGCCAAAAAAAGATGGCCGCCAATGGGGAATGAATGACTCAAATGTACACAACTTGCTCAAATCTACAGGAGCAAATCATGTAACAATTTGCTAACAGGTGTTTCTAGACTAATTTGACCCTGCTGAAAACGAAAATCGTGGTTAGCAAGCTGGATTTTTAGCGGTTGCATGGAAAAACAAGATGGCGGACAAAATGGTGGCCAAATATCTTCGAATGGCTGTAAGTAAGGTCATGTATGTGATGGAAACATGATTTTAGAGTCTAAATTAACATTTTCGGGGTCAAGGAATGCGACGAAACTAAATATACATATGTAACACTACCAGAAAACAAAATGGCGGACAAAATGGCGGACAAGTATCTTCGAATGGCTGTAAGTTAAGTCATGTATGTGATGGAAACTTGATTTTAGAGTCTAAATTAACATTTTCGGGGTCAAGGAATGCGATAGAACTAAAGACACATGTGTAGCATTGCCAAAAAACAAAATGGCGGCCAAAATGGCGGCCAAATATCTTCAAATGGCTATACGTAAATCGTGTACATAAAGTCGTGTATATGATGGAAACATGATTTTATAGTCTAAAGTAACAATTTCCGGATCAAAAAATGCGATGAAACTAAAGACACGTATGTAGCACTGCCCCAAAAAACAAAATGGCGGACAAAATGGCGGCCAACTATCTTCAAATGGCTGTAAGTAATGTCATGTGATGGAAACATGATTTTAGAGTCTAAATTAAAATTTTCTGGGTCAAGGAATGCGATGGAACTAAAGACACATATGTAGCACTGCCAAAAAAACAGATGGCAGAATTACTATCCAGAGGCGCTCTTAGCACAGAAGCCCCGTGGAAAAGAAATGCCTTTAGAGAACGCGAGACCGATGAGGAAAACCAGTCATAAGTTTGGCCCTGAGCAGAGACCGAAGGTCATTTCAGATCGTGAGACCACTACAGCAAACGCCCGGTGCTGGGCCAAGGCAGTTTTAACCCTGAGAACAAAAAAATCAAGCCTATTCACCGAGCGCAGTGAGCGAGAAGAAGATGCAGATAGCGGTTTTCGCAGGTAGTTCGAGAGAGATTTCGGAGCAGTAGGCTGCTGAAGAGGATCAGGAGACAAGGAAGAGGATCTTATATCGGATGCGCGCAACAATATATGGAGCTAGCAATTGAATCAAGCATGCAAGTAGAGATATGGGCAAACCGGGGAGTCGAGCGATGAGCCTAGCAGAAGCATTAGGACAGGTTGAAGGGGGAGACGCTGCTTGGGGAGACCCATGAGGAGCGAGTTGCAGTAGTCCAAGCGTGAACAGACAAATGCGTGAACTATGGTGATAAATACAGAAGGTGAGACGTCTGATGGCCCTGAGACGCCTCAGTTGAAAAAAGCAAGAGCGAATCACGTTGGAGATATATGATCTGCGAATGTGAGGAGTCAAGTGTGACACCCAAGTCGCGGACGGTGGAAGAGTAGGTGTAAGCAGGGAATTTCTCAGTCAGCAATGGCAAGTTGAGTTTAGCAAGCTGCTGTTTAGTCCCAAACCAGATCAATTGAATCATAGCAGTGTTTAGGCACAGACGGTTAGTCGACATCCAGCAGTGAAGGTCAGAGACAAGATGGTCAATGGAGCGAACAAAGGAGAGTTGATCAGTTGACGGACCATGTACAAAAGCCTGAGCATCATCTGCAAAAAGATGGCCATTTGCCCCATGTTTAGTAAATAGAGACGGGATATTCAGCAGTGAAAAGGATGTATAGGATGGGACCGAGCACCGACCCATGGGGAACACCAAATTCCACCTCTGTCCACCACTGAGTCCTGGTTTCACCAAGGACAACCAGCTGTGGGCGTTCAGAGAGGTATGATTTAAGCCAAGAACAGGAACACCAGATAGGCCACAGGACAGCTCCAGTCGCTGAAGGAGGATCTCATGGTCAACCATGTCAAAGTCAGATGAGACATCAAAAAGCGCCAGGAGAGAAAGATGAGAGTGATGAATAGCTATATAAATATCAGAAAGTAGGGATAAGAGAGCAGTTTCGGTGGAATGGTGGCCCCTGAAGCCAGATTGGGCGGCTGGCAAAAGCTCATCTTGCTCAAAATATGGGAGTAGCTGGAGTGAAACTAGTCTCTCGAGGGTCTTTGAGAGGTAAGAAAGATGGGAGATGGGCCGGTAATTTTGACAGACATTTTGGTCAAGGTTTTGCTTTTTCAAGGTCGGGAAAACAATAGCCCGTTTTTGGGAAGCAGGTAGGTAACCCTCTTAAAAGCGACCCGTTAAATATATAAACTGGAAATGGAAGTAAATCGTCTAAAATGTTAACCAAAAATGGGGGAAGAGGGTCCAATTCGCATGATTTTTGCTTTATGATCCAATTATTTGACAGAGTTCCGTTTCAAGGATTGAAGGCATTCTTCAAAGGTGTCATCCGTATGGGAGAATTGCGGAGGAGGGGCATCAAGAGTCTTCGCTCGAAGATCAGCAATCTTCCATGTCATCATCTGAAGAAAATCCTCAGCAGAAAAGGCTGGAGGACCCACTGAACACGTACCCTGTCCCAGTAGGCCGGAGATTGAGGACCAAAGACGTTTTGGGTTGTTTTAATGTTGCTCAATCAGGCCCTCGTCGGTCTCGCGCTCCCTAAAGACATTTCTTTTCCACGGGGCTTCTGTGCTGAGAGCGCCTCTGGATAGTAATTCTGCCATCTGTTTTTTTGGCAGTGCTACATATGTGTCTTTAGTTCCATCGCATTCCTTGACCCAGAAAATTTTAATTTAGACTCTAAAATCATGTTTCCATCACATACATGACATTACTTACAGCCATTTGAAGATAGTTGGCCGCCATTTTGTCCGCCATTTTGTTTTTTGGGGCAGTGCTACATACGTGTCTTTAGTTTCATCGCATTCCTTGATCCGGAAATTGTTACTTTAGACTATAAAATCATGTTTCCATCATATACACGACTTTATGTACACGATTTACGTATAGCCATTTGAAGATATTTGGCCGCCATTTTGGCCGCCATTTTGTTTTTTGGCAATGCTACACATGTGTTTTTAGTTCTATCGCATTCCTTGACCCCGAAAATGTTAATTTAGACTCTAAAATCAAGTTTCCATCACATACATGACTACTTGTCCGCCATTTTGTCCGCCATTTTGTTTTCTGGTAGTGTTACATATGTATATTTAGTTTCGTCGCATTCCTTGACCCCGAAAATGTTAATTTAGACTCTAAAATCATGTTTCCATCACATACATGACCTTACTTACAGCCATTCGAAGATATTTGGCCACCATTTTGTCCGCCATCTTGTTTTTCCATGCAACCGCTAAAAATCCAGCTTGCTAACCACGATTTTCGTTTTCAGCAGGGTCAAATTAGTCTAGAAACACCTGTTAGCAAATTGTTACATGATTTGCTCCTGTAGATTTGAGCAAGTTGTGTACATTTGAGTCATTCATTCCCCATTGGCGGCCATCTTTTTTTGGCGCCAAAATTTGACCTTTTCCCGTGGTCCGATTTTGGTAAACTTTTAGTATGTTCATCTCCAGACCTAATGCACCCGAAAATCATCATAAAACGTTTTCTTGCAATTTGTTCCGGGTCAAATCGTATATTGACCCGACTAATATAACTATTTCGAATGAAGTTGCTTATAGCTGCGCAAATAGATCTGCACGGAAGACCAATTCCTACAGAACTCCATCATAGCTCAACCAAAAATTGCGCAATTGTCTTAAGAGGCGAATCTTATCACCAAGAGAACTCATAGTGACGTCATTTCAATCGTATAGGGAAATTTGAAAATTATCTATCCCTGGTACATTATTATTATTATTATTAAGGAGCTTTTATATAGCGCCCCTCTAAGGTGATCTACTCAGAAGCGCTCCTAGTCCAACCACGGCTAAAGAGAGTAGTTTTCAAGTTTGTAAGAAACAAGGTAGTGCGAGTCGTAGGGGCCAGGCGGAGGTGCAACAGGAAGGCCATTCCAGGTTGCGGGGCCAGCGACCGAAAAAGAACGGCGTTGCATAATGGCTGTCCGCGTGCGAGGGACCAAGAGCTCGGCCTGGTCAGCCGAGCGAAGAGCAGATCTTCGCAAGACCCCCGAGGTAGGGCGACACAATTCATATAATTAAGTAATGCAATCAATCAATCAATCAACATTCGTTTATTGCAATAATTCCCGTTGACACAAACGCAACGGGATCACACAGACTTTAAAACATGACAGCAAATGCGGTTAAATCAGATCTCAATTAGGCCTAGGTTTCACCGTTTCAGTGACTAGTTAATAAATGTTTCAATAAAGCATACGGGATATAAAGTTTTTATCGGTCTTTCCAGGCAATGTGAAATTGTGAGTTCGCACTCGGAGATTGTGGGGAATATTTCGGTCAGCAGGGAAATAGGGTCGCAGTAGGCCTACATGGCCTGGATCAGCATGCAACGGCTGCATTGAATAGGCGTTCATCAGCTTGCCTGGCCAGTTCTGAAGCGCTTTGAATGGATGGGGAAAGTGAGCCAGAGGTTGATTGATTGATTGATTGATTGATTGATTGATTGATTGATTGATTGATTGATTGATTGATTGATTGATTGATTGATTGATTGATTGATTGATTGATTGATTGATTGATTGATTGATTGATTGATTGATTGATTGATTGATCGATCGATCGATCGATCGATCGATCGATCGATCGATTGATTGATTGATTGATTGATTGATTGATTAAGTGGCAGGTGGAAGTTCATAATTGGAGAGATTATCATCTAGCTGTTAGTCTGCATCCGTTTCTGCATTTTGTTAGTTTCATCTCTGAGAAGAACTGTTCACAAGTATAGGTGCTTGGAAACAGTGCAACCATTTTCGGGGCATGAAATCTAAGTGAAGGCACACTCACAGTATGTAATTATTTATACTGTGGTGAAGGGTTAGAATCCTGACTATTGCAATTCATTGTTTGCTGGGCTCCCTAAAGCGCGCCTTTCATCTCTGCAGTCTGTTCTGAATGCGGCTGCCAAGCTCATTGCCCGTTTTCCTCGCTTCTCTCACATAACTACCTTTATGACTGATGTACTTCACTGGCTTCCTGTTGCTTCCCGCATCCAATACAAGGTTCTTCTCCTGGTCTCTAGGACTCAACTGGGAAAAGCTCCTAAATACCTCTGTGACCTAATGCGCAAACCTCTATCTGCTCTGTCTTCCCGCCCTCTTCGGTCTGCTGACCGCTTTGATCTGCTTGTCCCTCGCGCAAGGACTTCGATGGCTCAGCATCGTGCTTTTGCCATCCTTGGCCCTTCCCTTTGGAATGACCTGCCCCCCTCTCTCCGTAGCAAGATATTGCTTGGGATCTCGCCTTCTTCTCTCCGCTGCCTAAAGACCTTTCTTTTCCCTCGGGGCTGACACGCTGGGAGCGCCTCTGAATAGTCTATGCTGTGAGAGGTGCTTTATAAATAATTATATAAGATAAGATAAGATAAGAATCGGAAAGTGGCACCTGAAATAACTAGATTTTGGTCATTGACTGTGTTTATTATATGATATCTATGGTGTAGATAATAGATTAAATCTATGGTGTAGATATCAGTCCTTGGATGGATTCCTTGCTACAAAATAATGCCAGTCAAACTGGTGTTTGCGCGAAACGTTGATGTAGAAATGTATAAATGAATAAGTCGTTTTGTTCGCTGTAGGAATTTGTCTTTTAAAGCTATAACTAAGCGTAATTTCTGGGAGTAAGTACCGGTTTCTATTGTTTAATCTTGGTTAAAGATAATGTACAGAAGTGACTCCAACATTCTCTAGGCATTTAATTATCCAAATGTTAAGTTTACAATACGTTGCACACAGGAGTACAAGAAATGTTAAGTTTACATTACATTGCACAGAGACATGGGCGGCGATCTAGGGGAGACGGGGGGCATGTCCCCCCACCTTTAAGGGTGGGGGGACACTCCATACATTTGCCCCCCCCCCACATTTTGGAGAAACACCAAAAAAGGCGGAGAAATGTAATTGCGCGTGACGGTTTTCGCAGCGTTTCTGACAAGACGAGGTAAAAATAGAATTTTTGAGGAGAAGTGTCCCCCAAAATTATGAGAAAGAAGAGGGAATTCGTAAGAAAGTAAGGAATTGGTAAAAAAGTCGAATTATGAACTAAAACGTAAAAAGAAAAGGTTATGAGGTTATTGAGAGGGAAGAAAAAGGTGTCAAACGTGGCGAATGACTAAGAAAAAGGTCATCAAGTTTTTTTCAAGATGAAATATCGATATTCTGCGGAGATGAGTTGGTGAAAATGAAAGTGGGGAAAAAAGTGAAGAACTGTGGAAAAAAGAGGAGAGTGTAAGTAAGAAAAAGTTGTAAAAGAGGTGAAGGACTAAAAAAAAGGTCATCAACTTTTTCAGAGATGAAAGGGAAATTTTTTGGAGATGAAGTGGCAGAAAAACTTTTTTGTGGGACAAGATTTTCCAAAAACGGTCGTCGACGAGATCGTGGCCGACTTTGTACCCCCCACCTCTCAGACAAGATCGCCGCCACTGCACAGAGAAGTATAAGGACCTGCGGAAAAACACCCCAAGACATCGGTGTAGCAAGATTAATGGAGTGATGAGTGTTAATTACCACCTCAAGTTTTGTAACCCCTTCCTCCAAGGTGACTACATTCCGATGTTGTTTGTAGCCTGAGTGGGCACTTTTTGGGAAATCGTTATGTATGGGAGAAGACATGATGACAGGATGGCGTAGGTCGAGTTGCATAGTGAATGCACTCGCCTGTGCTGTGACTAAAACCCCTAAGCACCACCACATCACTCCAGTCCTCAAATCTCTCCACTGGCTTAAAATACCCGAACGAATAGAATATAAAGTCATCACTCACATACAATGCACTCCAATCCAACCAGCCCTCCTATCTCCGAGAGCTGTTCACAGTCCAACCACTCCGCTCAACCCGCTCCTCTTCTGCCCTAACACTTCTCTGCCCTTCGGTCACCTCATCACTAAACTTTGCGAATCGCTCCATAACCGAAGCTGTCCCACCCCTCTGGAACAAACTCCCACCAGTACTGCGAGAAATTTCAGATCCATCCTACGAACTCACCAAAACCTCACCACTTGCTATATCTCCACAGGTCTTTCACTCAAAACTGAAAACACTGCTCTTTCACAAATCCTATCCCGATTCCTCCTTTTCTCATTACATTCCTCGCCGTTTCAACCCTAAACACCACCCACCTTAGCCCTCTGACTGTCTACCTGATCGACCCCTTTGGATCTTAACCTGGAATCGATTTCACCCACCCCCGCCTATTGATTATGATTTGACTGAGCACCTGTAAATAAGTTGGTTCCTGTGACTTCACTTTTTCGATTATGATTACGAACATGCCGGAATTGTTGTTCAACAACCAGAGCAGGGGTGCGTAGCGAATCCTTGAAATCCGAATCCCCGAAACGAATTTTGGCCGTATGCGTAGCGAATCCTCAAAATCCGAATCCCCGAAACGAATTTTGGCCAGATCCCCGATATCCATTTTCAAGTCTATGTCATGTATAAGAGTTCAAACTTCAACAATTCATTTTTAGACACCTGTGGTCTTATATAGGGCTGTACCGAACATTCTTTCGTATTCACTTTGGGGCCGAATAGTGGGCCAAATGGCTATTTGGTATTCGGCCGAATAGTAGCAGTCGGACCGAATACGAATAGTGGTCACGTGACGTCTGTTTCTGCATATGCGGCTGCTAAAGCGAGTGGACTGTAGTAACTCTCTCATTAATGTAATATATGCTCTGGTTGCTGGCAGGTGTTGCCTACTGCCTGGACCGCAGTATCGCAGTGTCGGTAGTCTCATTCTTTGTGTACAGTGAGTGAACGTCAACATATTTTTGAGTGTTGTCAGTAGACCTATTTTGTACACTGTTCGTATTTGTATTCGGCCATATAGTTGGTCCAATTATTCGTATTCGGCCGAATAGTTGGTTCAATTATTCGTATTCGGCCAAATAGTTGGTTCAATTATTTGTATTCGGCCAAATAGTTGGTTCAATTATTTGTATTCGGCCAAATAATTGGTTCAATTATTCGTATTCGGCCGAATAGTTACAGCCCGAGTGTTGTATTTCAAACATTACAATTTCATTTTGGAAATATATGAATAGTTTTCTGGATTTGGACCGCTTTCTATAAAACTGTTTTCAGGAAATCGAGCTGTTGTGTATTCTCAGTGTTTTTGGGAATCATGTTTGAACATTTGGATTCGGATGACCCCTAGAGCAGTGTTGGAAGAGTGTGTGGCTTTAGCTTTTTGTGTGTATATTTGAACACCACACCCAATAACTTACACTACAGTACATCATTACTATTTCTGGAAGGTCCAGACAGAGCATTCCAAATGAGAATGGGATATTGTTAATATTCTCAGTGACTCAGTAAAAGCAGCAGGTGGATATAAATGTAAATGTACACCTTTTTCTATAACGACCGTATGACCTGGACGGTGAGGTCCTTCATCACTGCTTCCCATTTGAATGGCATAAAAGCCAAAAGATGAGTAAAAGCATATAGCACCATTACTTTATTTGAGAATACTACTGTATAAAAGTGTGCTAAAAATGACATGTATGTTGAATGTTTTTAGATTCTAGGGTTATCTTGTGCCTTTTTTCAACTTCACGTTTCCTCTTCGACTGCTGACTATGTATGATCCAGAGTGCAACTTGCCAGCATGTGCTAGTCAAGGAGACATGGAAGACCTTCGAAACTATTACGAAAATGAACTGAGGGTATTGTACTGGAGTTCTTAAGTGGATCAGTGAGCGTTTAGGGCATCCTTGAATCTAAAATAGAATGTTTAATTCTAAAACATTTGTTCAGTGCCAGTTTAAGGTGCCATGTGCCAGCCACAATAACACCCGTGCATCCACCAACTGATAAGTTACACAGCAACTTGCTAATCATGTGGCAAAGCACCCACATAAGTACAGTGGAAATAACAAATTTGGGAAGAGTCATGAAGCACTCTAGTGCTTGGAAATGAAGAAACAATTATGCACAGCAGTTTGAGATAATTTGTCCTCAACCACGCAATTTACACACAGACCTTTAAAAATTTAAAAGTTAAGTTTGAAGGTAATGGGTACGCCGTCGAGATGAGAAATGTGTACAAACTTCTGTGATATCAAGGAAGGTAATATTTACAGTGAAATGCTGTCATCTAGCGGCTGTAAATAAATTTTTTTATCAGATATCTCATGGACCTTTCATCAGTTTTTAGATACATTATTTTATAGATGTTGTTGATGTTCTTGTTGGTGGTGTTTATGTCTTCATGAGCTGTTATTTTGTTGTTACAAAGTTATTCTGTTTTCTTATAATCTTTAGGCAATTGTAACCAAAATATATGCTTAAATTGTGACCAGAATCTAAGACCAAATGAGGATCAGATCATGTGGTAGCTCATTACCAAATTTTTTACTGCAGTCTTAGTTGTAGCAACAAAGTCATTGACTAATACATGTATATAGAAGCAGTCATAAATCTTTACGAAATCAACTTTATTTACATCAGTCCATCCTTGCTGCAGCATGTACTTCTACTATCTATGCTTTAGTAGGCTTTAAACATTAAGTATTTTTCATTTTTTACAATTTTAGGTTTAAAAGCTATAGAAAAACTGAAACTTATTTGAAACTGAACAGTTTTCGAAGTTGAGTTTGAGGTTTTCTTTAACTGCAGAACAAAGATGAGAAGATAATGTCACTTGAAGCAGAGAATGCAGTGCTGCACCTGAGGATGGCTAAGCTGATGCATCAGCTGCAGATACAGGCCGAGAAGATTACCTTCCTCAGCAGTCGAATCCAGGATCAGCTGAAGGAACGACGACAGTGGAAAGGATCGGTCTTCTCTCTCTACACTAAGTTTCTGGTAGTATTCCTGTTTCCTCCACACGTCCAGGATTTTGTCTGCTTGCACTTATAATTTATTACAAAAACATTAAGTAACTTTTTGTCTTGCTTTTGGGGAAGTACCATTGGCTTTAGGTTTCATTTTGATTAAAAGTAATGACAATGCCTCAAAAATTAATATGGGCACTATATAAATTTTAGTTTTACATTACAGAACGACAAGGAACTGTAGAGTACAACTCATAGGCATTGGGGTAGCATTTAACAAAGGAATAATCCAATCAGCATTGAAGAATGTTCACATCTGGCATGCAACTTATTAGGTAGTTCTGCAGCTTTGCTTTAAAATCTTGGATGGATGTCTTTCACATCTTAAAACTGTAGTTATAGATGTATTTGTTTGTTTTATGTTGCATTATACACAGTCAGAGTGGAGCAAAAATGGCCAGATTTGCAGCAATTGTTGTTTATTGGCTTTTTGTTTGATGCAATATTATAATATTATAATCTCACCCAATGGAACCAAAGATACTTAAAAGAGAAAAGTAATATTTATATAGCACCTCAATTAAATCAGATGAATTAATATAGCTTAGTTTACATGGGTTTGTTTTAATTGAAATGCAAATCATTTGATAGCATGCATTAAAGTCGTATAGTAGGACAACATTAATGAATGTTGCCAAATTATATATAAGGAATGGTGAGGCAGCTGCATACAGCTCCTATAGGTTATTTATTAACATCATTAAACAGGACAATGGTAATGAATACTGTCTTAACTTCACTGCATCTGCCAGCATTGTATCAAGAAATCGAGGTGACCACCCACAAGACCAAACAGCCACCCATTATATCGGAAAGGTTGTGAAGGTGGTAAAGGTGGTATAGAAATATAAAGCAGCATACTTTTTTTGTCAGACATATATGTGCATATGTTGAACTTCTGTGTTGTTACTGGTCCTTTGTTCAGGCTTTACAAGATGAATATGAGATACTTCGCAATTGCGTCGCCAACCTACCATCACAACTCCAACAGCAGTGTGCCAGTGTTCTGGAAATGGCAGGGGGACAGTCCGTTCTGCTGCACGAAATGACGGCAGATGTTGAAGGTTGAAGCCTTGTACATTATTAGCAAAATGCAGTGTAACATATATTTAACTTTTCTTAGGTTAAACTTTTCCCCATACATCCGACATCCACATTTACTTCCCTTTTGATAGGTGTTTAAAAGACAACAAAATAATTCAATAACAAAATAATAATAATAATTATAAAAATAATAATATTAGTGAAAATTACAAATCAGAAATATTTGAAAATTAGATTGAACAATTTAATGTTTTAAAAGCTTGAATCACTGTTGTTAGAGTTCCGCTCTTAGTTTGATCAACACTTCAGGAGAATCTCTAGATGACCAAGGACATCAAGGTGATCAAAAACAGACACCAAGGTCATTTTACAGATGTACAATAGATCTAACCCTTTAATGATGAGAGGGATTAGTTTTCCATACATTTTAGTACACACTCATTGTTAAAGTATTAGTGAACCATTACACCTGCTCCACAACCTTTGATAACATCCATTAACCCTTTAATGGCGAGAATGTACTAAAAGCAACTGGGAAAGCAATGCAGCTTGTCGGTAAAGTGTTAAGAATTGGACCATTTATGTAAGTTGATTTAGACATTCTAATTACCTGGTATAATTATTATATTTCATGAATTATGACAGTTTGGGCAAAAAAATGAAACAGCTACAGAAAAATTGCAAATATAAAGGTCTGGAATAAAAGAAACAAATACTTTGTGCTAGCTGCTGTTGAAGCTTCATTTAGAAACTCGTACTAGACTTTGAGACCATGACATTTTTGGATTTAGCTGAAGGACACCAATTTTTGTTCTTTTCTCTGACTTGATAACTCCATATTATTCTTTTAAATCTGGATGTTCTGAGTTTTGGCATGAATGTTTGATGCGAGACACGAGTGAAGCTCTGGGACTTTGACATCTGTTATGTCTTTGTCAACTTACTCAGCTCTTCAGCATCAGCTGTTGGAAAAAGATAAACTATTGGTGGAAATCTCGGAGCAGCTTTCAAAGGAAAAACGCAAGAGGAAGGTGCTGCATAACACCATCATGGTTAGTATTTGATTGATCTAAACTCATCTATTCGTGTAATTCATCACTATATTTGTGTGGCATTCACAAATAAATTGGCACCCGCACTTAGTTTTAAGCAATGTTTTAGAAATTTTGAGGTAACTATTACATTTAAAAACTTGTAAAGTACAAATTTGATTACTGGCAAGGTGTCAGTTGATACAAAACCCTGCTGTGATAACTATAGCATTTAGTGTGACAGTAATGCTATCACGTTGAGAAGATTTTATTAATAATTGTTGGAATGAAATCTTCAGGTCTTAGAGTGCCTCAAGGATCTTAACGGGATGGCTGTGTCCAAGGTATTGCGATTTTCAAATGCAATTTTCTTAGGAGCAACCATTGATTGATGCCTTGTCCATTATGTTAATGGCACTATGGAGGTTTCTGGATTACATTAGATATAGAGGTTTCATTTTCTGGGCATTTCCTTTGAGTTCATAGTTCTGCTTTGGATAATTGATGTTATTGATGATAACAATGTTGTGTTATTTTTTTCAAAAAGGAGCTGCGTGGTAACATTCGCGTACACTGTCGTGTTCGGCCTTTGACAGACGCTGACCGATCTGGGGAATCTGATCCTTTGAGGTGAGATTTTTTCATTGAACAGATCAATGCTCTTCAGAACAGCCCTGATTACAGTCAAAGATTGATCAAGAAGACTAGTCCAATGCATTAGAAGGAGTGATGTGTTTGAGTTGGTGGGACTAGCAGGTCATCTGAACGCTGCACTTTTGAAGGTGCTTTACAAGTGCCAGTTTATAGTGTTATTTCTAAAGCACTACTGGAAAGCTAAGCTCAGGTCACCAGCGTATTCACTTGTAGTGCTTAGTGTCAGTGTCAGAGGGGTTGCTTAGTGTCAGAGAGGTTGTCCAGAGATGTCAAGTGAATGTCTGAGTCCAGTTGCCAGAGAGAGGAGGCAGAGGAGCTGCTAAGGCAGGTTTCGTTGAGGATGAGAAAGCGTGGGAGGCAGAGGATTGGCTGGATCATGGTAGGTTCTAGTCACTGGAATCTGTAAAGGTTGTATGATTGTTGAATTGTTGTGCTCGTATTTGAGTCAAAAAGATCCTCCAGTCTCAGAAAGATAGCGGTAGATGGTTGATTAGAGCAACTGGCAGTACAGCTATACAACAACAAACTAATGCTACTAAGCTCTAAGTAACATTGAGTACAAGCTCATGCCATGAGCAAACTAGAGTTGAAAGTTTATGACTAGTATACTCTTTAGATGACAGAAGCGTACCATGTTTAACAATGACCGTATGTATACAGGCTTGCATATTAACAAGCTTTAACTGCAGAAATATGTGTATGAATGTATATCCGAATGGAGTTTGCTGGTTTGTGTTTTAAATGCACCAAGTGATGGTGCTCCAGTCACCGAAAAAGGGAGTTTGTTTCAGATAATAACTGTGGTTAAAAAGAGTATTTCATCATCTACTCTGTTGAGATCTCAACTGTTGAATTATGGCACCAAGACTTTAGCAGATACATACATGTGAAGTGCAAGTATCAGCCTTTACATAAATTGAGCCAATACTTGTAGTATTATGTAACATCAGGGAATAATGAAGATTAAACAGGCAAAACTTGTGAATTCACTATCCATCAATACCTGGGAGCACTTCTGAGTAGACAGCCGTGAAGGGGCGCTAAATAAATGATCCTTAATAATAATAATAATAATAATAATAATAATAATAATATGTTTATGCATTTTTACATAAAATTATACTCTTAATATATAATGTCATAGTTGTATACTTTTGATAAATTATATTATGGCGAGTAATGCATTACCTGCAGTTCTTAATGTCTTGTGCATTCAGTCAAGACCTTGTAATCCAAGTTATTGATGAGGTAAGTATTAAGTTGTCTGAATTAGTCAGACATTTCTTAAGTTTTTCTTTTACTTGTGATGTCATTGGAATCTTTCTCATTGTCATCGAACTATATAGTGTTGTTTAGTCATTGTATTATGTGTGTGTAGTGTATGACTATAATTCACTTTGTTTTTGAGTTTCACATGTTTTATTTTCTGTACACATGGAATGATTGTTTTGTCATTCTGATTAAATGCATTATTTAAGCATTATTTATGCATTTATTTAAAACAAATGTTTTATGTTTTTATAACAGTATACTTTCCTTGCTGTCTTTTCATTTCCAAATCAGTCTTGTATGAGATTCCATACATTTGTCGACTATCAGTTAATTTAAGAGAATTGTTTTTATGCACAGTACTGACTAACTTCATTTTCCTTGATTCACTGAGTTTGGCCGGATTTCTTTAAGCCATTTTGTGCCTCATGTAACATGATGAACGCAATGAAGCACTTGAGCTGAGCTATTGTAGTAAACTGCATGAACTCTTAAGTGACCGAAAAATAAGTTTAGAATGCCATCAGTCTGCTGAGACACAGTAGAACATTATTGCATAATGCCTCACTATTGAACTGTTTTTTGTTTCTAGGAAATTTTTCAATAAAATACATTAACTCCACAGCATTAGTGATTAATACTAGGGTAAATGCAGTCTGAAATTTTCTGTGATCTAATGCATTGTTAAATGCGTTACATTAGACCAGCGTTTCCCAAACTTTTTTGGCCAGGGAACCCTTCTCATCTTTTTATATTATGGCGGAACCCCAACCTGAACTAAACGTATTGAGGCATACATAACTAAACATACACCCATATTAGCAATTTATAAAAACAATTTTCACTAATATATCAAATGTTAAAATGTACAGTTTTTAAACCCAACACTTATGGAGCACAATATATTGGGAGTACATGAAGTGTTAACATGTGTACAGTGATTTTATTTTTTCTCGTGACACTTTTTTATATGTGGTTCAATGCAAAAAGCTGGATTCTTATTTTAAGTTGCAGCATTTAGTCAATTTTCTATATTTGGTTTTCGTTGCACTATGCCAGGCATGGCGAACCTATGGCACGCGTGCCCAACTTGGCACGCCAACAGATTTTGCTTGGCACGCCACATGAACTCTGAACTATCGGATTTTTTAATATTTTGTTATATTTCTTAATTTTTTTTTAATTCAACAGTTTCTTTCCTGCTTCATTAATTGTCACATAAAATTATAGTAACTGTTAGGCTTTAATTTTCAAATGCATTCAGTAGATAACGCTAACGGTAGACCGTAAATTTTGACTCTTGCATCAGGTCATTCTGCTATTACTGTAACCTCGAGCGTGTTCATTTGGAAGGAACAGTAGGCCTATTGGATACTTCGGCGGAAAATTAAGTTCTTCGAACATGGATGTCGCTTCCAGACACATTCAACACACTGAACAGAAACAGTCGCATTTGGAATTTTATCGATTTTTCTGTCAAGTTACTTCTATAAATCTTTGTTCTCATCCGTGAATTTTATTCAGTCTGACATTAGAAACAGATTAACTGACGATACAAGTGCTGCTTGCATGGCAATGAAAACAACAAAATCCAAACCAGACAAAACAGCTGGCTGGCATCTACTGTCTAGTGTCCCGAAACGAAAATCACACTGACAATGTGATGTTCCATATAAAATTATAAATATAAATAAATCGCATTATTAAAAATGACGCAAAAACTTTTCAATATTATCCTTTTCTTTCATTGGTAGGTCTACTTCATTCCGTGTTGATTGGTTCGATAAAATTTCTGGCACGCGAAATTTTCGACTTTCATTAAGAACAATTTTCTGGCACGCGAGCTAAAAAAGGTTCGCCATGCCTGCACTATGCTATAAGCATCCAGTTTCGCACAATGCGTTGTGGCAAATGGCAGAGGCACGCTAACTGCACATTTCACGACAGTGGGGTATTCCTTAATTAGTCCGATCCAAATACTGATTCATGAAAGTGCAGTGAAAGTCTGTTTCACTTGCGAGTCAGATGTTATCTCAATAAGAAGCTCATAATCTTTATTACACAAGTTTGCTGGTTTTCGGCTACCTTGAATGGGTTTCTCAAGTTATATACCCTTAATGGGAGGAAAGTATTTAACCAGCTTCTCTTCCAGTTCGTGAATATGAATTGCAATTTTTGAACGAATGTTTTGGTCGAGATCACAATCCATTTAAACTAAAAACTCTTTTATAAGGTTGGAAAACAGTCCACATTACTAGCTGAACATAAGCCCAGAACCCTTAGGCCTAAATTTTCCTCCTTGAGCCAATGCTATGTCAGATTTTTATACTAGCAAATTAAATTAATTTATTGCTAATAGTGTTGTACGATTATCAGACTCAGCTATACCGGTACTTAATTTAAACTTTTGCGTTAAATTATGTTCGGATTCGTTTCGACGAGGCAACGATAGCAAAGATGGCTACGTCCCTACTCAGACCTACAGCTCTCAACTACATAGATCACTGCAGTACCCTCTATAATCTATAATTTTATATAATCACTGGAAAGGGCATTTTGAAAGTTCGGATTATCGCTCAATGGGGCAAAATACAAAAGAGACGACTGACGGCAGTTTTAGGCCTAAACTTTTATAAAACTTTCTGTGTATTTTTAAAAAACTGTTTGGAATGTTTTGTTCCAATAAAATGTCTCAATTAAAATTCTTTTAAATTGTAACCTTCTCGCGGAACCCTTGCGTTCACCCCGCGGAACCCTTGGATTCCGCGGACCCACTTTGGGAAACGCTGCATTAGACTGTGCAGAATGCATCATGGGCAGACGTGCAGTTTCAGCTTACAGCTAGCCAAAGGACTTTATGCATCAGATGAAATAAATACAAAATAGTTTCAGCGTTAACCACAAATACACCTAACATAACAATCTTAACATGTCTGTTGATTTATGTTCAGTTAAAGTTAACACAAACTGCAAAGCAGCTTAATAAGTGTTGATTAATTGGTTTTTGGTGTGTTACTTGATGCTTTTCACCATAACATGGTCCATTTGTATAGGGTCATTGTTGACCAGGTAGCACAGAGTCCACAGATTAACCACAGAAAATAGGTGGAAAGCTTATGGTTTTAGAATAAGTATGCCTTTTGATACAAAGAATCTAATTCGGTTTATCAATATCTCACAGCTTGGTGTAGTTGAACTGGAAAATAAGAGATGATATTTTGACCATTTCTTTAACACACTGACAAGTTGATTGTAAAATGTTTTATTTTAGCAATTCTGTTGTGAAGTTTGTGTGACATATAGATATTTAATGCACTTTTCACTTTTTAGGAAACTGTAGGAGTGTCGTGCAACAAAAACAACAGAATGTTTGAATTTGAAAGGTAGTACGTAATTTCTGCACAAGTCTGAGCTTTAAATTCAAAGTAGAAATGTTAAAAACAGCTAGATGGATTATTAGCAGAATATTCAGTACACAGTGTGATGATCCTATTAATGTATTAAAATGGCCGTTATGATCACTTAATCAATCGCTGTGAGCAGCAGCAATTGTTGCAGCATAACTTCTGCTGGTAAACAGTTTTTGACTGCTTTTCAAACTGTTGTTTTGCAAATGTAAACAAAACAAAATGTAAACTACATGCACTTCTGAAGCGGTTCTTCTGAAGAACATATAATTTCTGGAGGTACCTATTCTGACTTTCAGAAAGTCAGAAAGGAGTATAACTGTAGATGCCTTGTCTTGATTGTTATAAACCTTCTTATAAGCCACTTGCTTATGTTTATATGTCCCTTACACCTGTAGTGACCAACAGCACATAACATCCTTCTTGTTCAATTACAAGGTGGTGCCAGTTGGCACAGATTATAATGTGCTCATATTTCTGTTTGAGAATTCTTGCCATAAATTCAGCTTATTATTTTAAGAAAATGTGTCCTGTCGTTTGATTGCTCTGGTAATATTTGGGTCTCAGTTGATCTAGTCTAATCAAGTGACTTCTGTAGCGCCACTAATGCGCATTGCATGAGTCCGTTGTTGCTTCAAGTGAGGCTCTTGTGAAACATCATATTTGGAAGAAGTCTGGCAGAAATCTGATAGCTGAAAGATCATTTGAGATAGACTTTTGAGCAGTTTTTTAAAGGCATGATGCCTTCATCATTGCGATGTCTCTGGTTGCTTGTACGTTTGTATTGGATCGTTTCAGAGTTCATTTTCCAAGCGACAATCAGGGAGCAGTTTTCCATGATGTCCAGATGTTGATTACTTCTTTGTTTGACGGGCAAGTGTTCTCTTTGTCAACATCTAATCTTGCAGAGAAATTACACCTTACGGTTGATATATTAATTAAGTTTTAACTGAAGTTAGAAGTGATGCTTCTGCAATGAAAAAGTAGGTTAGGAGTAGAAATTGTTGATTTTTTGGAAAGTCAGACCTTGTCCACGTTTTCATGGCTGAACAGGGGATACAGATGGGAAAATGTGCAGATAGAGAATGATTAAAGTAACTTGGAAAGTGGAACAAGTAAGTGGGAAAAGAAAATAATTCAATAACTGCAGAGATTATAAAATTTAATAGTGTGTTTTCCAGAGTCCATTTCATATGCAGTGAAGATTCACCTTGCATTTTGAATGAGACATTATATAAATTTTACCAACACAAGAGAAATCTGCTTGTGTAGGGGTGCTACATAAATAAATGATTGTGTTATGTGACGTTACTTTGAATTGTTGTTCAGGTACAACGTCTGTGTGATGGCCTATGGTCAGACTGGAAGTGGTAAAACACATACAATGCTGGGTGACTATGGCAACCTTGCTGCCAAAGGTTGCAGTGGTGAAGGAGTCATACCTCGTGCAATCCGAGAGATCTTTCAGTAGGTACTAGTCTCATCAACAGATTGCATTAATAGGATGCTTGGTTATTGCAGTTGTAGATGGTCTTCTGTTAATTGGTTGTTGTTGAGTGGTACTATTTGTGAGAATGAGGTCTTTAAAATACTAATAATGATAATAATGGTGATGATGAAACTAGTGCGATGATTAAACTAGTGTGATGATGAAACTAGTGTGATGATTAAACTAGTGTGATGATGAAACTAGTGTGATGATAAAGCGAGCGATGTATTGATTTGTGGCAGAAGATCTCTTTAATGCCTTTTAACCCTTTGACGACGAGAGGGATTAGTTTTCCGTACATTTTAGTGCATGCTCGTTGTTAAAGTGTTAAGGTGTTATTCGTTGGTGGTCACTCTAGGTGTAAAGAGTGCATAAGAATTGTGATGCTTTTTAAAGAACTGCTTAGACGTAATCTAAAAAAGACAATTTGTTACGTGGGAAAGATCTGTCATGATGATAAGATGATGGTGGTAGAACTGGTAGTGTTATCGGTTATGGTAGTGGTTTAGTAGCATTGGTGGTGGTGGTAGCATTTGTTTGAGTGGTATTGATAGTGGTGGCAGCAGTGGCAATGTTGACAACGATGATTTGATGATGATAAAGACAGCTATATGGTCTTAAGATAATTTTGGTAATGAAGAGCTGATAATGAGTGAAAGTAAAGTTGATGATGAGCTCATTCAAATGTTTTGTCACTGTGAGGTATCTGATGTTTTAGGCTGATCAGCCTTCGTCCTTCTGGAACGCATTCGGTGGAGCTTTCCGTAATTGAGATCTACAACAATGAGATTCGTGACCTTTTGTCTTCTGAATCAAAGGCTAAGAACGAGGTTGTCATGGCAATTGATGGATCCATGTGCCTTCCAACCGTTACCTGTCGGTGCGTGCCTTTCTTACATGCATGGATCATAGGTAACATATGGATCATAAGTATTGTATGGATTCAAGCCAGCTTATCATTTGTACATGTGTTGATCTGAATGTTTTAGTCTTTACTGAACATAATATTTTTATCTGATATCTTGTATAATTTATCTGCCATAGCCTATCTAGTATCTATGGTATATCTATTCATGGCAGATAAAGCCACACGATGGCAGGTGTAGTATTGTCTGCCATAGTCTATCTTCGGCAGATAAAGCCATAGATACGTGGATCTCGTTTTATTTGCTATAGCTCATCTATGCAGGTAATGCCATGGGATGGCAGATATGGCTTAATCTGCCTTTGCCTATCCATGGCAGATAAAACCACAGCCTAGAACTTGATCAACTCACATGTGACAGATTGATTAGTGCAGGTATGAGGTGATCTGATAATTTGGTTTTATTTAGTTTCATTTTGCAGCAACCATTAAGTGGGGCTTTGCGTTATGATAGCTGTGCTGTTGGCTTCTTCTGTAATGGGATCAGTTTGTATGTACCTTTGTATATACCTTTGTTTGTTACCTTTGTTTGTTACCTTTGTTTGTTACCTTTGTTTGTTACCTTTGTTTGTTGCTGTGGTGTTGATGGCAGTGTCATGAGAAGCCAGCAAGAGGTGATGGATCTCGTGCGACAGGGTCTCTCTGTAAGGTGCCAGACAGCCACTCAGGTCAACGAACACTCGTCTCGCTCTCATCTCTTGGTCATTGTGACATTGACCACCAGAGTGACCACAGAAGCTGGCCAGCAGGTGGATGACGGTTCTAAAACAAAACCGCAAGGTTAAACATTTAATTGTTTGAAATTCATAACCGTCATAATTATTGCTTTCCTCCTCTTCTTTGATGCTTTATGTATACCATACAAAAGAACATTCTATTCAACCCAGTCATTCTGGCACTACTTGATGTCATTCATTCTTTCTGTGCATTGCGCATATTGCTCAGACTGCTTGCTCATTTCAGTTTAGCTCACTGAGGCTCCTTTGTGAGTACTTAAAGGCACTATAGTAAGTGTCCACATACATACATAGTTCTGGAGCGCAGTTTTCAGTCTTTATGTGGTCTTTCTTTCCTCTATTCATCCTTTAGGTGTAAGTTGTCATGAAGTATGTGTCACCCATCCAGACAATAATACAGTAGTCGTCTTGTGCTATTGTCAAATTTTCCAATCTGTTTAGTTTATTGCGTATGGAAAAGGACGACTAGCAGGTCATCTGAATGTACACTCCTGCTGCCACCTATGGATGTCTTGTGTATCAGATAGCTGTCAAAATTCAGCCGCTACAGGCACCGGAGTTGGTGTGACACAGACATTGTGTGTTTGTACGTTTTTTTTAAAAAGGTGCTGCAGGCAAGAAGGTGCGCAGTCAGATTCCACGTTTTGCAAGTCGATCTACACAGTTAAATGCAACTGCTGAAGAAAGCGAAAAACCTAATTCAGAGACTTTTATTAAAACCAAACTTCAGCTCATTGACCTTGCAGGCAGTGAATGTGTAGGTAAGATGATCAACCTTGACTAAATAACAAGGATTACAAGCAAAACCCAGTCAGCCATGTTTATTTGGTCCACAGCAGACTGGGCTTCAGTTGCTGCCAGTGGCCTGTGTGGACCCGACTTGGTTGTTTGGATGCCTTCTGGTTTTTTTGTCTTATTTGTGAAATTATGAGATCATTTAGAGGGCCTCTTAATTTTTCTGATGCATGAAATTTGTTATGTTGTATCTGCGGTTTTGCAAATGAACCACCATTGCTATGTTTTACTCGCAACCCCATGTTCATGCTGTTTGAACCTGAATGACGCTTTTACCTTATTGTACCCTCAATATATTAAATTATTTTGTGGTAATCAAAGAAGTTATTCTGTTTATCGCTAAACTAAGATGTAAGATCTTCTCTGTTATATCTTTCTTCCTTTTCTATTCTGGAACCTTACCACTTTACATGAACTTACTTACCTTCAGTTGTTGAATGTATTTTTAGGAGTTTCTGGTGTGACTGGGAAGCATCTGCGTGAGTCGCTTCACATTAACAAGAGCCTTTGTGCTTTGGCTGATGTATTGACTGCATTGTCTGAAGCACGGTCACACATTCCATATCGCAACAGCAGACTGACCCATCTCTTACAAGATTCAATTGGTATATTCAAACTTATTCAAATTCACATCTATTCTCATCTGATCATATATGGTTGGTTGTTTGCAGTCTAACCACTTTGGTCTCTTGCTAGAGATGAAACTGAAGCCGGTGAATTGCAAATCTTGAACTACCCACTGAAAAAGTCTGAGAGCCCAGCCGAATTCTGATGGGTGGGATAATTAAGAGTCTGTTTCTGATGAACTGTATGATTTATGGGATATAAACTTGAAGGGTGTCATGTATCTGCCTTTGTCTATAGGGGGCAACCTGGATATAGAAATATGGGAAATGCAGGCAGATCACAGGTCTAAGACATGTTTTGAGTCTGAGTAAAACGTTTTTAGATGAGAAAGTTAATGTTATTTGATCATGTTGTGTGTTAATAGCCATATGTACAGTTATTTCTTTGCCTGTTTTGTTAAGCCACATCTGTGGATGACATTTAATTAAATCATCTAATGACATCCTCCTCATGTATTTTACTCAGGTGGTGATGCCAAGCTGCTGATTCTGCTGTGCATCTCTCCCACAAGATGCATGATTACAGAATCGCTGCAGAGCCTGCAGTTTGGTCAGCGAGCTCGCCAGATCCAGCGTGGTCAGATACGAAAGCGGTCATTGTCTGCACCCAATTCGTTCTCTACATCTGTGACCACAAACACGAGGGACAGTGGCACCCTCTCCACCCTCTCTCCACGACCCATCAGAAGCCGTTCTGCCTCACTCAGGGCTCTTGCCGGCGAATTGCAAATTTAAGCCTTAAGGTCTTAGACCTTGTTCGATAGGAGGTTTAATGTTCTTGTGAAGGTGTCATGTATGCTCTATAGAGTTTGATGTTCTCTTGAAGTTTTAATGTTCTCTCTTAGGTATACTGTTCTGTCTAAGGTGTTATGTCAAGTGGCGTTTTTATGAGGAGGGTAGACTTCACTGTTTGCATGCAAAGTTGGTCAGTTTGAAACTGTTGGGCAGAGGCACTGTATGTAGTAGATGTAGAGAAAGACTGGAAGAGTTACAGTTGTAATCGTGGTCTTCAGATTTCATCAATACCAACACTGCTAGATCTCAAGAACAAGGGTAGTTTCAGGTGTTCAGTCAAAAACGAATATAATTGGCGAGCAGGTCGGGTTTGATTCCTGGTCAAGATACAAAGGTCCGGCAGATGGCTGTGGCAAAACTGGAATTAGAACAGAAATTATTTCAGAACTGGAATTAGAACTGATATAGGAATTATTTTCAAAATGGGAATAACATCAGAATTGTAATTGATCCTTTAAACTGAATTACTATTAAAATTAGGAATTTTTTAAAACTGAGATATCACAGCTGATCACAACATCCCTCATAATCTACGGCCATGAGCCTCATAAATTCACATTACCTGATAAAAATGACAAAAATTTTATCTCTTGGATGCTCTGTAAAAATATTTAACTATTTAGCCACAGATACTGTTTTTACATGTATACTTTATACTAACATCCATTAATCTCTTCCAGTCTATTACTAACTGTGGTTCTGTGTCGACGGGAACTTGCAATAAACAAGTATTTATTTGATTCAATTTGATCTTAATGTACACTAACCAATGCACTGGGTCAGTGGTTTGGTAATCACGTGCAATCATCCAATCTAGTACTAGCATGGGTAGATTTGTCTCTAGTGCACTTTCTGAAGCCGTGTGTCAACAAAACGTAGCGGCCACTTTGGCTTAAGTTCATCAACATCTGAAACCATATTTGTTTTGTGGCAGCAGAGGATTTAAAACGTGAAGAGTTCTGTAGACTGTCTTTGGGCCACATGGATATCAGATTAGGGGTCATCCATAAAGGACGTCCGCAATGAGGGGGTGGAGGAAGGGGTCATCGAAATGCGGACAAGGGGAGAGGGAGGGTTATGACCAGTGCGGACGTCCGCGTCTAAACTTTTAAATTTGATAGTTTTTTTAACACCACATTGTTTCAACCTTCCCCGAGAGACGAAAAGGTCAGTGAAGTGATTGCCTGAAACCACTTGCATGATATAACCTTTACTGAGACTTTAAGGAGGCTTTTATTACAGCACATCCTGCGATTTGAAACCCGAACTGTTGCTTAAATGTGCACAGGTACTGTGGAATAATTGTAAAAATAATGATGATGACTTTAAAAATTGGCTTAGACGTGCGGACGTCTGCAAAGGGGGAGGGAGGGAGGGTAAGGTCAAATGGCGGACAAGGGGAGGGAGGGGTCCAAAGTAGGTCATATTTTGCGGACGTCCTTTATGGACGACCCCTCACAATATACAATACTTCGGGTCGAGCTGAGAAGAGTCCACAATACAGACGGTTTGCACAGTTTATGTATGTATATTCGTTTATTTCAAATACAACAGGCAGAACAATGTAGTCGTGTAGAACATGTCCAGTGTGATGACGAATTAGTGGTTTCAGTTTATTATATGTTACTGAAAAAAATTGAGGAAAATTAAGTTAATCGAGTCCTTGTATGTCCGAGAGAAGTTGTGCATCCTTTGAGTTTAATATTATTATGTTTTGAACAACATTTGAGGAATAAAGTTATTGAGTCCTTATCTGGCAGAGAGAAGTTGTGCGTTCTTTGTCGGAGTTTGTATAGTTGTGGAAACAGCAACGTTTCAGAAAGGAGCACGCTACAGTTAGCAACGAAATTTCTTACCCATTATTTTTAATCTAATCCCAAAAATAAGCCAAGGCTTGTGCAGGCCTACTAAAAATCTTAGGTATGGTGCTCTTTTGTATCCATTTTATTGACGCCTAATCATTATCATGATCTCCAAACTACTAAAGCGCCACTTCCTGGCCAAGCTCAGGGCACCAGCCTATTCACGAGCGCTGTCTAATCAAAGGGGGTTCCAAAGAGTAGTCCAAAAGAGTAGGTCGGGAGGCCCGATGTCGTATTGTAGAATTTTTATATTTAAGATTGACCTATACCGACAGTAACAGACAACGAATAGTCTAAAAATGTGACATAATTAGCAAATTTCACAGTGTAGTTACACCACAGTATAAATAAATTAAAATAATTATTTATACTGTGGTTACACATTTATACTGTGTTACACTGAGAACATTTTCCCGTTCCCTTAATGCCAATGTCAAGGTTCTATTTACATCGGATGGCCGCTCTTACCAACTATTTTAAAATCGACAACATAGAAAACATATTGCGTAAAGATTCATTACTCATCACAAATTTATCGTGGTGATGTCTAGCGTCATCTAGGAGTTCAATAAATACATTAGACTAAAGGGAAACTATGGCAAAGCAATAACTTTTATCAGCAAATTTACACAAATTTATTATTATAGCTGAAGAGTGTTCATTAAAAAGAAATACAGCACTGGTTTAATAAAAACAAAGCACACATTTCTGTCTGCCATAAGAGGGCGCTATTGAAACAACAGCTGATTGTACGGCCTCTTCAGATGTAGAATCATTATATACTTACGTAGAAAGCAGGCGGGCGAACCGTGGTCAAATATCGCCGCAAAACATCGGCATTTGCAAAAGTATAGATTAAAATACGCGCGTTTTGCATCTGATTTGGAACTATCTTCGTCCTTTGGCGCTTCTGAATGGCATCGTTGGGGAGTTGGGTGCAGACGTGACTGTGGAAGATTCCGTGGATGCCTTGCTCGGTGACAGTAACAGGACAGGGACTGCGCATGCCGTGCCATCCTGTCTGCGAGCTACGAGTTTTGCGCTGTTCAGCCGTTGTCGGTTTCTGAATTTATGCTGCGACAGATTGTGCTTGTCACTGTCGGCATGAAGCAGATTCTTCTTAGCCATACAAAGACCGGTGGTCCTCCATCATGCGCTGGTTAAGCTGGTCGCTGCCTTGCGGTCGTAGGGCGATGGTCCAGGGGCGACTCGGCTCGGCCTTGTTCGTCTGCGTCGTGACTTTAGCCATTGTGGTCATCGGCTTCATTCATTTGAGTAGGAGCATCTGGAGATTGCAAGAACAACGGACTAAATTAGGTGAGTCGTCATTTATGGCCATTGTCGATATATTTATATGCCTGCCACGGGTCAACCTACCGTAAAGTTGGCGAATTAGCTGTACCTTAACTGCTGTGCCTTAACTGCATTTAAGTAATGTTGACAGGTGTGAAGAGGATATTGGTGTATACGCAGGTAATGATGAAGATTTTCACTTTCTTGAAGATAAAAAGATGATGCAAGATTATACAGGTGTATGGTGATAGTGTTGAGAACTATAATGATGACAAATGACGACATACAGTGGTTGTAAAGAATGCAGTGATCAATATGAATAGGGCAATTGGTTGATTGCAGTCATAAGATTTATAGATTGATTGATTGTTTCACTGATTGATTAATTAATTGATGACAGTGATGCTGATGATGGCTATGATGATGATTTTCACGGATGATGATGGATGGCAATGGTGGTGATGCTGATGATTATGATAGTAATTATAGATGGCAGTGGTTGGTGATGATGATGATGACAATGGATGATGATCATGAATGCAATGGTTGGAGAAGAGAAAGACTTGATGCCAAGTTAAATAGAGAATGTTTTCAGAACTATGGTCTTAGTCTCAATTATGCCATTCTGTTCATTGTTGAAATATTTTAATAAGAAATAGTTGTTTCTTGAATTTTCTCAGGTTTCTTGCTCTAACTGCTGCATGCTCTGAAGCTGTGGTCATTTCTTTTTATGTGAAATATGACAAATTTATGGCTATAACACTTCTTGTTATTTTGCTTATGATAATCGAAATGCATTTTTGTGACCTGATGCCAAAACATTGGTGACGAGAGAAATTTGTGTGTGTGGGAAGACAACGCAGGAAATGTAGTACATGTAGGTCAAACCATTCATTTGTGAATTCCAGGAGGGGGCAAGCGCCCCACTATACCCCACTGTGAGGGCACCTATGTACCACCAGCCTGTTTGTAAATAGCACACAAATGACTTGGCTGTAGCAGATAACAGTGGCTGTACTATATTTATTATTATTATATACGTGTGTTTTAGCCACATTATTTCTCTGTGGTTATGAGATAACAGCGTATTATTTCAAATAGTGCAGCCAGGCTATTCCAAACTGAAAGCGGTTCTCTTTTATTTGCAAGGTGTATTATTAGAAGACCACTTGACTTGATTAAGGACACAAGCATATATATATACACACACACACACACATATATATAATATATATATATATAGATATATATATATGCATAGATAGTAGGTATACACATATATGGATTGTACATGCATGCACAGTTGCACACATTGATATTGTATAGTTAGTTGTATACCGGTAAATACTCTATGTATAAATGGATTCAGTTGTATATATTGCCATAAGTACAACTTGTATAGACAAATTTGATTGATTGATATACATGTATATACATTTTTATATATGCTGTATCTATGGTACATTATATATATACATGTTTCTAGTGCTGTAAAATTACATGATGTGGAGGTGAATATGCGTGTAATTAGAAGGGAGGCTCTGCGATGTTGTAAACAGGATCTTACTAAGACTGACAGCTTTCAGTTTATGGAGTTGTATATGAACATTTTTATTGTCGTAATCAATGTCATGTAATGTTATTGTTATTATCAGTGTCATCATCTGCATCATGTTGTGTTGTTGTTGTTAAGCTTCTTGTTTCATCTGAATCTGATACATCTTTGTCAGAGAAATTATGCTGTCATCATCTGTTCCTTACTTATTTATCAGTCATTATTGTAATCATGTTGATCATTGTCATCATTGATAATTATCATCATCATCATTCATACTCATTGTCATAACTGTTAATGATCTTTGTAATTGTCATAATCAGTGTCATCTTTGATGAGAGTATTGAACAGTAATGAAAATCATTTTGTCATGGTTATCTTTGCTTTGAACATCATAATGACCATTGAACATCATAATGATTATTTTCATTGTAATCAATGTTAGCATTGTAAGCATTTTCATAACTGATAATTGTCTTTGTGATCAGCACAAGCAATGTATGTTCACAGTGGTTTGAAGGTGTCTGGAATTTAGTTTCAGACTGTAATGCCGTATTAGCTCAATATTACTTTACGATACTTGAATGCCTGCACTGTAGAAGAAGAAGAAGAAAAAGAGCAGTCCCTTAAGCTAACCCTGGGCAGCCATGGGTATGAAGTATTAGCGTCTTCATTTTCTTAGCCTCGGCATGTGAGGGCGGGTGGCCAGTCCCCTATCTCGCCATTTCATCTTCCCACCAACAGTGTATGGTCAGTGCGCTCAATATAGCTGAGTGGCTAAGGGACTGTGGAGCAGATATCTCGAACCAAATTTCTGCCCTGGCAGGGATTTGAACCCCCAACCTCGTGATTGACAGTCCAGCACGCTAACCACTACACTATGGAACACAACCTGCACTGTGCTTTGTTTTCATTTACACTGCAGAGCACCTTTTAGCCAGTTTCACCAACCAGGATTTTACCACTTGGCCCAAATGCCACTGTTTTACCTGAAGACTACTCGAGTTTGTCATAAAAACAGGGCAGGAGTTTGAGTGACAGCAGATACAGTGTTTAATGGGCCTCTTCGATGTAATGAGCCGTAGTGACACTGGGTGTGGAACAAGGAGCAGGCTAAACATTTTGAGTGTATGAAATGAGGCAAAAGTTTCCCATACCTATAAATGCAGTGCTAATTATGGGAGAGCATTCATTTATTTAGCTCCTCCATCTGATGAGTCATTCTGCATGGATGGTTTCAGATTGCATTTAACTTGTGTGTCCGGGGTTGTATGTCAGTATGATTAGTGTGACAGTTCCAAAGTCAGGTCATGTTACCCTTAGACGGAGATTGTCTTGTTGGTCTCTGCATTGCTCAACAGTGTTGCGTTTGTGCTAGACCTGCTGTACAGAATAATTACCTGAAACACTCTTGAAGCTTTTGCCATCACTGCAAACCTTGATGTCTTTTTTTAATATCTGGAGCAACTGTTGATTACCTCAGTTCATGAACAGTGCTCTTTCTTTGGCCTTGGTTGTGTTGAAGCACGACATAAGTTGTCTTACTGTTCTTCAAATCAAATTCATCTCAACCCCGAAGACACTTGAGTCCACGACAGTGACCACAAAGGTCTTGAATTGGTCTGATGTATGTGGCCACCTTCAAATCGCATGCAACTGTTCAATAAATGAACTGTTCAGTGGGTGAACAGTGCATGCCATCTTTGATGTCGGTTGGGTTATAGCTCTGTATAAATGATATTGTTATTGTGTAATTTAGTGTGGCATTTGTGGTTATTGAATGAGTAAAGCATATTGGTTGTGGTGGTGAGGTTTCCTTTTGCTATTTTGGTTTAAATGAGACTTGACATAATTTTATATATTTTCAAAGTTTATTGTGCAAAACAAAAGAAAATCTAATGACGATTAGAATTGTAAAGGGCCAAATATTCAAAAAAATACATGATTCTTATCATACCAAGGAATCAGAGACTTCTGTCTTCCACCCCACCATAATGTGAAGACTGTTAGGTCTCTGCAGAATGCATTCATACACATTGGTGCATATGAACATTAATATCTATAGATCAAAATCAAGCATCCATCATTCTAACACCCTTGTAAAGTCTGAGGCCTAGTTGTAAACAACTTTTCTTTGCAATGGCCATACGTTAGGAGTGTATGCTTTGCTACTGGATAGTAGGGGTCCACCGGAAAGACATTTTCCACTGAGTACCGAATCCGAGTATATTTGGATGTACTATTTGCCGGATCCGGAAACGAACCGGGTACCATTTGTTCCATATGCGAAGCTTCACATTTTCATGTCATAAAAAATTGTCAAAATAAATTTGTGTACTTGTAATAAGTGACTGATACATTTTGAATTTTAGTCATTTCTGTGCAGTTGTGAAGTTTTCTAAAATTGCATTAATTCAGTAAATTGACATGATTTCAAGAAAATGGAATTGAATTCAATGAATGTGTAATTGTTTTAAGGCTGAACATTTATAATTTTATATATGTAACTTTATTGAATAACTTTTTAAAGAAAAACTTTTTTTTAAAGAAACATTTTTTTGCAACTATTTGCTTCTACAGTATTTGCCGAGGCGAATAGTTCCGGAAACGGGATTTCCGGCCGAGGCAAATGTCCGAGGCGATTTCCGGTGGACCCCTACTGGATAGTCTAATTACTTACTTTCTTCCTTAAGTATTCTAGCAGCACTTAACTAGTGAGATGCTTAGCATCCTTACTAGATTGACATAGAATCAGTGCAAGATGAGACTGTCTCACCTTTAGGAAGTCTGTCTGCCTCTGGATGTATTATGCCCTCAGTGTCCTCATATGAAATGACGGCCACGAACTGGAGACGCTTCATGATTAGCTCTGACCATCAGTTTTCTTACTGCTGGGTTTTAGGTTACAGCTAGGCAAAAATGTTGACCTTTTGGAGGGATTAGCTGAGCAAGACTGAAGCCTTTTCCAGGTGTTACTTTCTGATAAGACTTCTGCATGCGCGTGCAGGAATTTTTAGGGAGGCAAAATTTTTGTAAGGGAGCAAAATTTTTGTAGGGAGAGCAAAGTGATGTTTTTGCTTATGAATGAACACAGAACATGTGACAATTTTAAAAATTAATAATGGTCAAGGATTTACCTAAAATTTAAGTGTGTTTTTGCATTGAAAATTGTGTTGGGACTGTTGTAATAATCATTAGAATCAAAAGATTCTATTTTTGTAAAATATTTACAAAATCCAGGGGGCAAATACCCCTTGCCCACCTCCGGATGCCCTTGGACTTCGGTAGAAAATACCAGGACAGAAACACTGGATCCTGAGCTGTAAATGGTTGGAAATGCAAATTAAAGACTGATATGTAAATGTGCCGTAGAGTGGATTAGCTGGGAGAAAAACAGCAAATTATCGAATAATGGGTGGATAAAAGAATGAGAGAGAGCAGGAGCATTTATGTAGCACCTCTGTAGAGTGTTACTTAATGTTTTAGGACAACTCATGCTATGCAGTGCGTGCAAGTAAATAAGCTTGCATGTGAGGTAGCAATTAAGTAAGTTCTCTCTTCAACAGTTGTTAGAGTTTCAGCCGTGTAAGTTTGTTGTTTTTATAGCTTTATTTGGGTTTGAGAAATTGCATGACTGCGTTTGCAGTCTCACCAAGAATACACAATTTGGGCTGTGGAATGCTTAATCAGGTTCTCGATGGGCTTCTATATCAAGAACTGTTTTTGGTGAACGAGCTTTCTGTCTTACAAACTGATCTTCTGGATATTGACCTCATTATGGCTTGGTTTTGATGTGCCATCGTTTGATGCCTTGTGCATTATACAGGGGCACAACAGAAGTTACTAATTACAATGTGGGACCCTGAATTGTTGGGCCCTAAAGTCCCATAGTTGCTCCAATGAATATTTGTGAATATGATAGGTTGAACGTTATAGGTTGTCTTGTTCAGTAACATGATTTCTCCTCCTAGCTATTTACTCTAAACAGCGAGGTTTTGAGCAAAGTGCGACCGTACGTTACTTACTGGAATAACGGACACGTACTGTATGTTTATGTTAAAAATGTAATTGCAGTTGCAGAATGAACAAAATACAAAATACACATGAGTGAATAAATTCATTATCGCTTGACTATGTGACTGGCTGACAATGACAGGCTAGCTATAGTAACTAGAGCCTAGAACTAGAGCTATGTACTAGCAGGCTAGTTTTGTTGATTTTTGTTGTGCATAATGTTATGTATTTTATTTTCACGGTGAATTGATGTCAGCGTACGCCAATTTACCGTACGTACGTTATAAAAAGAAATAATGTATACTCTGTACGTATGGTTGCACACTGGTTTAGAGAGATGCTAATTATCTGTCCAGACATGCTTGTGTCTACATTGCACTGGTGAGATTACTAATATTGCATTGTATTGTAACAGAATGTTTATACAGCAGTCGTTTAGTATCTTTCAGATATGGATGAAAGAGTTGTTCCTGCGCTTTGGTTGGCCTTGCTGCCTGGAAATGCCTTTCACCGTTGCTGCCCGCCTCCTCTTGGCACTTTTATCCGGCGTAGTGCTACTTCGTGTCATCTCAAAACCCACTTTCAACAAGAACTCTTGAGCTGGAAGTGCATACGCTGATACAGCGTTGAGTGATCTCAGGACTTCGACAGCACCATTAGACACTTGTGTGTATGCAGTCAGTCTTATCACATGTATACAAACATGTGCACGTTGCAGTTGTGCACACAGCAGTTATATTCTAGTCTAAACAGAAACCACAACTTTTAGGTGAAAGAAATCAGAAGCATGCTGCAACATTGATGTTTAAAATTTTCATGTGGATCTACCCTTTATGCATATTTCATAGTGCCAGTATTTCAATACAGCTATGCATGTGTTTTAAAAAAGTTCTTTGTATCTACTGGTATGCATGTACATGTGTCTAGACAGTTGTGTAAAGCCTTTTAAGAACATTTTGAAGCACACTACAGTCTAGACAATGGAGTAGCTAATTTTCTAGTTTCCTTATAAACTGTCTGTGCCCAGAAGCACTGGGTAATGTGGCTACTGGCCTGATATAAATGCCCAGTAATTAAATGTCTAGTAATTAAATGCAATTTTCATTTAATGTAACCTACAACAAGTTTATGTGAAAACTGAGTGTTATCTGACAAAAAGTTGAAAATGGAAGTTTTATTAAGTTATGGCAGAAATAGTTGGTATTACCGGTAGCATTGTTTTTCTTATAACTAATACAATTGTTAATATAAAGAAGTACAAATAATAACATTAGTATTGGTATTATTGTCTAATAATAAAAATGTGAACAATAATTATAAAATTCATAAGAGTAGTAGAATATATTTTTTGCCATCTTTTTAATTTAAAAAGGATAAAAGCCAGAGAATGTTGATAATATAATAATCGATGTTGGCTTGCATACTGTCAAGTAATATTGACATGGCTCTGACAATCCATGCTCACTTGGCAAGAATAATTTATTTTGTCCTGACAGTTGACGCTGCTCTGATAATGGGCAGCCCACGTTGTCCTGACACTGACACCTTCACAGTATCGTGACAGCTTGATGTTGCCCTGACAATTGATTGACATTGCAAGAAAATCAGATCATTGGTGAATTGGTGATGCTGCGGTTGACAGTTGGGCTGTTGGCCTTCCTGATCTGATCTTCCTGCCTGGCCATAAACATGTCGGACAGGGCTTTGGGCGCACACCCATCGTACTTGCAAAGCTTTTGTGGGGATGATGGGAAGGCTTAGCTCTGCGGCTGATTGTGGGCTTGACATCGAGACCCCGTGATGCAGTTTTTCCTGGTTGTTCCCTTTGTTTGAGGGGATTGACTTTTTGTGCATTGACAAATGTGACCATAAAAGAATGAAGCTAATTTCTCAGATGTCCAGGGAACATATTGGCCACCAATAAACCATACTGGATATGACGTTAAAGGTCTGACCCAGTGTGTCTAGACTTGAGTAGAATTAGACAGAATGATAAGCCAAGACCTGAATAGAATTAGACTGTATGATAAACCATATCTCAATTTCAAGACCTAACTGAATTAGACTGAATGATAAGCCCAGATCTATAGATCTAGAATGGATGATAAACCATATCTCATCGCCAAGACCTTTGTAGAATTAGACTGCTCATAAGCCAAGACCATGGTAGCATTAGACTGAATTGCTTCTATTCTACTGGATCTTATGGTTGCATTTGACGGATGGACCAGTCAGTCAGTCCACACCTGTAATGTGTTGATGTGCTGATAAATTGATAATACACACTTACTATTCATTTTTTATTTATTCCGGTGGCCATTCAAGGCCAATAATTAATTCTCTTTTGAAATATCAATCTTTACCATGAAGATGTAGAGACAGACTGTCTGGTGTCGAAACCCATTAACTGTAGCCTGCTGCCGGACAATACAAGTGTGTTACTACAGCAGAATGCATCAATAATGCCCAGGTGTAGGCTGCCATAGTGACTGTATGTATGCGTGAAATACATACATGCAAAAACATACACGCATGCGTGCATGTGTGTATGCTTTTGTATATAGACATGCGTGTATCCAAATGATTATGTAGCACCTTTTAAGCGCCTCTTTATGAGCCTGTTTGAAAGATGCTCCATTAGCACTTGATGGGCTCTGTGGCTTAGTATATCCTTTGTCCAGGTTTACTTTAAGACCTTTTTATATGCCATTGGTCCTGGCGCTGTTTAGGGCTAGTGACTGACCAGCAGTCATTTTCTGTGCAGTTTTATGGATCATTAATGACTACTGTGGCAGCATGAAGTCGCATGCGCTGCGAGTAAGAGAGGAAAAGCTACTGCATCAGGAAGAGTCACGTAAAACACACTTTCAGGTTGTCATTTTGTATTTTTTTGCTCATTTTGTCTACCAGTACTTTAATTGCACTGAAATATTTAACAATTCAGTGAAACTTTGCAAGAAGAAAGGCGTACAGATATAGTAGTTGGCAGTAAGATAATGGCATTAAGACGCTCATTAGGCACCTGGAGGCCTGGATAGCTGTTGAAAGTCAGGTACCTGGGCGGTGAATCTAATTCCTGATACCTGGCAGTTTCTAGAAATGTCTAGAAATTACTTGCAAGTATGATTATGATGATTATTATTATTATTATTATTATTATTATTATTATTATTATTATTATTATTATTATTATTATTATATTTAACAATAATGATTAAATGATCTGAAGCGCCATCTCAGCATCACTCAGACAGAGGTGGCAGTGTCCTGGAAAGGCAGATGGCGTTTTCACGTTGCAGAGCCACTGAAATCCATTGGAACAAATACGATGTCTCCAGTGGATCGTGAGTTGCTTTTATTATTATTATTATTATTATTATTATTATTATTATTATTATTATTATTATTATTATTATTATTATTATTATTATATGAAGATTTATAAAACACTAGTTAATATAGCTAAATGTATCGCAAATGTGCTAGCAGAAGCTTGGGATAGTCAGATGACATCATCATGTAAGTCTTTAATTTCTCCCTGAAGCCTTTGCGTGGAAAGTTTCGGAATGATGATGATTTAAAAGAGTTCACTGAGTCGGCCAGTCTGATGACGGGTGGAAGACTATTCCAGCATCTGGAACCAGCGGCCGAGAAAGCGCGATCATGGAAACACGTCCTCATCCTCCGTACGCGTAGATCGATCTTTTTAAGTGATCTAAGTTGCAGTCACTGCAGAGGAATGAGTCTCGGTGCAGAAGCCACGCAGGTACTCTGGCGTTGCTCCAGAGTACCTGCTCCGTGGAGTGAAAGTGATGGAGTGAATGATGAGCCAGTAAGTGACCGCATGAAATTGTCAGCACACAGCAGTTCTTGCCTCTTCCTGTACAGCAGCAGAGCTCACGCTCGATTCATCCAAGACCAGCCAATACCTAGTAGTGGCCTTTTCTACATGGGAACGATATTACCCTAATATTTATCTCCGTTAGTGATGCTGCTGAACATTGGTGTGGTCCCTTCATCATGTCTGCAGCTGCTTGAAACAGCCTCAACAGAATTTTACCACTAATCTAATCTAATCTAATTTAATGTAATGATGCCAGGTGAAGATCAGTTTACCTTGAATGTTTAGTACATTTTACTGTCGTCTGTTGTCTCGATGGGAGATGATCCTGAAACCTACTTTAAGTAATCTACTTTTCTAAACATATTCTCTCCAATCCAATCTAATCTAATGACTTCTATAGCACCATTGTTGTAATGTACAAGACATTAATCATGGTCACTTCAAGTGAAATCGTTGTCTTGTAATCAACTGGAGTAGAATGGGCAAAATACAATTAGTCAGGAATCCAGACAACCAGGCTATGGTAGGAGAACAAGCTGAAATTTAAGGGAGTGTTAAGTTTAGACCTGAAAGACAGCAAAGAACCAACAGAGCAGGGCAGCAAAGCTTCTGACTAGCTACTGATAATGCCTGGAAGCCCAATACAGTTCTGCTGGGAGAAACAGCAAGGGTCAAAGTATCAAGGGGTCAAGTGCAATGTTGGCTTTTACAAGGGGTGAGATAAGACCAGAGATAGGTCGGATGATTTAAGTGTAATGTCTTGTTGAGAATAAGAAAGATTTTACACTAAATTCTTTTCTCAGCTGGCAGCCAGTGCAATGAATGTGCTGATGATGGGTGCCGAAAATTTTGACCCATCTGTAGTTTGTGGAAATCACTCTGTGTGATTTTAAGGAGAAGTGAGTTACAATAATCCAGTTGGCTGGAAACCAACAAATTTGCCAGTGAAATTGAAATAGTTTGAGGCATGTAAGATCGGATTCCATATGTGAAAGTGGACTGATTTACATATTACCTGAGCATAGTCGAAAAATCACACCAGTTGTGAAGTTGAAGATTTACTCCAAACTGTGAGCACAACGTGAGCAATCAAAGAGCAATCTGTTCAGCTGAATTGATGTGAGCCAATCAAATGTGAGAAGTTGATGATGTGTGTAAGAGATGGAATTTGATCGTAGAAGGATTCAGAAGTTTATACTAGTCATTCAGTACTGGATATTTAAAAAAATGGAAGCAAGTAGTTGGAGAGCAAGATGTGACGTGGAACCATCAAATGATAGGAATAGTTGGCTATCATCAGCATACAAGTGGTAATCAAGAGAGCTATGAGTAAGGGCGCGTCTATAAATGACGTTACGCGATTTTGGCCAATTTTTTACCCCTTCCCCTCGTCACACGTCTTCACAAAAGGTAACACTCCTCAAAAATGACTTCACAAAGCTCTGCCCCTCCAAAAACAAAATTTCCATTTTTATAATAAAACATGTTTCAAATCACATTTATTGTCATTCTAATAAGTATTTAATGTGGCGCTGCACTCTGATGTTGTAAGGAGAAAGTCATGTATTAAAAAGGAGGCATTGGAAAGATGAAATTAGTATAAAATTAACTTGAAAATTGCATCATCTAACCAATTGCTACAGATGTTCAGAATATTATTGTATTATTGGTTAGATAATGAATATTTCCAAATGAAAAGTACTAACTATTAAAAAATACTTGAAACTTTGTAGAAGAACAAAGCAAAATGGAGTGAGTAGAATTACCGGTATAACAATCACATATTCATTCAACAGAATGAAAAGCTCTGGTAGAATCATTAGAACTAAATTTTTAATAACAATGATTGAAAAAATTTAGCAAATTTATGCTCCATTCTCCCATGGCAAAGCAAAATGCTCCTTCATGAAATAAATATTGAGAGCATGGATGTCTTCATCCTGTGGAATGGATATACCATTCAGATTAAGCTCTTCTTTGTCTATCCAGTCTGCGCTCTCTGCATTTTCTTCATTCGCGATTACAACCATTAGTTCACGTTGTCGACGTGCAGCGACTCTCTGTGGCCTGATACTGTTGTAAAAATTTACTTCTAGGCCTACTTCCTCTTCCTGACGAAGTATATTCATCAAAAGTGAACATATATATTTCAAACCATAGATATATAATAAATTACTAGGTCGCTTATCAGTCCTAGGCTTATATTGCCATAATTGTAGTGATTAGAGATAAATTTATTTATTTAATATTGTTATGAATAAAATCTGACAATGACTATATATATATAAATGTTTAAATAATCAAAAAAATTACTAGTGACAGTGACCATATATTATTTATTTAAATAATCAAAAAATTAAGAATGAAAATTACTCAAAATTAGTGTTGTTATTGTTAAAATTAAATTGTTGTTAAATTGTTAAATTTAATTACGTAGACCTCATGTGACGTCACATTTATCAAAATGTCCTCCCCTCGTGTCACACATCATCAGAAATTTCTGACCCCTCCCTCCCCTAGGTGCATGACGTCATTTATTAACGGCCCCTAAGAAGTGAACTGAACTTGTATATATATATGGTAAATAGGAGCGAGGCCAATACAGAACCTTGTGGGACACCGTAATTTTCAGACAGTTTGTGCAGCATTCGAATTGATTGAGTGTGAGGGTGCAGGTAGGATGTGAACAAGGAAGAGCAGGATCAGAAAAACCAAACCAATGTTTTAAGCAGTGAATGGGTGTATACTGATGTATGGTTTCAAAAGCAGGGGGTACGACAGGTAGAATGAGACAGTGGGTCTGATAATGAATGGTAACTAGTACGGCTTCAGTGAAGTGGTATTTGCAGTAGGCAGATTGAAAAGGAAGGTACACATTTTTTGAAGAGAAGTGACAGCTGACTTGATTAGGAACAACTTCTTCCAACAGTTTTTTTAATGAAATTGAGAGCAGATATGGAGTGATAGTTTGATAATTCATCTGGAGAGAGAGAGAGAGAGAGAGAGAGAGAGAGAGAGAGAGAGAGAGAGAGAGAGAGAGAGAGAGAGAGAGAGAGAGAGAGAGAGAGAGATGGTTTTTCATTCATTCGGAGAATTTATATAGCACCCCTTCAAGATACCTACTCAAGAGCGCTTCCAGTCCAGCCACAGCTAAAAAAGAAAGAATTGAGTGATAATTTGTGAAACATAGGCAAATTGTCCAGAGGTAGCAA